>JBBBVU010000016.1:1532271-1549181 GCA_037177055.1 Atherinosoma microstoma | reverse complement strand
ACTTTATTCTTGTTTGCACTATTTTCCTGGCTGCTGTAACACCAAAATTTCCCCGTCGTGGGACGAATAAAGGTTTACCTTATCTTATCTTATCTTTCAAGAGTCTCCCTGCATTTTAACACGAGACATAATTTCCTCAATTCTGACCAGTTTTCCAGTCTCTGCAACCACATATATATAAATAAATCCCCAGAGCATGATGCTGCCACCACCATGCTTCAATGTGGTGGATGGTTTACTTTTCCTGGACTCCTCTGTATGCAACAGCTTTTTTTCTGGCCATTCTTCTGGAAAGCTCAACTTTGTGGGGTGTATCGTTTATAGTGGTCCTATGGAGAGAAACACCAGTTCTACCACTGTGCAGCTTTGCGGGTCTCTCTGGGTTATTTTTTAGTCTCTTTGCTTCTCTGATTAATAATTTGTTGTGGTATCATATTCTTTAAATTTTGTGATGATGGCGATAATGGTGGGTCATGGTATTGGTTAAGGATATTTCTTTACAGCCCAACCCTGAGTTGTACTTTGAAAACATTTTGACCCTGCTCCGTTTTGAGAGCTCATTGGTCTCCATGGTGTCACTTGCTTGATTAGTAGAGTTTCTGACTCTACAGCCTTTCAGGACAGGTGTATATAGAGATCATTCCACACAGGTGGACCTTATAAATTATGTAACTTCTGGGAGCACCAGACTTCACAGCTAAGGGTATGAACTTGTATTTCTGTCATTTTGTGTTCAACATAGTTAAACATCCCTCCTGTTGAAGGCAAATTTGCATCTAAAATCTGGTTAATAAACATTTATTACTCTACTTTGCCATCTCTGCAGTCAGAAATATGTTAAATAAATTAATCTCACAGTAAATTCTTTCATCTAAGAAGGTGGAACCAAAGAATTAGCCTTTTTGCCCAGAAAATGACTTAAATGATCAATACATGGTTTATTTGCCTAATCTTGACCATGTATTTTCCCTCATCCCTCTGGAAAACGCAGCCAAGCTGTGCTATCTTACCGCTTCATATTCCACACTGTGTGACCCAAGCTGTTTTGGAGGCTTGACCCTGCTGACAGGCCTTGCCTCTACAACCGAACGCTGGCACCGACAGAGATGGAGCCGCGCCAAGTTATAGCACTGCTGAGCTTTGTGCAACCCTACACTTACATCGCACAATCTGGACCCACTCACAGTTGGAGAGTCATGAGAGAAATCCACACACACACACAAAAAAACTTTAAATATTCTGTACACACAACATAGGGAGGGGATTTTTGCAGCATTCAGAATTTCAAAAGGGAATGTGATATGCAGCATAGATCCATGCACATGTCAATGAATTAATCAAATTTAACTATGTGATTAATTACTCGGTGACATCTTGATAGGTGATGAAAAGAAACACCAAAAGCAATGGTAAATATAAAAAACATTTTTGAATAGGGAAGATAAATTGGGAGGTAAAAGGGAAAATCAGAAGCATGCTCAATCTGAAAAATAGTGTGTAGGGGTTTTGCAGCAGTTTCAAGGCTGGTTGACACTTTTTTTAAAATGGCGTGCATCAGGCTTTGAGATGAGTCATAGGTGGTTATCTCTGGGGCGTTAGCCGATTATTAGCTATATGTATGTGAATTCTGCCCCATTAAAAAGGAAGGTCACAGCTACTATTAGCTGCAACACTTAAAGTGGGACAGTGAAATAAGCCCCTTTACCTTTGGTAAAAAAAAAGAAAGAGAAAAAACACTCAAACGCCTGTATTTTGAGTGCAGTGAAAAAGTGTTTAATTTCCATTTAGTCCCATCAAAGGCATCCACTGACTGCAGTTATTGCAGTTGTTTACCCACCATCACATCTCATGTGAAGTTTTGAAACAGACGAAAACAGCTCGTGGACAAAAAGAGAGAGGATTGATGGATTTTGCCTGACTGCGAGGCAGCAGCCACGCTCGCTCTCGTTGTCTGGGGTTGACGTCACATCATGACATCAATCCACCCAGAGGTATATTTCAAAAGTATCCTGTATAGTTGTGTCACATCACTTGAAATGAATTCTAACATATCCACGAGTGAGTCTTGAATTTGAGGATCTGAACACGTGTGGCTCCGTTACAATGCACTCTATAAAGCTGAGAGATTTACTCGTCAGACACTGCTAAGACAAATTTCTCTGATGCTGATTCCCAGGCTAATTCTACACCAGTGCTGGCCAGAGATAAATGACTGGCGAGACTCTCACAGTAATCCAGAACATCGATCTCCCCACACACAGCACCGCAGCTTCATTTCCAGACAATGTTTGTTGGTTTGCTCCCGGCTACTGGTCAGCACTCCCCCACTTGTGCTCCTCTTAATCTCTCTATGACTTTTCAAGCTCAGTGAAAGCACCAAATAATAGTATTACTCTGGCTGGGTTGGCTATGATGCAAGTTTTACAGCTCGGTGGCAACAATTCCAATTTAGGGTTATTTATCTAAAAACAACTATTACTGATGCAGCAAGTTAATCGTAGAGTGCAGATTTCAAATGAAGACAATTGTCCGTGTTTAGTTACATCAGCAGATCTAACTACGTTATTAAAAAAATCTTGTAAATTGAGTGTAGTCTGACACAGATTAGAGAGGTTACATAAGACGGCTATAGCTTCAGCGGGAGGTGCTCTGAACTGATGCAACAACCACAAAACACTTTTTTCCAGGAAGCAGAAAAATCAAAAGCCGTTTGACAGAAAAATAGCAAGTCTTTGGACTTTTAGATTTCAGAGTGGATGATTCTGCTTTCACAGCCTGTCAGCTGAAACATAAGGCTTTGCAGACTTTCTAAGAGGATCAATTTTTAAATCCGCAAGAATCCATTGGCCGTGTTCTGTAAACGTGACACAGAAAACAAATTCATCTGGAGTTTATTAGGCATCTTTGTCTGTGTGAGTGAGGGCTTTATGTGGCTGGGTGAAAAGAAAAATCATGCTCCGAAGATTTCACTGCTCTGAGATATATGTTGAAGTAGAATATGTGACATGAATTAAACACAAGATTCATGCCGCCTCAGTCTCTGTGAACCCACTGAACCTGCCCCACTATCACATTTAGGTTCATTTGCGTGATCCTTTTTCCATTTTCTGAAGTGGCACACGTCTCATAATGAAGCAAATAACACTGTCAAGAAGAAGAAGGAGGAGAAGGAGGAGAAGAAGAAGAATGGTCTTTGTCTTGCAACAAAGCTGGATGCATAAAACAAACACATGCAAGGACTCGTGCAGCAGATTCCGCCTAACTACTTATTCTAATGCAAAATCTGGCATTTTAAACATAATGCATTGAGTCCTCCTGATTACCCACACAAATCTCAGCAAATCTCTTCCCTGTTCTGTCTCACAGCATCAATCTGGAAAACATAGTTCTGTATAAAAAAAAACTTCAATTTAACTACATTAGATTTACTTAATTGTCTCATCATGTGACCTCATACTTTGAATGTTCTGTATTTTCTTTGTTATCTCTCCATATAACAAATAAATAAATAAAAGTATAAATATAATTTATAAATACACATAATGCAGTGCATTGGCAGAGTAAGCTTAAGGTTGGATGGGACTTGTGACTGGGAGGTTTTTGGTTGAAAATAAAGCATCATTTCAGGCAAGAAAAGGAGTCATGAACACTGCGGTTGGCCAAAAAGAACTACAGATGCCTTTAGCATTTACCCAGGTGCAGAAAGAGCGTCTTTGTGATAAAGAAGTTCTGCGCATATAAATAAAATGTCAAAGAAACTTAAGAGTCTTCATCAGGAAACAGCTGAGGGTAAAACAAATGGGTCACAATTAAATGTGTTTACCTGCAGATGCACACCAAGACAAGCTTCCAGAGATGATACAAATAACAGCTTTTTGAGTTTAACAACAATCTTTTTCAAATTTACATTTTTCATCAGGCCTAAAACTTTCAGAAAAGGAAAAAAAACTGTGTTTAACATCAGAATGAAAGGAAAAAAATGCAACTTTTCTCATGATCTGGATCTCTGGGTATGGCTTCTGTTCTTGTTAGATTTCTGATTCATGTTGTGTGTTATGTCTTTAGGTTTTTTGTGTTTCATGATCAGTATTTTGATCCATTATTTTGAGTATTGAGTCTTTGTTCATTGTCAGACCTTTCGCACTGGCCAGGCACCAGCAAGGTGCCAGTTCCTGAACCAGGCTGTAAAACCCGACCACCTTGGTTCTGGTTAAACTGGTGTGAAAGTGGGCTGGTCGGAAAGAAAGCACAAAGGTTCTGACACTTCATAAAAGGAACAGAACCATTTTGCTCTTCTGGTTTAATTAACATTTTGATTAGTCTTGTTTCCTGTTCTGTAATATTTACCCCTTTTTCTTCATTTACAGTTAAGTTTACTTCCTGTTTGTGTTACACCTGCTTCCCATACATCACTAGTCCTGCAGTATTTATTCTCCAGCTTTTCCTTTGCTCAGTGCCAGGTCATTGTTGTTTTATCACAGTTTGAAGGGTTAATTTATGTTCCCTTTACCTACATAAATAGGTACGTTTGCGTCAAATGTAAAAAATCACAGTCCATATACTCCCATGTGTACTTTCTGTTGGCATGGTTGTTAGGCAATATATCTACTGGAGGACAATTCAGAGTTTGTCTGAGTTGTGATGTCAGTTTCAAAAGCATTATACGATACCTAACAGTGACAGTAGAGAAGATCATGATCGTATACTTTCTCAGAAGCACACATAAAAAGAAGCAGTGCAGTAGACAGACAGTGGGGATCTGTGCAGGCATTAAAAACCGTACAGCTTCTTCCTTTTCATTCCTTTCACTGGTAAGATGGGAGCTGTACTGCTCAACACTGCCTTCACCGTTTCCAGTGGCGCTGCTTCATTTGCTGTGTCAGGGTACGTATGTGCAAGCTCTCTGAAAACAGACCAAAGTACTCCCGTCTGCCCGTGCGTCTATGCATTTTTAATGTTGAGCATAAATGACTCCTTAACTTTTAAGATGATCTGTGTGTTGTTTCGGCCTGAGTTTGGTTTTGTTCGTTTTGAGCGGGTTACCTACCTTAGCAGTGCCATTTGTTTATGTTTATACTTTTCTTTTTTTTAATTAAATGATCCTGCCTGCCTCCCACTTCTTACTCCGTTTTTGGTCCTCCACCTGTTTCACATGGATTGTGACAATTGTTTCTTAAGAAATTACTTTTATTTGTTCTTAAAAACTGTATTTTGCCTCCTATATCTATTGTTTTGTGCCTCCTACGCAGCCACAGTAGCCACAGAAATGGGAAATATGCAAGGTGACAGTCCACACTGAGACCCCCTTGTGTTTTTTCCCCCTCCGTCTACTCTGGTCTCTGTGTTTGTTTGTGACATGACCATGATGCCGCCTCCACGTTCATCAGCTACCAGAACAGCTTTTCATCACCAAGTCAGTGGGGGTGGAATCTCTACTCATCTTATGATTCGATTAAATTATTATTCCGAGGGCTGTGATGTGATTATTGATACCTCTCCACTTCCGCCTTCCCTCGCCCACCATCATCCTCTTATCCAATTAAAGTCTTGCAATAAACAGTCTCGTGACATCCTACCATTATGTGATAAGAGGCCTTCAAAAAGTACCAAACTACTCTGATACTGAACAGAAGAAATACTGTGTATTTCTGAATTAATATCCAATGTCTCAGTTTTACATTTTGAAGTAATATACTTAAACTTTGTCCGAAAAACAATCAAGTAGCTTCCTGCTTGGGAATCTACTCCACCACATGATTGGATCTCCATCCTATGGGGGTTGATGCCCTCCAACCTTGCTTTCAGCAATCATGCAGAGCAGCCAGACCTGGCTATCCATTCCTGGGCTTTACACCTCAATCTTAATTCATCTCTTTGACATTTTCTGCCCCTGGTACTGTTTGGATGAACCTCCAGTAAATCTAGCCCTCCATGGGCAGGCAGACAGTCCACAGACAGGATTCCTGAAAAATTTGGAACCATTACTCATCAGGAATTTAACATTTGTGCATCCTTAAATGTTGCATTTCTAAATTCTGCAGGAGGATGTCCACAGAGGAGTCCATACGGACCTTTTCAGAAATGTGGATGCAGAGATGATGACTTTGCATAAACATGTTTAAAATCAGTAATAATCATGTCTGCTATGTTTTACTACTATATTATATCACAGCTGAGGCTGATGAGAGTTATTAGCCAGTAGAAAAATCACCCGAGCTGGTGCAGGGTTATTATTTTACATATATTGTCCAAACTATCTTAATATTCTGATATTAATTTGGACCATACCCTCATGCTTGGCAGGTCAACTATTGCAACAGCACCAACAACAGTCATGTTATATTTTGTATTTCAACAATAAGACAAAATAAAAAAAAAAGTGTGTTTGTGCGCTTTGTGCAACAACATGCACACTATGAGGAGCATTAACCCACAGTTGACCTGCTTTGAAGCTCCACTGCCAGAAGAAGACAAGGGAGCTGATTGGGCTTCTGCTTGTCACTGTGCAGCCATTTCATGCCATGTGGGGGAGAAGAGCCTTGAGCTGCACCCAGCTGACTATTGGACAACACAGGCATACCCGAGAGGCACCAAACAGCTGCGGGACTCAGTCATTGATCTCGCACAGCACCATCCACCTCTGCCAGTTGACTCACATGCATCCAGGCTTTCGTCTAACAAACAACCCTGAGTTCTGTGGCAGCACTGAACCAAAGTCTAACAACTGAAACATACCTTTCATTTTTAAAAAAGAAGATATTTTTAAACGTTAAAATGACTTTTTTTTAAGGTAAGACAAAATAATGAAACTGAATGACAAGAAAAAAAAGCAAAAAAATCAAGAGTTAAATGTCACATATCACTGCACGCGATCTCACAGTCTCCCACAACATGAACACATCTATAGGATGAAGAGCCACAAGCAGCAGGCATGCGTACAGAAACACTGACATGCGTGACTTGATGTTCATCCGTCCACCAGTCACCATCACTCTCAGGAATATTGCATAATAGAACAGAGATTAGCCCCGTGGACCTAAACATCCCCCACCTTTCTACAAGCATTGCCATTTCATTTAATTATATTATGTGGTGAAAATAAACACAGACAGTCATGACATGCTCTCTGATGGCATGGAAGAACCTGTGTGTAAAACAATTGTTGTATTAGTCTAGATTAAGATCTGCAAGTTACTGAAGGGGATAGGGGGACGGTTGGAAAATTATTCAGTTTGTTTGCATTGAGTAAAATAAAATATGGGCCAAACTTGTGAATGTGAGAATTAATATGTCATTCCAGTGTCAAAGTCAGTGGCTTTAATGGTTTTTTGCCCTTTAGCTATATGGTAAACTAAAATGATTTTAGAGTTATTTTGCCTGCTGATGAAGTGTTTTAGCAACTGATGGGTATAAATGTATTAATAAGTATGGTTTGGACCCCTCTGACCCCTTCGTGGGCTCCTGAGGCCTATGAGGTCCAGGCAGTGATTGATGAACTCACTTGTACGAGCTGCCAGCTGTGATCTCCTCTTTGATCTGTCTGTTCAGGGCATCCACCGCCGCCCTCCCTCTGCCCTCTCCTTCCACCTTCAGGACCACCTTTTTCTCACCCTCCTGCTTTTTGGGGCGCTTTTTCCTCTCTTGGCCCTGCAGGAGGTCTTTCTCCTGGACCTTGTCGGCGATAGCGCTCTTCTCCACACCGCATTCCGCATCCAGCGCCACGTGCTGCTTCACGTGCCTGCTGGACCTGTCCGGTGGCCGGTCATCACCGGCGGAGATGGTCGGTGGTGGTTTGGGTATCCAGGGATGGTCGTACCTTTTCGGGATGGGCCAGGGCTTGTAGTCCTTCTGGTACTGAGTCTCGCTGTTAAACGGTGTTTCCGGTTCGTGGTACTCGTTCTTCGGTTTACAGCTCGGTTCGGGTCGCACTTTCCAATGCTTAAAGTCCTCGCGCATCACCGAGCTGCACACGCGCTCCTCGGAGACGCACCTCCGCGGCCCGCGCGCCGCTGAGGCGGTGCGGGTTCCTGCGCGAGACGGCTGCGTTTCTATGGCGACCCGGGCCTGGGGAGGGTGGAGCGGCGGCTGCAGCTGGATGTGCTGCATCTCAGAGACGTCCGTGTACTTGGTGAAAACCAAAGGCACGGCAATGTCAGCTTTGTCCAGCTGGTTCCAGAAGCGGGACATGCAGCACGCCCTGCTGATACAGGGCCACGCCATGGTGAAGTGTGTCGACTTCCAACGAGCTACAACACTTTATTTCCACCGGTTCCGAAAGGAAAAAATATTTGTCCACACTCCAGTATCCTTATTGGAGAGAATCAAGATGTCCGTATACCAGTCGGGCTTGTACGCACGGCTCCAATGCGGTTGACGTTAAAATTGGTTTTTCGGTAAATCCATTGTGCTTTTAAAGTGGCTCCGATTAGAAAACAAGTTTATCTAGAAAACAACAACCTTAGCTCTGCTTGCTCTGCTCTCCTCTGTTCGTCCTGCTACATCACGCCACAGCAGGGCACTGCAAGGAAAAACGGCCCCGCCCGCCTGCTCAGCATCCCGGAGACACAGAATTGGAGGATGGATATTAAAAAAAGATCAAGCTAGAGAGTTTAACTTCCGGTTTAACCTGCAGCCTGAAAGCATGACGGGATAGCGGCATTTATAGTGGGGGAAAAAAAAGATGATTTTAAATAAAATAAAAAGAGGAAAAGAAGAAAGTTAGTAGCCCTCGGAAATAAAAGCGCGTTATAAGTTGGCAAGACCTGGAGCAAAACCACTCAATCAACATCCATGAGTTTGAATCACAAGTGAAAGGTAAACGTCATAAGGTAAAAGCTGATAAATACGTGGATCTTGACGTAAAAGTCGTATGTTTACGTACGTTGTGGTACAGGAGAAAGTCCATTCATCACTAAACTC
Source organism: Atherinosoma microstoma (assembly GCA_037177055.1). Lineage (NCBI taxonomy): Eukaryota > Metazoa > Chordata > Actinopteri > Atheriniformes > Atherinidae > Atherinosoma > Atherinosoma microstoma. The sequence goes on along the minus strand of JBBBVU010000016.1, from coordinate 1,540,262 downwards.
GTTTTCATATCATTTTAAGATAAGACAAACACTCCCCATAGCCTATAGGAATATCCTGTATCTATATAATAGTAATATTTAATATGTAATCTATATAATCCCATATCAAAAGATTTAGCTAAATGTATATAGCCTAATTTATTACACAAATAGGCTACGTTCAATGGTATAAAATTATGCTTACAGGGGTTAAAAATATAACCATATAATTTTAAGAAAAGGTCAGTAGTTTGAAACTATTCTGTGATAATATTGTAGCATATTTTAGCACAAAAACAAAAGAAAATGTGTTTTGTCGATTATTTCATTGTTATAAAAATGTTTCTTGGTAATAAATCTTATACTGTTGGAAAGGCTGTTTGAGATGTTGTGGTTATTTCAGGTATTTCTGTTAGATCAGGTTGGACATCTGTGATGAAAATATATTTATAAAAAGTCCAGCAGAGTTAAACATGTTGGCAGCGCTCGTGAATACTTGCCAAATCTTCTCTGCCAATGTCAAACAGCTTCCTCTTCTGTTCAATCTTGTTCTGAGTTCCTGGTACGCCAGGTGCCAACAATCAAGCGCCTGATTGGCACCTGATTATTAGCACCTGTGAGCGTGAACCCTGCCACGGTGATCAGTAAGGATAGTAGGGACAAAGTGTGGCGAAGAAGACGTGGAGAACACGATGCTGATTGCTGCACTGATAGGGTAGTGTGGTGGAGATAGTGTGATGATGTGGGGGGGCCTTTCCCCCATTGGAAAAACAAGACTCATTGGAGGCAATCGGAGAGAATGTCTTGTTTCTTCAGGCATTAATCATCCAGTCCAATTAACAACGCTAAACAAGAGTCAATATAGCAGAATAAGCTCTTGGGCGACCCTCATGCTGCTTATCCCACAAATGCATGTGGCATAATTTAAAAGGGGAAATAAACAGACTTTCTAAAGTAACACTTATGATTTATTAGAAGCATTTTTGCAGCAAAAAAATAATTCAACAAACATAAATTTCCTTACTTTATTTGCTCTTTAATCTCTTATTATTTTCCGTATATAGCCTCACTATAAAAAGGAATTCCGAAAGGAAGGGGGATGTTATATTCATGTTATTGCTGAACTAGTGAAGTGAGTTTCTGATTCATTCAAAATGTCCTTTGTGACAAAGACAACCCCTACTGCCACTCTGTCAGCAAGTAGAATACATGAATAATGCCAAGTGATTACACACCCCCAGGGCCTGTTTCAGATTGGACTCAACCTTTCGGGACATCCCAGAGATGTTGTCTAAATAAAGGAGCTTTCATACTAATTTCTGACTGCTTAATTTTAGAGGCGGTGATATTACTCTTAGGTTCTACGACATTATCATTTTTTATTTTACTATATTCCCTGTTCTGTCCATCAGTGGATGTAAGCAATGCATCATGTAACTGACTGGGAATCTAATATAATGAGATGATTATAGTGAGTAGGGTCTGAATAAATGAATAATTAATGAAGAAGTAATCAAAGGGAGGAATGTAAGAGAGAAATTGCATATATTTTATTCTTGTTAGTCTCATCATGATGATTTGTGATGCAATGTATGAATTGGATGTCTCTTTATCTTCCTTCACCAACACCCTGAATAACCCTTTTGATGAGAACGAATTAATGAATAAAAATACTTTATTTATCCCCTGAGGGAAATTATAATGATGCAAAATGGCTTTAAAAAAAGGGGGAAAAAAGTCAGTCAAAATCATGTTGCAGAGGACAGTGACTCTAAGAATGACCTCATGTTCCTTTCTGACCTTCCAGCAGACCCGAAGAAGCCTCTGACTGAACACACTGTTGTTTCCTCACTGTGTTGTGTAGAAGATGTGAAGAATCATCGATTATGTTCAGCAGCATTCTTCTCTGTACAATCAGCTCCAGTTATCCCCAGCAGCACAGAAACAGTTGTCTTTATTTATTTATTTATATATTTTTTGTGACAGGGACATTGCATCAGTACATAGTCACAAAAGGCTTGTAGCTGATGTTATGCAAACAGAGATTGTATAGAGCTAATTCTCAACTCCTGTCCCTGGTTGGGCCTGTCTACACTACATTAAAATACAATAATGCATTTCTCAAAAAAATTAAAGGAACACTTTTTAATCAGAGTGTAGCATCAAATCGGTTAAACTTCTGGGATATTTGGTCAGATTAGTAGCAGAGGGGGTTGTTAATCAGTTTCAGCTACTTTGGTGTTAATGAAATTAACAACAGGTGAACTAGAGGGGAAACAATGAGATGGCTAGGGATGTGTACCTTTAACATTTAAACCGATACGGTACAGATTCCTGTACCTGGGAATGGGTATGGGGACCTAACGGTACCAGTTTTTGGTACTTTTGTTTGTGTTTATATGGGAATAACAGATTTATGTCTTATTTTCAACATATAAGCTAATTTATAACCAATACATTAAAGCAACATCAAACTGTTTCTATTCTAACACCAACAACATGATTCACTGTTTCACTAACATAAACGGTTAGCTACAACGGTGCAGTGTCTTTTTTTACTGAGCAGCTCCTCCTGCTGAAAATAGTTTCAATAAGTTCAGACTGAAAGAATGTAATGGAATGAGACAAGGTACATTTAGCTCTAGACATCTGTCCAGGTTTCTATGAAATCTTTGACGCCCCCTGCAGTTTAGTCTTTAGCAGAGAAGCACAGAGGTGGCGGAGAGCTCACAGTGTTACTGGATGGACTTTTGCCTCGGACAACGACTTTTCACGGCTATGTTGGTGTTCTGGAGGCTGAATCCCGCAAGCACTCGCTTCCATGGGAGAAAATCTTGCAAACACGCGCTGCTTCTGCTCCAGCCGTTCAGCTCCGCAGATCTGAGTCCCGTAGTAGTCACAAGACAATAGCTGATTAATGTGCTCTCTCGCCACCAAGTGGTCAGGGTGTGAATTGCAATCTGTCAAAATAACGGACAGCCTTCATATTTTTCCATCACCGTTTTAAAAAATGACGACCCCTGGAACTTAGGTACCGAAACATGGTACTATTTGATTTTATGTGAATTCGTATGCGGTAGTACCGACGGAATTTGGTAGGTGTCAATAAAAGTACTGAATTCGGTACCCATCCCTAGATGACCCCCAAAACAGGAAAGGTTTTACAGTTGGAGGACTTAAACCATTTTCCTGTCTTCATCCTTTCTGGCTGAGTTTTGGTCACGTTTGCATTCTGCCAGTGCCGACACCACTAGAGGCAACTTGAGGCGTTGTCTGCAACCCACAGAAGTTGCTCAGATAGTGCAGCTCATCCAGGATGGCACATCAATGCTCGCTGTGGCAAGGTTTGCTGTGTCTCCCAGCACAGTGTCAAGAGCACGGAGGAGATACCAGGAGACAGGCCAGCATACCAGGAGACGTGGAGGGGGCCGTAGGAGAACAACAACCCTGCAGCAGGACCGCTATCTGCTTCTTTGTGCAAGGAGGAACAGGAGGAGCACTTCCAGAGCCCAAATGACACCCAGCAGGCCGCCAATGTGCATGTTTCTGCTCAAACTGTCAGAAACAGACTCCATGAGGGTGGTATAAGGGCCCCACGTCCACAAACGGGGCCTGTGCTCACAGCCCAACACCCTGCAACCAGATTGGCATTTGCCTGAGAACACCAGGATTGGCAGATTGGCCATTGGCGCCCTGTGCTCTTCACGGATGAGGTTCACGTTGGGCACACGGGACAGACGTGAGAGCATCTGGAGACACCATGGAGAACGTTCTGCTGCCTGCAACATCCTCCAGCATGACTGGTTTGGCAATGGGTCAGTGATGGTCTGGGGAGGCTTATCCTTGGAGAACCGCATATACCACCATGTGCTAGCCAGAGGTAACCTGACTGCCATTAGGTACCTTGATGAGATCCTCAGACCCACTGTTAGACCATATAATGCTGCAGTGAGACCTGGGCTCCTTCTGATGCTGGACAATGCTCGGCCTCATGTGGCTGGAGTGTGTCAGCAGTTCCTGCATGATGAAGGCATGGATGCTCTGGACCACCCTGTTCACCAGACCTACAATTGGGAATCTCTGGGACACCATGTCTCATTCCATCCACTGCCGCTATGTCGCACCACAGACTGTCCAAGGGTTAACTGATACCTTGATCCAGATCTTGGTAGTAGATCCCTCAGGAGAACATCCATCATCTCATCAGGAGCATGCCCAGACATTGTAGGGAGTACATACAGACACGCGGAGGCCACACACACTGCTGAATCTCAATTTGAATTGTCCTGAGGAATTTCCACAGAAAGGTCAGCCTGTGATCTTTCCATTTTTATTTTGAGTATGACTCTAAATCCAGACCTCCATGGGTTAATGAATTTGATTCCCATTGATCATTCTCATGTTGTTTTGTTCTCAACATATTCCACTATGTAATGAATAAAGCTTTTCAACTGGAATATTTCATTCGTCAAGATCTAAGATGTGTTGTTTCAAGTGTTCCCTTTATTTTTTTGAGCAGTCTACATTACAAAACCTTTCTAAAACTTGCTCATACACACAATACAAAATCTATAAATCATTATTTCATTCACAGTGCTACAAATGGGTAGAGTTTTGGTTTGTTTTCAGCCAACACTTAAGCCTAGAGGGGAAGATTTTAAACTTAGATATGGTGTCGACCAGTTTGTCTCTGGCTCTGATGCTGCTGCCCCAACAAGTGGCTGCAAAGCTGATCACACTTTCCACAACCAACTTCTCCACCTCTTCTCCCAGGAGGAAACAGTGTTTCATTTACTTCTGCAAAAATCCACAATCATCTCTTTTTTTTGTTTGTGTTCAAGATGAGGTTATTGTTTCTGCACCATCTCACAAACTGACTGACCAGTTCCCTGTACTCAGCTTCTCGTCCATCACTGATACACCCAACAACTGTAATCAGAGTATTTCAGCTGATGACAGGACTCAGAATTGTACTGGAAGTCTGAGGTGTACAGTGTGAAGATAAATGGTGAGAGTACAGTCCCTTGTGGTGCTCCAGTGTTGCTGACCACCATCTCAGACACACAACTTTTCAGTCTGTTTGTTAGGTAGTCATAAATGGTCGTAGTGGTTCTCACCTGGAATTTATGGAGCATCTCACATAACAGGGCAGGCTGAATTGTGTAAAAAGCACTTGACAGATCAAAGGGCATGATCCTCAAAGTTCTGCTTGATTTGTTCAGATGAGAGTGGGCTCTCTGAAGCAGGTAGACCATTACGATAGCAAACTGTAATGACTCCTCAAAGGTGTTGAATTGCTTATTGAGGTGAGCCATTAACAGGACTCAAGGACTCTCTCAGGAGGACTTTCATCCTGTGAGATGCTAGGGCAGTCAGGCTGGTCTGTAGTCATTTAGGACACATGGATGCAATGGTACTGGAACAAGGCAGCATCTTCCACATCACATGAAGTTTCTTCTGTTTCAGATTTATGCTGATTACTTATAACGTGTTGGTTACTGTACAAAACCAAGAGCACTCTGCCTTCGAACAACTCTGAAATCATTTAAAAGAGTTTTGGGCAACACTGATAAAGCTGTAATGTGATAACTAATGTGTCACACCTCTGCAAAGGACCTTTGTTTTGTTGCTCTCTGAACGACAATGAAATACTGCTAAAGGATTGCTCAACCAGAAAGAGCTACATTTACAACCATAAAGAGCATAACATTGCATAATCACACTAAACACTGACTGCCTTTAATGCTCTTACAGGGAGTTAATCATAGCAAAGCGAGAAAGAAAAGGCTTTGACATCTCCTTCTCCCACCAATTTGGCGGCTTAGTGTTCTTGTTTAAAAGCTCTGTGTTTGAGGAGCTGCTTCTTCACAAGGCCAAAAGTCAGATGTGGTAGATATGGACTGAGAAATCAAATTGTGTATTGAGCTAAGATAAGCCTATCAGCAGGAGGTAACGGTGAATAGGTGAGAAGGGCAGACTTTGGACCCACGTCCCCGATTGTTCTTTTTGGCCTCTACGGCAGCACTTCGGTTTGTTTCTCTTCTCTTTATGAAAAAGATGAAGATTGATTTTGTGCCTTTAGACGTGCCTTTCTGCAGGAGACTGCAGACTGCCACAGTGACGTTCTGGGTCTTCTCCTTCCTTGGTTTGGGTGAGTGTTGGTGCTTATCTGTGAGTCAAATGGAAACAAGAGAGGTACATGGTACAAACATGCTTGTAGAATCAGCTGCTGTCAATAAAAAAATAAGTTAATATGACAAATTTGTATCCGTTAAAGTGACTTGAAATTCCATATAACCACAAGAAGGAGCCAACATGACATAAATCTCATTGGACAGCATCTAATTCATTGCATGTGATAAAACTAGAATCTTATATCAGTTACCTTCTAAATGATTCTGCACATTGCTCTTTTTCTTCACCTCAAAAAAAGAGATGTTCTATCTGTAGTCCTCGATGTTTTTCTTTTTTTTTTAAAAACATTTTTTTATTTATTTAACATATCTCTGCTGCCATGTCAAAGACTATCTTTGGGTTTTAATGCATCCTTTTCTTTAGTTTTAATCAAATTTACATTAGTATAACCAGCAGAGGATTCAACACATTTTCTGTAATTTTGAACTTTTAATCCAAACTATGTTTTTTTTAAGCTAAATGCTGCACCTGGCAATACAACATGACACACCTCCCACCTGGTTAGTGGGAGGTGTGTCATGTCAAGGCAGCTTGTCTTAGCTGGTTATTGACCATTGAGGAAATTAAGATACTAAAGATAACAACAAATTTACTTGTCATCATTTTTTTTATCTATCTCTACTTCAATAGGAGAGGTGTAGTTTCCTTTTGAGTTCAATGTTGCGCCAAACACTGAGACCAATAAAGTGTTCATCAACCATTGTTGTCCCATCCAGAATGATCAGATTTAGAATATCTATATCTATAGTTTTATATGATGTGTCCATCTTGATTTTTATAGAGTTAATTTGCTATCAGTTTATCGTCCTACAAGATGTGCAGAGATTATTGCTTTCAGTAGTTTTGTATTAATGGACTAAAACACCCAAGCCCTTTGGCTGAAGCCTAGTTTTCTGACACAAGATAAAAATTTTCATAATAAAAAGCTTAAGTGATCTTCCTCTAAAGAGGCAGCATGGAATAATAAGGCTCTGCTATTGGGGCCACTTTAAAAAAAAATCTTGTGTGGTCTTTTTTTCTAATAACACAAATTTTCACATATTTTTCTTCTTTGCACATCATCTCATCCCTTTTATACCTGATGTTTCTGAAGATGTTCTGATGGAAACAATCAGCTTGTTTTTAATGCAGTAAACCCACCTCTCACTGGTTAAATCAGCTCATGTGAAAACTAAGCCCATTTAAGCTAAATGGTCATTAAATACATCTGCTTTAAAATTGATGTAAGGACATTTTAATTTCACTACATTGAAGTTATAATCTGTGAGATTTACTGCCATCTAGTGGTAAAGATGGGAATAGCAAGTTGTGAATGGACTGGCCAAAATTCTTCCAAACATCAACATGTTTTCATCTGTGTGTAGACTGGCCTCAGGGGCAGTGATGACTGCACTACAAAACTGTGCACACTTCTATGTGCTTTTTAATCTGTTATTTATTCCAAATGGTGCTTTAGCATCTATCAAGCAACTCACTCCACATACAGACTTGTTTGTCCATTCAGATACCCCATAGTAAAAATGGTTGCACAAATGAGTTAGCTGCCATGTATGTGACCAATGGCTTCAGGTATGAACAGCTGATTCTGAGACAATTAAAACAGAACAGCTACTGTAGTAAAGTGATTATATACCAATAGAAACACAGTTTTTTAATGATATATTATATTTTTCTGTCATCGACCTTTAATTTTGTTACATGCTGCACCTTTAAAGCCTCTTCACTTTGCAATAACTTTGGACATTTAGCCTATATATATATATATATATATATATATATATATATATATATAGACTATGATATATATAAAACCATAG
>JBBBVU010000016.1:1512354-1525552 GCA_037177055.1 Atherinosoma microstoma | reverse complement strand
GTTTAGCTGTTGATATTCAGATTTTAAGCTCTGGAACCAGGTAAAAGGTATACACACAAGATACACACAAATGATGCTGTATGAGACGCTCATAGCGAATGCAGCAAGTTAAACTTCACAATTGAGAACTTGAGGAAGGAGTCTGGCCTGGTTGGTGGGGATGGAGGAGGATAGAGCTGTGGCTGGCTGTTTAACCTGACTGGGGTGGAGGTTAGGTTCATACAGCAAATTTTCACATTAGGTTTAAATCCAAAATTACTTCTTTAGGACACTGTGCCAATAGACACCTGACACGCAGAAGGTACGATCAGAGAAATCCTTGTAAAAGAGAAGATGCTTTCATAAGATACTAAGCAGGTGATCAATCAACACAAGATTCTCTGATCTTCTCTAAAATCTGAGATCGAGTTGGGTACATGCATGCATTTCTTGGCATTATAACTCCCCTGAAGCTCAAACAAAACATTCTGAGAGGATTACAGAATTTAGGTTTTAATTATAGAAGAAAAACACGGTTGAATAACCTTTTTAAACTGCTTATTGTGGATTTGATAATGCTGAAATGTTACAGTGGCACAGAAACTTCAACAAGTTTTACAGAAATAAACTCGGGTGAAGCTGATACACAGGAACTTTGCCAGCCCACAGAATTCCCCTGCACATTCACAAACATGGCACAGAAACAACAGAAACTCCCAGATAGGGTGAAAGTCCACTCTTGATACATGGAATTTATTGTTTTGTGTGCTTTCAGCAGCAGTATAATGACCAATACTTTATCTATCCTTTGTTTGATGAAGCAGTTGTAATACTAGAGAGTAAACGAGATAAATAGAATATATTGTGCAGAAAGTGTGCTGGTGTTGCAGACAAATAGTCAATAGAGCACTGTCAAGTAAATGTCTACCAAATAATTAATACACCACAGTCAAATTAGAGATGTTTTTGCACTGATGTCACATGAAACTGATGAGTTCCAGTTATCCAGGATATCTTATTGCGATGTCTGTTTAAACGCCAACCACAATGTTTTCCTAATCTTAAACATGTAAAGTGTTTTTCAACTCTAACCTTAACCAGGTAAAGAGTAAAATAGTCACAAAACAGCATTTGAAATCCCAACAAAACAGCACCTTTAATCAAAAAACAACATTTCTACCATGTCTTATGATGTAACACACTGCTGCTTTTGGGACTATTTCATGAAATGCAATGGAAATGAACGGATTAAGTTTTTAATATTAGTTCATGTTTTGCTGCGTTATCGTAAGTGTTAACATCTGCACAAACTTAAAGAGGTAGAAGTAGTTTTTCTGCAGAAAACTGGCTCCTGTGACTGATACATCACGAGAATATTGTAATCAGTGACTCAATTAAAGATTGCCAACCTGGGGATTAAATATTACAAGTCATTGTCATGGCAACATGTTTTATAATCAAAAGGTCAAAATAATACTGACATTGTTATGTTCTGCAGAACAGTTTATTTACTTTTCTATTTTTCTCAGAAAAGGAAAACGATCATATTTCATGACATTTGGTCAGAAGCTGATAAGGCTAATCTTGGGTCCCCACCATGACACTCCAGTGAATGAATTGATTTTATTTGCACCTTCTTAGCAGGAATATCCAAATTTAAAGCATTGTCTATTGCTATGGCTGCAGCTGTGTTTAGTCAAAATAAACTTTATCAACCTGGTATCGGTTTCCTCAGAATCTTCCCTAAAAATATTATATAAGTCTAAAACGACACAGATGTGCTAATTGTACTTTATAAAATGGCAAAAAGTTTTGAATCACTGCATTTCTTCTAAAGATGACAATTAATGTTAAATATCAACCCAAAGAGGCAAAACTAAGCATGTGAATTTTTTTGTTCAAATTCTGCATTTCTAAAAAAAATCTGCCTCAAAATATATTCTTATTCATAATAAAGTCACAATTAAAACAAACACAATGCAGTTTAAATTAATTGAAATGAACTCCGGACATTCATATTTATTGGATTCATGCAGAAAAAATTTATAATTTTAGGGTTTCATATACGTTCTTCTACTAATGTGGATGTTAACTAAATAACTATATTTTTCTATTACGGCAAACTCAAAATTTTTCCGTTGTTGCGTTAGGTTTATGCCGAGTCATGTCATGTCCTAACTATAGACTACTGAAGGACCAGTTGGACAGACGGGGTAGTTCATTGAGGGTTTAGCTGGCCAAATACAGTGTTGAAATTTGGATATGAAGGCACATGTTTGGATCGCTACCAGCTGGGTCATTGCAATATTATACTGTCAGCTCTTTTGAAAGAAATTGGATGATGCAATGAAATATTATGCAAGACTGATGAACCTGTTGCTCTGATTATATTTGACCAGACAGCCATGGCAAGAATTAAACACATCCTTTTCAATTATAAGATTATAAAAGTTGCCTGGTCCATACCAGATCTTAAAATGAGGAAACTATAACATAACATATGACATGTCATTATTTAACAAAAACTAAATGCAGAAGCAGTGTGTAAAAAATCTAAGAAAACGCTGACAGCCTTCATATGACTTAAGAAGCCAGGTGCTGCAACATTTGATGAATTAACCATAGTTGTAGCATTCTATGTAACCACAATGTCAACAAGTTAAGACATCAGCATTGATTTTAGAAAAGTAATTGTTGCTTCCCATTTATATGTGGAGGGTTATAACCATTGGGTCCATCATTCAGCGGTGAGAAAGATAATTCACAAAGAGAAAACATTCAAGCGAATCTCCTCAGTTACTTCCCCTAAAACCTTGCAATGCTCAGGAAGACTATAAAAAGCCCAAGAGTTACATCTCAGATGTTACAGGCCTCAGTTGGCATGTTAAAAGACTTGACAGTATAATTAGAAAACAACTGAAACAAATATGGCTTGTTTAGAAAAGTTGCAGGAGAAAAACCTCTTCTCGTTCAAAAGCACATGGCAGCACAGGTTAGGTTTGCATCTGAATGAACCACAAGAATTCAGGAATAATGTCCTTTGGAGAGATACGAGTAAAGTGGAAATGTTTTATCACAATACACAACGGCATGTTTGGGGAAAACCAAACAGCATATCAGCACAAACACCTCACACTAACTATCAAGAGTATGAGGAGGGCGGATGATTTCTGCATGTTTTGCTGCTGCAGGACCTGGACACCTTGCAGTCACTGAGTTAACCATGAACTCCTCTGTATACCAAAGTATTGTAAAGTCAAATGGGCGACCATGTCTGACAGCAAATCAGCAACAGAATGGATGAAAAAGAAGCAAATCAAGGTCCAAACCTCAACCTAATCTGAACCTAGTAACTGTGACAGGATGTCTTTGTTAAATAAATAATGACACTGTTATATGTGATGTGTTCTCGTCCTTCTCAGGCTTCAGTTGCCAAGATTAAAGTGTTTCACCACGAACGTCCACGTCAATATTCACACATACAAACTGATCATTGATGATTTAATGTTCGCATTGTTGTCTTTTCTTCCATCAGTTGGTGAAGACAGCTGACTTGGACCCTCGGCACAACTACATCCTCGGCTTCCACCCCCATGGTGTGCTAGTGGCAGGAGCCTTCACCAACTTCTGCACCTACGCTACAGGCTTCAAACAGCTGTTTCCAGGCATCACCAGCTACCTGCTTATGTTGCCTCTATGGTTCAGAGCCCCGTTCTTCAGAGACTACATCATGTGTGCAGGTGTGGACGGGACACATCTGATCTTTCAGACATCTGTCTTTTAAGGTCATGGCTATACTCCATCAGATTCTAGGTATTATTTAACTTATTTTCTCTTACAAACCTTGCAGGTCTAATTCCCTCAGACAAAGAAAGTGCTACTTATCCACTCCAATGCAGGCGTGGTGGTAGTGCTGTTGCAATAGCTGTTGGTGGGGCCCCAGAAGCCCTTGATGCCCACCCTGGAAGCTTCAATGTGCTCTTGGCCAACAAGAAAGGCTTCATCAAATTGGCTATGGAGCATGGGTGAGTGCAGACAGCCTTGGGGTGACTAATGTTTCTGCTGGAGAGAACTCTCTGAAGTCTTACTAGTGGGGTTGTTTCAATCTTTTCTTCTGAAGTTTCTTGAAGCTTGAGCGTGTGAAACAGAGCTTTATTCAAGTCAGTTGCACGGAGTTCCCTGGGAAAGAGCACATAGTTTGTTATATGAGGTTTATCTAGAAGGAGAAAGTGATGTGAAAGGTGAGGATTTTAAAGCAATTTCCATCCAATCAAGCTATATTTCATGTCTGAATTGTTTTAGAGCTCACCTGGTGCCAGTTTTCTCCTTTGGAGAAAACGAGGTGTTTGATCAAGTGGAAAACCCGAGAGGAACTTGGCTTCGATGGATGCAGGAGCGGCTGCAAAGTGTCATGGGCATATCCCTTCCTCTTTTCCACGCACGTGGGATTTTCCAGTACTCCTTTGGTCTCATGCCTTACAGAAGACCCATCAATACAGTAGGTGAGTAAACACTTTTGTTAATTCTCTTATTTTGAGCACCCTCTGCAGTGAATGAAAGGGATGCCTTGCTGTGGGTATCTTCTAGCACTTTTAGGAATGCTTGGTTTGATGTAACAAGCAGTCACTCACAGACTCTGCTGGATGACACGCAGCCATGATTCTTAGATTAACAAACCTTAAACAGCTTTAGGCAATTTTGCAAACCATAATACAGATAAAGAACTGGTATTGAGCATGCTTCCCTGGACTTTGTAACCTCTTCACAGTTGGGCGACCAATTAAGGTGGAGAAGAATGAGAGGCCAACACCCGAAGAACTTGATGCCCTCCACCAGCTGTACATGGATGAACTCAGCAATTTGTTTGATGAACACAAATGCAACTACGGAGTGGACAAGGACACGTACCTGAACTTTGTCTAAGCCAGACATGTGAGGGAGGAGAATTGAAATATTTATTTGTAAAGCTCTGGTGCTGCAGGTCTACATGATTCTACCTTTGAGCTTTGCACACCTGAATTTGCTCTCACTGAGCCTCCCATTTAAGGATGAATAATACACTAAAACTCGATGTGTCTTTGTATGTAAAGCAGGATTCAACTACATAGTAAAAAATAAATCCTCGTTTTTACTTACATTAAATATGTGTGGTTGGCTGAGTACATTTTTTTTAACACACATGAAATGCATGTGTCTGTGGTGACTCGTGAATTTTACACAAAAGTTTACACAATTGTCTGTTGTGTTAACTCTTGCTGTGTATAACTGATTTGAATATATATTTAATAATTAAAGTTCTAACTTAGAGATTAGTCTCAGTATAAGTTTCTTTTAGTCCATTATTTACTGGTTTTAATCGTTACTTTAACCGAACATGGACGGCTTAATATCACAAGAACAACATGTGAGGCTGTGCCTGCTGACTTTAAAGAAGCAGATTAAGTCTCTTTTGCATTTTCAGAGCTGAAAGTTGTAAATCCTGTGAGTACACATCAAATGGACTGGACTTTGTCTAGACTTAACCCAGTCAGCTCCCTTGTGTTAAAGCATTTTCCAACTATTACATGTGAATATATAATTAGAATTGTCCGGAAGCACATGCCGATGTTGCGTAATGGTTTTTACTCTTTCCCAGTTGCATACATTTTGCTGTTCGCTCTTTCTGTCGATATTACAGATTAGTCCGAACACACAATATTATTGATATCAACACATTCTGTCGTCTCATTCCACATCTTTGATGAAGGGATTTCCACAGCACATTGCAAAATGTCCTGACTCCTGTTCTCTCTTCCCTGGGAGCATGGACAATCTGTCTGTCATGGACAATTTCCCTCTGGCTGATGTCTAGTGCATGTGGGCAAAGTTCTGACTTCATTATGGGGACTAAATTCCATAGCAGCCATTTTTAGGATTCAGCTGCTGTGTCCGATGGTTTATTTCATTTTTTTATTTAAGTATTTGGGAAGTCGCCTGTAGAAATAATTCAGATGATTGGATGAAGTACCCGTCTGATGGCGTTCTCAATTTTGGGGTTCTGCAGACCCCAGGGGGATGCGAGCCTGTGTTCTCTGAGGGCCGGTCCCAAGCCTGGATAAATGCAGAGGGTTGCGTCAGGAAGGGCATCCGGCGTAAAACATGTGCCAAAATACTAATTTGAATACATCCTGGGATGCTTCGCTGTGGCGATCCCTTCGGGGATAAGCCAAAAGGAAAGGAGGAGGAGAATGAAGTACCTGTCTATCAAAGTTATGAGCAATTACAACCAATCAGATGAACCAAGTCCACAAAACCAGAAAGTCAACGTCATTGACTGCAGTTGCTCTGAATGCCGTGAGTCTCTGGACTCTGTTGTCTGCCCTTCTGTTTCCTCTTCCCTTTTTTCCCTTGTGTCTTTCCCATTTGGGTGTGTGCGTGGATGTCTCTCTGTTCTGGCAGGTTCCTGAAGCACAACTACTCATCAGTTCATCATCCCTGCAGTTTATCTACCCCGGTTTTTTCCTTCATTCAGCGCCAGATTGTTGAGCTTTTAACAAACGGTAAATCTGGCCTGGTATTTTTTGAGATTTAAATAATCTTGTTCACTCTTCCCCGTCTAACGTATGTTATTCCTGTAGGAAACCACTCTCCTGAACCCCCTGTCATGGAGCCACACCTGCGCCCACAGTCCGAGTGTGTTCAACCCGTGGAGCTGAAACACCACATCTGTCTGCCTGCTCGCCATACCATCAACTCTGCCAGTTTCAGGAGAACAATTCTTACGAGTGAATCATTTCAAGCTTTGTCAATAAACCTTATTGTTCTTGCAGCTCAAGTGTCATGTCTGCTCTTTGGGTCCAGAAAGTTGTGACACTGAACACCTGCCAGTCACGACCAGGCTACAACATGGATTGCTTAAAGTTTTGTGTTAAAAAAAAAAAAAGTTCTAAACTGACTTTAAAAATAGAATTTTTTTTATTATTTAACCACAAAATGATTAAACCTTCACACACTCATATTAAGGTAATGACATTTTGTACAAAATTGAGGCAACTGCAACAGAAACTTGTTTTCCAAGGCCATTGGGTTCACATAGACTTCTGCTATTTTTCCAAAGGACTGTGTGTTAAATTGTCAATTCGTGCCTGCGAGCAATCTTATGGGGTTTAGAACTTTCGCAAGGGTTGAAGATTTCTAAAATAGGCTGAAGTTGGGTTGCAACATCACAGACACATGCAGTAAAAAACAGCCGTAGTCTCAGATTATTTAAAAGTCTATTCAGTAAACCCAACTTATTTTCCTTCTTTTGTTACCAAAAAAGCACAACCATTTATTCTTAAGATATTGTATTGTACTTAAACATTTTTAATTTAGTATTATATAATCTGCATTAGATCCTGTATTATTACTTTTTGATTTCTTATATAATTATTTATTAATTTGACTTATAATTGCATTTTGATCATTAACATATTAATCCAAGTTATATGAAAATTTTTACTGCTGTCAAATGTTTGCAAATGCAACATCTTCTTCATTGCTGGAAATCACAATAACACATGACTCTCTGTCTAAGATCATTTAAAGGCCTACAAGTCAGGACTGAAAATCCAGGCTGAAAAACAGGTAGTAAGGTTTCATTGGGAATTAGCAGTTTTGTACCAAAGTGGAGACATGAACTAGGTGGCAGCTCACACTGAGTTGCTGGAGGCAGTGTGCAGTTATCCAGGCAGACAGGGTTTCTGGAAAATGGAGCTAAACTGAGTGGCCTGAGGGGTTAAATGGGGGCAAGGAGGAGAGTGCTGCAGATTTGGGAGGTGAAAAAGCAAGACTGACTGATGACAAACAAATGAGGTAATTCACCTGAAGCACAAAGAGACATTTAGGTTCTTAAATAAATTACATGACCTGGACATATCTAAGTGGTAATTGTGATGGGAACCACTGTTTACTGTTTACTTTGCACAATCTGTAATGCTTTTAATGTTTTATATAAAGCACTTTGAATTGTCTTGTACATGAACGCCCAAATTGTGATATTGTATCATGAAATCGTGATCAGGTAGTCAGATAAGAGACGATTGTAGGGAGGGGATGGAAGGGCACTGCCTCTAGGACTTCACTGCGGCACTATTGAGTCGAACTGGACTCAATAGTTTGACTAGCACTTAATCATGATGTCCCCTCTTGTTTGAATTCTTGCTTGTGTTGTTCTCACTGAAATGTCACAAACATTTAACTTCACTTGAATTCCATGAATAAATGCCCATCTTTATCCAAGCTTCACTGCTGCAGACCATTGACTGTATAATATTAAGTTGCAGACCCACATTAACTATGTCCACTATGATGTGAAAACTTCCACCAAGGGTTTTCAAAGTTTTATGTCTGAGATGTTAAGCCTCCCCTGAGTCAGAACCTCCCCAACATACTCATGCCACATTTTTTTATTAGCCTAAATTTGTTAAATTTTGCCACAATTGTGGGATCACAAGTATGATCTTTAATCTTGTACAAGGTAGTCAAGCTAACTACAATATCTAGTTATGTTGTAAGTTTGATATATCAAGACTACATTAAATGACTTAGTTTCCACTCTTTAAAAAGCCAAATTCACCAATAACTAATGTATCTAAGCTCTTCAGTCACATTACAACATCAAATTATTTAATGTAATATTTCAATGTAATTTCAAATAGCTTTCACATAACATACATTTCCTGGACAAAGTTGACTGATCTTAATTATAGCAACTGCAGCCATGTTAAAAAACAAACAAACATGCTAACCAAATGTCCAAAACGTTAGCAGCACATTCACTTCCCTGAGTTGTTTTGAATTCTACTTCACTTCTTTCACTGATGTAATAATGTTGAATATAAAATACCATGAAAACTGCTTAGGATCAGACGTAAAAGGTGATTTTATTGGGCTCTGACAGAAATCCATGACTTGTGAAGCTAGCTAGCAGAATGCTAACCAGGTGGCCAACAAGCACATAAGTCACAGTAATCACTCAGCATGTTTTCCTCGTTGTTTTCATATGTGCTTAAAAAAAAGATTTATACATCAATTTGGGATTTAGCTTACAACTAATGAGCTTTTTTTAATCTTTGGAAGTAACAGCAGGTGAGGTGCAGTTACTATTCTAAGCTAAAGTAACCATAACTGGGCTCACATTCAGCTTTGACATGTATTTTCTAAAACATCCACTTTTGAAAGCATTTACACGATATGGAACTTAAAAACATAGAATTATATAAAATGTATCTTTAAATGATTGTTAATAATTAATAATTAAACATTAAGTATTATAATATTAATAATTAAAAAAGTAAAAAGATGAATATGGTTTGGGTTCAGTTTTTTATCAGATCTAAATGTCCAGTGTCTGGCTTTGGATCACGTTTGCAATTGATAAGACTGTCTGTGAACTTTGGCTTTGGTTTTGTATGAGATTGCACAGCTTTGATATTTCAAAATGATTGGCAGACTGGACAATGCCCTGATGCTTTCAACATTATGTGGACAAGATCTGTGCACACTTCAGAAAAAGCTGACTCGGAACAAATTGCAGCAGCACTGAGACAAAAATCATCAAGGAAAATAATTTTGCTTCAGATGTGGCTATTAAGGGATAGCCTATTAAAGAGATGGTGAGCATATTCATTCAGCAGATGACACTAGGTCCACTGTGAAACCACTATCATTGTTTGGGCTCAGAGTGTTCTTAGGTAGGCATAAAAGATGTCAGGATAACAACATTATTGACTTTTTTTTCAAGACACTGGTTCAAAGTACAAAAGACCTCCCTGTGTTCATGGAATTCTCCGGCATATCTTATCTTGACTTTTCTTAAAAGAAAACAAAACATAAATGAAGGTCTGCTCTCTAAAAAATATGCATTACAGATCCTTCAATTCAGATATGTTTGAATTATTTACTGAACCATCTGATTTATTCACATGTGCATGTTTGTAATCCGTTGTTTGAGATATAAGTGATATGTTAAAAGTTTTGGATCAGGTTTCAAAATGATAAGACAGTCTGTGAACTTTGGCTTTGGCTTTATTTGATATGGCAGAGTTTTGATATTTCCAAATACACTGAATTGGCTGACTTAACATTGTCTGGGTGAATCCTTGTTGGATGGATCCCAATTGAAAAACAGGAACATTTTTGTTTGAGCAAAAGCTATGAATATACTTATTGAGGTGTCAAGCGGGGACATTATGGAAAGGAAGTATGCAAGATAATGAAGCTATATCAGTAGATAAAGGGATATACTGTACAGATACAGTGTACGCAATTGCAATTATATAAGAATTTGTAATGCAAAAACAACCACTAATTCAGATGTTGTGTAACAAATGTGGGAATTAATTTGACAAAAAAAGCACTAAATGAATAAATAAATTCAGGGTTTAACTGATGCCAACTAGACACAGTTGAACAAGGAACAACCAGTGGTGCCATCTAAATAGAAATGACAAAAATAATATAAAATGCATGAGAAACAGTGTTAAAAAACTGCAAGATAATGTAGCTGATGTGTCCAATTGCTTCTCAACAGCATGTGTCAAGTCAAGGCCTGAATGTTTGATGTCATCCAAAAGCTTTCCATTAGATATGCAGTGCATACCAGTTTTGTTATAAATTGCATCAGATACAAAGTGCATAAGGTTTTTTTTGTTTGTTTTCTAACAGTCCAGTACAGACTGGAAATGATATCTGATTTGATAAAAATCATCGACCACTTCTCTGCGGCATGACTTCTTCTCTTATAAATCTTTAAATAGTCCCCCCCAATAATACATCATATTTGAATTTATATATTGAAGTTGAATTATTAGTTCTTTAGCTTTCCCTCAAATGATTGCATTGACTTTCTATTAGTGTTATGTTTGTGTTCACCTGCAGCAGGCCTGGGTGTGGCGAGTAGCCTTTGAAGAACATTTGACTGTGATGTTGAATTTATCATCTTCTTCTGATGTTCAAACATTACTTTAAGCTTTTTTAATTTTGTTAACAGCTAATGCAAATGTACAAGCCGATTTAATAGAGCCAGCATGCAGAGTGAACATACTTGCCACAAAGAGACCTTCTCAGTCCCTCTTGTGGGTGACATAAAGCCTATAAGTTCAACAAAATTACTTAAATAAAAGGAAGATCTCAGAAAGTCACTTTTTGGTATGGGAAGTTTCCTCCTTTATCATAAACTGACTTTAGCTTATCTTTAAGGAGTTATGCACATAAAATGTGTGCTTTTTGACTTTCATCAGATTTTGCACATTTGAATGCTTCAAAGCCGGAGTGGGCAGCACACAAAGCTGAGAAGATAGATCAACAGTATACTCATAAATATTTGACTGAAAATGATCAACAGCATGCCTCAAGGACTGCAAGGTTGATTTCATCCAAAAGCTGCTTGGTCCCATTAGATATGCAGTACCAGTTTAGTTATAGATTGCATCAGATACAAAGTGCATTTTCCCTCCTCTCCCCTTTCAGTCCAGTACAGACTGGAAATGATATTGGATTTGATAAAAATCATTCAAGGTGAAGTCTGAGTATATATATATACTGTATGTCTTCAGATAAAGAAAAATGCTTGTGTTCACATGTGGCAGGCCTCAGTGTGGTGAGCATCTTTTAGTCCTTGAAAGAAACCACAGAGTGCGATATTTATCAAAGCCATCTTGAACACACTGTGTTCAAGATGGCTAATAATAATGTTTCATTCTATAAAGTCATGGTGGAACACCTGGCAATGTGGGAAATTTGGTTGTAGCATATAGCACACAGACAGAATACATAACACAATCCAACTATATAACAGAAGTATAGATACATTAAGAGTATTGATTATAGATAAACCCTTGTTTATTAGACGATGAAAAAAATAATTCAAAACTTCTAAAAGTTCAGATGAAGTAAAGATAATCTGATTTCACTGGGAACAAATGAGCATTTGTAAGGACTACCCATAATCTTTGGTAGTGAGAGCCTGCAGGCATAAAAGCTTAGACGCTGCTGTATAGAGAGAACGATGGCTGTCTGAAAGCACAGTCTGAATCTGGATTTTAACCATTTCTGTCAGATCAGACAGGCTGTGACATTCAGGTCCTATAAGCGGGCAGGTATAACTGGTTATTCTTTTGCACAATATGATTTGGACATTGTCGTTTTATTCTGAGTTATACAAGCAGATCAACACACAGGCAGGGTGATTTTTTTTTCCTTTTTGTTTGTTTGTAGGTTGTGTTGCATTGGTACTTATTATGTGAAACAAAACTTGACTCGTTCCTCAGTTGGGGGCAGGACAAATCCATTTAGAAAGTGATGAAGCAGAATTAAAGTGATTATAATCTTACTGTTGAATATGTGAAATCGTCATAACTTTACTATGACAAGATCATTGAAAATGTTGGAATTTTTCTACTTTCAAGACAAAAATAGAAAGCCATTTCTTAAATATGCAAGAAACATGACACTAGTGTCAAAACAAACAGTCATAGCTGCTTAACTTGATGACTTTTAATGACTCAAAAAAATCAGGGAGAAAAGAAGAAACATATATGTAGCCTTCATAAAACCAGAAGAAAAGTTTGATTCTCTCATCTATTATTATTAAAAAATACTTGTATGTGGTGATGTTGGTGGGAGACTGGGGATACAGGGCCACCCCTGAAATGTCATTGGCCATCTCTGTGGTCACCTCAAATCTGATCGTTAGCTTGTCAAGTTTATTTACATGGAAACCAAAGTAAATATCTTCTTGGTTTTATCACCATCTAGTATCATTTTATCATTATCTATATCGATATTCAGCATTATTTGCAACTTCCTTTTATGA
The DNA here is from genome assembly GCA_037177055.1 of Atherinosoma microstoma. NCBI lineage: Eukaryota > Metazoa > Chordata > Actinopteri > Atheriniformes > Atherinidae > Atherinosoma > Atherinosoma microstoma. Next base: position 1,512,738 of record JBBBVU010000016.1, on the reverse strand, counting down.
TGAGCAGTTTTTAATTCATGGTGTTTTTAATAGTTTTATTTCTACTGTTTTCATTTTTGTGTCCTTTCATGCCATTTTTTTGCGCTGTGAAGCACTTTGTAGTAGGATTTGGTGGGTAACCCTCTGTCATCTTTTAAAATAGAGCCAGCTTCAGCCAGTAGATTCCAGCAGCAACAAGTGGGCTGATTGGTTGATCATTGGTTTTTCTGTGTATTTACTCAGCAGGATGAGTAATGTTTAAAGCGAGGGTGTCACTTCGTGTAACTTTTTTTTTTTTTTTTCAAATTAAAGTATGGCCCAGATGCTGCATACTTGTAAAATTACAAGACCTTAGCACCTGCGAATACTGAGAAATAAGTAAAACAAAATCGCTATTTTCTATAT
>JBBBVU010000016.1:1483932-1512178 GCA_037177055.1 Atherinosoma microstoma | reverse complement strand
TCGGTAAATTAAAATCGAAATAACGCGACGTTGGAAGTAAAGTTCGACTGATGACAAGGCACATCGATTTCAATTGACGTAATTGATAAGTCCATGTGAAAAAAAAAAAGTTACACGAAGTGACACCCTCGCTTTAAAGCCTTTATTTCCTCTGTGAGAAAAAAGGGGCTTTTTGTATTTGTAAATACCAAGAGCTCTATATTGTATAATATTATTTAAAATCTGTAAATAGAATTTTTGATTGGAAAGGATTCAAAGCTGTTATCTAAGGGTTTCCAGACACCCAAGAATCCCTGTTAACAATGACCCTGCTGAACTTGGGCCACCCCCACAGTTTTATCCTGGCCACCCCATTAAAAATATCCTAGATACGCCACTGCTACCTCGGTATTTGTCACCCTTTAAACTTCCACCTGATGAAGAGCTGAACCACGAATGATCAATACATGTTTTCAGGGACACCTTACCCACGTGACTGCGCCCATAAATACAAACAGCGCGGGGGCAGCAGCGCACGCGCTACTCCTCCAGCTCTTACCACCTGCGCTCCTGCGTGTGTTCCCGTGCAGCGAGGACGCCTTCACCACCCCCCACAGACTCCTTGGTAAAAAAAAAAGACTAATATTTGTGCCCTGTCCTCCGTCCTTCTGGCTCCTCCCCGCGCTGATTAAATGCCCGCTCCGCTCTTCAGTCAGCTGCTGTTGGAGGCAGTCATGACAGAGGAGCTGTAGGGTTGGAGCCCTCAAAGCAAGCAAACATCTGAGGTTTTTATTTTATTTTTCAATTATTTGGGCACTCACCATCCAAGAAACCTCAGCCATGAAGACCATCCTTGCTGCATATTCCGGCGTCCTCAAAGGTAAGGCGGGTTTGGGAAGGGCTAAAGCAGGAGAACCAAGAGAGAGAGGTGGGGAAACAAATCAGAGGAAGTTCATGGAACATCTCACGGGTCGGGTCGTGGACGTGTTATTCAGCCTTGTTACGATTAAATCAATATAACTGTTATTGTAGGTTAAATTAACTGGCATTACAAGACACAGCTACTTTAACGTCTAATGAAGATACTGCGTTATGGAGCTGATGCATATGAAGGAGAGATTTGGCTGGGATGTTGAGTTTCTCCATTGCAAAGTTCGGTTCATTTTCTGTGATGTTCAGCCATTATTTGATTTTAATTGTAAATTATTTTTTATTCTGTTAGCAACTCATGCAAATATAAAGGTTATTTCATATTTTGATGCAAAACTTCAGAGCCAGCATGTAGAGTGAAAATACTTGCCACAAAGAAACTCTTAGTCTCTTTTGTGGGTGACCTAAAGTCTTAAATTCAACCAAATTAATCAAATCCAAAGGAGATCTCTTAAAAAAAAATAATCACCTTTTGGCATTGGAAGTTTCCTCCCTCATCTTACACTGACTTTAACTTATCTTCAAGGGGTTAAGTATTTAAAATGTGTGCTTTTTGTCTTGTATCAGTTTCTGCACATTTGAATGCTTCACAGCCAGAGTTAAGGCAGTAAAGCTACTTAGAAGAAAAAATCAACAGTATATTTATAAATATTTGATTATGTACATGTAAATCCAGAAAAAAAACCACACCAACTTTTTCACATATAAATAAAACACCCCACTAAGCTCAAGTCCAGATGTGATTACTTCACCAAGCATGGCTACACGACTGTTGACGTCTTAAATTATTTCTTTAAACATTGATTTAATCGATTTGAATTTGAAATATATGAACTACTTTATTTTTAAGTTATTAAAAACAAACAAAAACCCTACTGTAATTTAAGTTATCTGGGTGGAAAGTAGAATTCTGCATCTCCTTCTGGCTGATTTTCAAGCTTAGGAAAGTCTAACCCACCAGAGAGATTTTGGCAAATTACAGGTCTTTTCACACCAGATCAGGTGAGTTGTATCAATGGCAACAAAGTCCCAGAGCAGCGTGATATGTTTTGGCTGACTGGGTTAGAAAACTAAAGCATAGCAGTCAGAGATCCATTTGTGCACATGCACGTGTTCATCTGGTGGGTGGAGCCTGTTGGCCAGAGGCAGGAGGATAGTAGTAATTTTAGATTTTGCCATTTTTCTAGATTTTTACCTGGCCCTGCTTTAAGGGCCACTAATACAAGTCAAGCTGCATTTTTTTACCAAGTAGATGTGTTTTGGAAAGTTAAGCAGACTTCTACTATATGCTCCATGATACTGTCTGCCTGCCTGGTGACCAGTTTGATCTTCCTCCATGTGGGAGTTGGTTCTGAGGCAGATTTAGCCATCAGAAGGTAGTTGTAGTCAACTATCTGCCTCTGTCTTTTAACTGTGGGAGCCTTAAAGAGCCACAGCATCATAGTTTACAGGTATTACCGTCAGCATGCAGGTACTGGGTTATTTTCAGTAAGCCCAGATGGGATTAGACGACAGTGTTTTTTTCTTGGAGAGGAGCGGTTCTCCTTATTGGTTCCCAGCAGTATGAGCTTGACAAGCTTTGCCTGCTCTTCAGGTAGCCATTAGTGTACGCGTCTTTGTGAGAGATTATCACATGTAGCGACATGGCTTCTCTTGCTTGGGCTGGCTAGTAACGAGTACTGGTGAGTGTCGCCTACGATGGCTTACTTGACGTGTAGCTGACATGTTTTATGGGAGCAGGGTTCACTTTAATGAACTCTTTCTTTGGTTTAGTCTTTTTTTGGGGGATGATTTAACTCCGGTCTAGAGTCTAGCCTGGAAGCATTTCCTGCTAGGAAAGTGCTATTTTCACCGTGAAGTTGAATTAATCAAGAGTTTATTGCTCATATTTGTTTGTGTTTGATTCACATCCATGGGTACTTGGCTCATCTTGCATGTTTTTTTGTTCAGGCACCGGCTCGAGCATCCTCTCCGCCCTGCAGGACCTGCCAACAGCGATCTGGCCCTGCAGGTCCAAGATGGAAAAACATCTGCAGGTCATTTCTGTGCTGCAGTGGGTCATCAGCTTCTTAGCCTTGGGTAAGTGTAGGCTTTAGCTCATTAGTCTCAGATTAAAAGGTTAAATCATCAAGCAACATACATTCTTGTTTGACTTCCCCTGTAGGTCCTCTCACCTCAGAGCTCTGTTGATAGACTGTCTTAACCTTTGAATTATTCCACTATTTCTCTCTCCAGGTGTTGCCTGCACTGTGTTGTTGATCTACCTGTTCTGGACTGATTGCTGGCTGATTGCTGCCATTTACACTGCCTGGCTCATTGTTGACTGGAACACCCCAAAACGAGGCAAGACACACATTAGAAATATAAAAACCACTGTTATTGAATGGTTTGAATTGAATCCATGTGAAAATCGACACCCACGGCTCTAAAGATGATGAAAGTTGAAGTTCCTGCTGGATTTTTTTTTTTTTTTACAGTGTTAATGACTGAAGTGCACATTCAAAATGATGTTAAAATATCATAAAGTCCAAGTATGTTTCACTGATTCGGTGTGTAATGGTTAAAGGTTCAAATGGTGTGACGCTACGTGAGTTTGTGCAAAGAAATTCATCTTTTATCAGCATGATGCAAACTAATGACTACAGTAAGACTAACACTGTGTTAGTCACAGCATTACATAAGCGATTTCATAATTAACATAAACTAGGATTGCACTATGTCCAGTCTGTTACCATCATAAAATAAAATAGCCTGTTTTCAACAACACAGTTTTACTTTGAAACTCTTTACTTATTGTTCATGTAATTATAATATTGGACAGATTTCAAATTTTTTCTTTTTAAATCTATTTTTAGGGGAAAATGAAAACAGAACAACACATTCTTGCCTGAAATTTACAGTCAATTGACCGACATGGAAATAAATTGCAGCTTCTTGATAAAACACCTTTTTTAAAAATGACATAAATGTATGTAAAACACCTTGAATTGTCATGTACATGAAATGTGCTATACAAATAAACTTGCCTCGCCTAAATGAGCTGATATTTTATTAGGAAAAAACAATTTGTACAATAACTTTATTACTATATTATCCAGAAAAATGAAACCCTAAAGTTAAATTACCTGAGAATTTTTTAATTATTACTTTTGGGGGTCTCCCTAAAGCCTTATTGTTGACTTGTAAGGGGCAGTTTTGATTCATTTTAATTAATAGACTTCATAATGTTTACAAAGTCAAAATTCTTAAATTCTTTTTTTTAGCTATAGGTGTGGGAAACATTTGCAATGCTACATAATAAATCCTATAAAAGTGGCATTATTATAATGATGCTATTTTTTTTATAGGATTTTTGTTTATATATTTTTTTTATACTGACTGATCTGTGATTATGACTTGTTTTGTCAGCCTTGCTGTCTTATGTAAAACGTGTCATTTGAAGAAGTCATTTTGCTTTATAGATGGGCTTTATTAAAGGAAAAAGATCAAATGTTGTGATTTAACTGTTGAAGGGGATTTCTAATGATCAATTTCTCTTCTTCAGGAGGCAGAAGATCCTCATGGGTCAGAAACTGGACGGTGTGGACATATTTTCGAGATTACTTCCCAATCAGGGTAGGTAACCGCACCAGTTTCTTTGGTAAAACCATTGCTAATATCTCCAGATGAAATCCTGACGGATCAGTGGAGGTGCTGCGAATACAACCAGAGAAGGAAATGACTCCTGAAAACCTGCAGTATGATAAGTCTGTGCAGCAGGAGTCCAATGGTTGTGTACAAGTCATATATTGTACAGTAGATAAGGCTTATCTGGAGTGGACGGAGTATCAGCTGTCTGCTCCATGCTGTCCCTTGGCTCGTGTTAATGATGAAGGCTTGACGTCGATTTGGAGTTTGAGACTTTGTCCTACTTGATGGTCCTCATGTATCTGTGTATATCTGTAGCTGAGGGGACAATCCCACACACACACACACACTTGCACACTACATGCACAGGGTGGGAGAGTAGCTGTGCATGACTAAGGCCTCATTGAAGAGGCCAAAGGTAAAGTTTTGAGGGAAGGATATCACCTTTAACCTCTTCTGATTGATTGAATCATCGGCTCTTTCAGGCTAAAAATGAAATGATGAGTCAGTGAATCAGTTGGGTCAGCAGAAAAATAGCAGTGATAATCGTGTTCTGAGTAAATAAAGCAGATGCAGTGTGATGCTGGAACCAGAGAGAGATTTGAAGCCCTTTGTTTTGTGTAATAGATTGGTCTCTGAGAGGCTGGATAATTAGGAGTCATAAGCTTATTTTTCTTTGCTGCAAAAAAACCCCCAACCAGAGCTACACAACCCATCATAACCTGGATCCAAATACTTGATGCTTCTTCTTGATGTCCAGCTTAGGCGAAAGCCAGAATTATTCATTATAATCTCCAGATTCATCTGCATCTTTTATTTGCCGGACTTCCTTTTTTAGATATTTCAGATTTCCATTTACTTTAATCGTCAATAAACGTATTTATCACATCTTGACAGGAACTGCTGGACCTCTTGTGGCTAAACTGAATCATCCAGACTGGATTTCACTGTCAGTCTGTGTGGTTTTTTTATTTTAGTGTTTGTGGTGGAAACAAACAAAAAGACTGATGAACTTGAGATAATGACAAGAAATCAGCCACGAGTTTTGACTAAAATAAAAAACTGACCTTTTGTGAAATCTTAACGTTTACATTGAAAAAAATATTCCAACTTTGCACATTTGATGTCATTTCCTCAACTTGTTTAAACAATATACAGTTAAAAGCGTTTGCTCTGCAGTGACATAGGAAGCCGCCTTCTCTGAATGCAAAGGTACAGGGTTCACATCTCTTGGGTACAGCTTTCCAATACTTTATTGGTGGTTTATGGTAGTCTTTCATTTTGTCTGTCAATGTACAAATATCAGTAGCTCTTAAACCTTTTTCCCATTAAAAATCAATGTGTCTTTGGACTTTACTTATTTTTAATAAACCACTTGAACCAACTAGACCTTTTTAATATTCTGCACGTAAGATGAAGATGAGAAGATTCATATAGAATAATATAAAAGTGTTGAAGCTCCCAGAAACATCGAGCTCTGATTTCACACAGATCCCGGGTTCTTCATTGAGTTTAAAATTGGAGCTGAACTTTGTTCGTCATATTGATCGGTGCTGTTTGTTCCATGTACGTGCTTTTCTGTGAGTGTTGACGAGATCAGACGGCTGTCTCCTGCTGCCATCCGTCACATTTGTTTTGTTTACGAAAAACATTGATATTATTGTAAAAAACAATTTTATTTTAAGCTTTTTGTCCATATGAAGTTAAACTAGACGTTTCTTCATGTCTCTGAAATAATCTTGTCAAATCTGTTGGAGAATGGATTAGTTGAAGAGCGAGTGTCTTCTATCTAACACGAGCATCTGAGCGTTATTCATGAGTTGGAAGTGAACTGGTCAAAGTCTGAGCCAGAAGAAAGCCCAGAAAGTTACTGTTATGAAAACTGTTGTTGCTGTTTTATTGCTGCTTTCGTTGCAGCAGACAGTTTTCTGCTCCATCGCTCTCCTCTTACTGTCCAAGGTGTTAAACATTGCATACACTCCCCCCCCGCCCTCCACCCCTTCCCATGCTTCCTCTTTAATGGCTCACATCTGCCACAGCAGCCCGGCGGACCCCTGCGGTACTATGGGGATTTTGAATGTGATCTCCTTTCGCTAATGTGATTATGCAACCCTTGTGTTTGACCAGCTACTATGGAGGCTTTGTGTACACATTGTGATGGGTCTAAGTCTGCCCTGCAGATCTGAGTGCACTTTCTTATGGGATCATGCACATTTACAGCTTCAGCCAAAGCTTGAAATGATGCCTAAAGTTTAAAAGTTCATTGAAGCCAGCTTGAACAGGTGCACAGCATATGCACAACTGGCTGATTATTTTATGATTGTACTTGAGCAGGCAGAGGGGAGTTCAGTCTGGTTTAAGCTGATAATGATGTCCCAGTTTTTCTGAGAACCTGGCTGAGTTCCAGATCCATACTACATGTTGTTTCTAATGAGATTTTTGATCAAATTTGTGTTTTTTAAAAGCGGATGAGCATTACAATTAGTGGCAAAAGAATTGTGAAAAATGCAAGGAACATCATCTGTTAATGACAATCTCCCCCCTTTTTTTTTTTTTTGTATTTGTTTAAATGAACATGCTTTTGATTTGCACCTAAATCGAAAGCGTTTGCTTACAGTCCAACTCTCCTCCAGGTTTCATAAGATTTGCCTTGGAAGTTTTTACATAATCTGCCAGCCAACCAGCAAGCATGAAAAAGACGCCTGTACTCTGGCCTTGGCAAGGGGAAAAACAACGGCACGTCCAGTCAGCAGTGTGCTGCACGCCTGTAACTGTGTAGCACTTCTGATACATGCATAAACATTAAGTATTGTGTGAGGTTTTAAGATAACATGCAGTCCCAGCTTTTTGTTTTAAACCTCCTGTCACATGACTTTCCCAGTATCCCTCATCTTTGTGTTTATGTCTTCCAGCTCATTAAAACCCACGATCTGCTACCCAGCCGGAACTACATCTTCGGCTACCACCCCCACGGCATCTTCTGTTTTGGTGCTTTCTGCAACTTTGGGACGGAGGCGACGAACTTCTCTAAGAAATTCCCTGGCATCAAGCCCTCCCTGGCGACCCTGGCAGGAAACTTCCGGTTGCCCGTCCTTCGAGACTACCTGATGTCTGGAGGTGAGAGGATTTAAAAAAGCGTAGGAGTTCTTGAAATGTTTGATGATGATAACTGTATTTGTCTGTGAAGAGACCTTTGTCCTGTTGACCAGCTGGAATTGCTTTTGTTTACTCAGATCGGCTGATTTCACTGATTTATATAGAGCTTAAACTTCCCTGAGGGGCTGTTTGTTTGCTCTTTGCCCACAGATCCTGAATATATACCCTAAGTTACTGTAGGTTGCTCAGCGTGCTGGAAAATATCCCTTTATTTGTCTTTCCTTCAAGTGTTCCATTGCATTGCTGTTACTATATTGCATTTAACTATCTTAACAGCTGCAGTTATCATCATATTTTTCATCTTTTCTGTCCTTGTAGGTATCTGCCCAGTTAATAAGAACTCTATCGACTACCTGCTGTCATGTAACGGGACGGGAAATGCGGTGGTCATTGTTGTCGGAGGAGCAGCAGAGTCTCTGCACTGCGCGCCCGGCATGAATTCTGTCACCCTGAGGAAGCGGAAAGGCTTCGTGAAGCTGGCCCTGCAGAAAGGGTGAGCGTGCACAACGATATTCAGACATAAGGACACGTGCACTTCTTGGCGACAAAACACAACCTTGACCGAATCTGTTATGAAAGTTGAAATGTCATTCCTTGGTCTTTGGTGACTCATTGGAATGAATAAATCCTAGATTATTACTCCCAGAAAGGTTAAAACTGCCTTAGAGATGGCGTTACCAAATCTTTTCAGTATGCGCAGTGTTATCTACTTTGGGGCTGCAAGCTCCTCGTGGCTTGTAGTACCCTTTTAAAGAGGTTAGAATGTCTTGGGCTGCCCTCAGCTTTACATTAATCACTATTACTGCACAGCAAGTTAGCCTTGGTTTTTCCTCACTAGCCTAAACAAGCCTTAGTCCCCCTCGAATACAGCAGAGGATTATCATATCACTGGGTCCACCTTAGCCAAATAAGCTTACAGCTGGCTGGAAAAGATATTCTGTTATGTAGACCTTCATTCATAACAACTAGGTTAGCATTTCAGCCCATGTAAGCCAGGAATGTGAATTCCGGTTGCTTTGGACACTTTCTGAAACTTCTCCAGCTTTGGTTCAGTGCTTATAAAACACAGATGGTGTTGCAACCACTGGAAGTTGGCTAATACGGTAAAATAATGTTGCTTTTACAATGAAAAATGAACAAACTGGTAAAATAATGTTTAATGATCTCTTCAGGGCTTCAAAATTCTTGAATCAGATAGTTAAGGAAAGCCATTTAATAAAACAGTTTGTACTCTCACTACTCATTGGCAGCGGCAGGTGGTAGAGCAGGTCATCCAAATGACTGGAAGGTTGGCGGTTCAAAACCCATTATTAATGTTAAGTTTTAAGCTTGGCAGCACATTGTGGTGGATTTCAGGAGTTAAAAATCCAGTTTCCAAATTGCATAATACCCTTTCATAATTGTAATGCCTTGCTAGTACAAACATTTAGCTGCCTCCACCCTCCCCCCCAGAATGATGCTGAATACAGATTGAGTTTTAACGAACAACATGCCAATAAATCGATTCATTGCAAATAGGAAGTCTCACTCGTGAAAAAACAAAACAAACTTCCTTCCAAATATTTCTGCCTGACTGAGAGGTAATGTTGGCATGTTGGCAGGTTAAAGATGTGTAATAAATTCACATATTTTTCACAGAGCCCTCTACTGACATAAGCCTTTTCACAGCAAATAGATTTAAAGATATGGCAATAACATAACAATAAAAAAACTTCCAGTGTGATAATAGTAAGTTATATAAGCACATAATGTAAATCGTTGGCTATGTTACAGTAAATGAATTGAGTTAAATAAGCCTTTTTTTTTTCTTTTTCAAATAAGATTCTTTAACTCTAGAGTTCATTGAGCCTGAACTCATTTCAGATAGTTAGAAAGACGTTGGATGCGTGTTCTGTGGTAGACGAGTCAGGAAAAGCTGCTTTTGGTTTTTAGGTTCTACATGCCAAAGATGTAAAAGGTGTTTAATATTCATATGGAGAAGCATGTGCTGCCATTATGATAGCATTTGAGGCTTGTGGTCATTTCAGCAGGGCTGTGCTAGAGCTGACCGTGCACCACTTCCAACAGTGTGGCTTCATCCACATTGTGTGTGCTTAACTGGCCTGCCTGTAGTTCATATCTGCCTGCTACCAAAAAATGTATTATTACTATTATTACTATTATTATAATAATTATTATTATTATTATTATTATTATTATTATTAACCCCTTAATGCCTGTTGTTGCAAATTTGTGACACCACTTCTGGCCTTTGTTTATTTGATCTCTTTTTATCTAAAGAAGTTTTGTTTATTCATTTCCTTTTTATTCACTCTTATTTATGTATTCATTCTGTATTATTCATTTATTTATTAATTATTATTAATTTATCTGACATCTGATACTTTATTCCAATATTTTTTCAATGGTCATAATCAGATTTTACTCCTCTTAACCCTTTGTGGTCCTGCTCTGCCATTTTGGTAGAGCAAATTTTTCAGTGATTATCATGAATCTTTTTGCTAAAAAACATTTCTTCGTATTTTTCTTGTTCAAAAGAAAAGAGAAAATGCAAAGAAACATTTCTCTCGTTTTTTTCTTAGTGTGAAAGTTAAAGGGTTAATATATTTACAGTTTCAGGTTTAATTTCTGGATGCAGGGGTGGACTGTTGGTTGAAAAGGGTTTTCCAAGTTACTCTTGTGCCATTATAGCTATATTGATAATGATAGTTTCTTCAGCAGTGCCGCTTGAAGGTCTGAAGGTCATGACCATCCAACAAGTGTTTTACAGCTTTGGACTTTGCACATTAAGATTTACTCTTCTTAAATTTGCATTAAGAAATAGGTTCTTCAATTCATCAGGGATTCTCTGGCAAAAAGTGGTGAATCATGACCCATCCTTGCTTGTAAAGCCTATGACTTTGATAAATGCATCTTTTATACCCAGTCCTGACACCCTTACCTATCAACAATTAATCTGCTGATTGTAGAACCTTCCAGAAAATTACTTGTATATTCTTTTAAATTAGCTTTCTTTGCCATTCTCACAACTTTTTAAGTTTGTTGCATCAAATTCTAGATTAGAATAACTTCTTTGGATATTTTCTAAGTCACTTCCTTCGTGCTTCTTTAGGTCCGATCTGGTTCCTGTATACTCTTTTGGAGAGAACGACGCCTACAAGCAGGTGATCTTTGAAGAGGGCACCCCTTGGAAAACTCTACAAAGGAGGTTACAGAAGATCTTGGGCTTCGCCCCCTGCCTTTTCCACGGATGCGGCTTTTTCTTTGAGAACTCCTGGGGCATTGTGCCTTTTTGCAAGCCGATCACTACCATAGGTAGTTTACCTTTATCTTGCTCTAGTGTGTGGTCAAATCTTTAATCATAAAATATTATTATCTTAAACTTATTCTGCTTTTGTAGAACAGTTTATTACAAAACAATGTCAAACTATTTAAGAAAGCAAAGTCAACATGTGAAAAATGTTTATTTATTTATTTTTAATCATAATGTGTTTTTGTTTCAGTTGGGGAGCCAATCACAGTGCCAAAAATTGAGGACCCAACTGAGGAGACAGTGGATCTCTACCATGCGATGTACATTAAGTCCCTTCAGTGCCTTTTTGACAAGTACAAGACCCGCTTTGGTCTGAAAGAAAGTGACATCCTGAACATCCAGTGAGAGGACCTGGAGCCCCCCCCCCTCAACCCCACCAACCCCAACCTTATCCTGCCTTGTTGGCTGGTTCATCCCCTGGACTGCAAACTGTACACATACAGACATTTTGATAAAGAAACCTCTGCTTACTGCTGTGTCTTAAACATCCACTCACACAAGCATAGCTCCTTTTCAAGAGAGGCCTCGCGCTGCTCTTGTTTGGACAAAGTTACACAAAATCTCATGTTAAAAGCTGTGCCTTTCAGTTTTCCAGTCATTTTTTGGACTGTCTCATCAGTGCAGAAGGGGGTAAACTCCACTAGATGGAGCTGTAAGGTAACTGTGAAGGTAACTTGGGACTTAGAAGACACTGGCACATATTCTTTGACCTGTTCATAAACGTATCCTTAAGTGCTAAGGTATGACCCTCTAACAAGATGAACGCACAAACAATGCAAATGGAAGGTACCACTTTAATATTGGGATGGTAAGCCTTTGAGGTTAATTGAGCCAAAGACATATGCTGTCACCACAAAGCATTGATTTCTACTGTATCTACACTCAAGAGTGTAAGTATTCTGCAGGGTGGATTCATATTGTGAATGGATATTACACACGTGCCTGTGATTGTATAAAGCCATAAAGTATTAATTGTATTCTCTAGAGGAAAAAAAGCCTAATTCAGTGCTTGTCCCTCAGTGAATATTCCTCGTGCACTTTTTGTAATGCTGATTACCCTCTGAAGATTTAGTCTAAAAAAAGAAAAAACTGCCTTTATAAGAGATTCTTTTAGCAAGACAGTTGTTGTGCTGCTTGGCTTTATTCCCCTTCTTTAAATCAATCGGGTATCCAGGTCTTAGTCTGGAGGGAACTCTGGTCATCTTTCATCTCTTCAAGCCTTTTTAGAAATTTCTGAGTGACATTTGAAGCAAATAACGTTGTTTTGTGGGTTAAAAACCTGATATTTGATGATTCCAGTAACAATGCCTTGGGTGTGATCATAGAGAATGAAGGGGTTACACCTTGTAATTCCTTATTGGTATTAAGTTATTCAATATTTGAGAGTGCCTCTGGTTGTTTCTTTATACAATGGTTTGTGTAGAATCTATCATCAGAATAACTACGCTTGTGTCATGTTGATAGGCAGGAAGATTGGAGTAGATGATTGGATTGTCATTTTGAAGAGCAATTTCCTTTTGGTCTGACCATTTTGACTACTTCTAAAGAGCAGTGTAATCTCTGTGCAATAAATCTGAAAGCAATAAAACAGCAACACATGCCTATATGATGAAGGATATCATCTGTCTGCCAATATTTAAATTAAACTTTTGTATGTTTTCAGTTGGTGTGAGTGTGTGTTGTCTTGTTTTTGGACACTTTTCTCGTGTTTTCCACAATTTAAATTAACATTAAAAGCACATTCTCTATCCTTAATGATTTAATGAAATGCCCATCTTTATTCAATTATAAAAAGTCATTCCTGGCAGTAAATAAGCTGAGCTAACCAGAAATACTCAGCGCTGCTCTGGAAGTTCTCCGCTGCCACCGTTACTGGAGGCGTTACATGAATCAAGGGTATTATGAAATCAGAAGATTGTGAAAATGTTTGCGGCTTTTACCAAATACTGAGCTCTGTGGGTTTTGAAACGTGTATGGCTGCTCAGCATTTCTCTGATTAGCTCAGCAATGGGGGGCCAAAGGTGATGACAATGGAGGAAGAACTCTTGATTGTCAATTAAGAGTTTCTTTCTTTATTAATACATTTTCTTGTGCAAAATTATGCAGTTTTTGAGTTTCATATGATAAGACTAAAGTACCAACTGTGATTTGATGGACTTCCTGACAGCCGTCCTGATGGTCTCAGCTGATAAAGACTATATAATATGTTGGGTAGCCACCATAACTTGAAGTGATAGATGTTTTTCATTTGGGAAAATTGTGATAATACATCTAATAATGCGCTATGTTTTATGGAACTGAAAATGTTTTGGACCATTGAGTACAGCAAGCTGTTGCCTTACCTAGAAAATAAAATGAATGCAAAAAGAACAGATTTTAAAATGTGACTACAGAAAACTGGTCAGTATTGATATGAACCCTTTTTTGAAACAAACAGATCAACAGGTTTGGAAAGAGGAGAAATTCACAAAACAGGCAAAAATCAATACTAAAAGCAAAGTCCTTTGCCCTCTGTTTAAACAGCTGCAGGTGGCTGAAGTCGCCCCCTGATGGTTGATTATTTCTCTGCACTTCTATTTTTTATTGTGCGTTTGATGGAAGCGTTGCCACCACATGCCATTTCATCAAATGAATGATTACCAAAAGATTTAATTGATAAAAAAATCAATAAATTACACTTCCAGTATATTTGATTTTCAGGTTTAGTCCACTCTACATCTTGTTTATTTATTCATTATAGTTGACTGTTAGTTGGACAAAGCAAAAGAGTTTTGGCTGGACCTTGAATGCCACTTGAGTTTTTTTTTTCTTTCTTTCAAATAAATGATCTAATTAAATAATTCCTTTAGCCCTTAAGCCCATTTTCTACAGATTTAACCTTTCTGTATGAAATACTTCTCATGTAAAGCAAGATTATATAGTAGCTCTACTCTACCATGCAGCTTGCATATTAATGCACCCAACAATTATTTCTTAAAATCCAGTGATAAAGTCTAACACTGAATCTAATAAAGCAACAAAAGCAAGTGTACTTAACACTTTAAGGATGTTTCCCTGCTAATACATCTGTAAAACTATTTTAGATAAAAACAAAAGTATTAAAAATAATCAGATATTTCCTTTACTATTGTCTTATTACTACTTTTATACTGAGAAAGCACGAGTCTACAAACGTGTTCCAACCTGGCTCCAACTCTGGCAGTCAAATGCTATTTTGTTAGTAATACTGCAATGTTAATGACCTTTTCTTTTCTTTTCTTTTCTTTTCTTTTCTTTTCTTTTATTCAGCACAAAAATGGCCTGGATATACTGCGCTATACTGTCACCTGCATGTCACGCTGTTCTATGCAACTTCCTCATATTTTGCAGATTTGACAGATCAACGGACACTCGCCCCTTCTTAGATGACAAACAGATTAAACGACCAATAGAAACTCGAGATTTTGGAAACAAGCCCCGCCTTTACTTGATGGACGTTAATTAGAGCCAATCAAGGCCCAACGTGACGTACGTGCCAACCGGAGATGGATTTCCGAACCGAATGTAGCAAAATAGCCTGTACTTTGTTTACGTCCCCCTGGTTAGCTGACAGCAGTAGTAGAGCTTTACTCATACTTACAGCCCTGCTTGCATGCCTCTAGCGGTTGCCTGGAGCTTCGTGAACTTTTAGTCGACTGTCTTATAGACTGAAGATGGGATGTTTTGTTGAATGAAGGGGACGCGCTAGATGCCGACAGGAGGATGAACTCCATCACCGGTCGGGTTCTTGCTATACCCGCCGCCTCTGTTACCAACTCTGGAGCTTCATCCTCTCGAGCCTTGCATGTAGAGCTCACATCCCAACAGGTAAATGCAAATCCCCGGAATTCTTGTTGACATAATCTATATTTAAGCGAACTGAGGAAAACTTGGCCAGACTGCTTTTGTTATGTTATCTTCTGGTTTCCAACGTCAGTTAAAACTGCTGCCTAAAGATACAAGACAGGCCTGTCAGGCTAGCAGCTAGTAGGCTAGCAAGAGCTAGCTTGTCTTAGCTAGCATCCAGGAAATAAATGGTCCTGTTCTCACACATTATGCCTTCTTGACTGCCGTTCTTACTCTTATGTCGGGTCTTGTATTTCTCTGCCTCGTGTAGATATATCACACTACACTTTTTATTGTGCTCAAAGCTTATATACTTCTATTAATGGTAACATAACTTGGCGTTGTATCAATATGCAAGTGACAGCTCATTTATGAAAACGGTAACTTGGCATGACTCTACAATACTGTCAAATACAGCTGTTTTATTGTGATTTTAAACGTGTACAGACTTAAGTTAGTTTTGACATACTTAAGCAGAGGAATTCGCGAGAAACCTCTAACATAGATGTCCCTCCTTCCCTCCTTCCTTCTTTCATTCATTCATACGGAAACGACAGAGTTGACAGTTCTCTAATGGCCACAAACAGAAGTCCATGAAAGTCTCCCAATTTAATTGAATCAACATATTATTTGTAATGACTATCATAGTGTCTGCATTTCTTCATTTCTTCGTTAGGCTGAGTTATATAAACGTTAAGCTGCTTTAAAAGCAAACGTTAGTTACAGTTTTTATACTGTGTCCAACCACTTCAGTCGATATCAGGATTCAGAGTATCTACAATGTGCTAAGCAAACAGGAAAGCTATCCCTTTCTAATATTTCATATTGAAATCTCTGGAACATGCAGCAGCATGTTACACAGAGTCAAGTTTAGCTGTTTATTTCTTTCAGTTTCTCCAACTAGTGTGTCTTTCTCTATAATAGTGCACATATAGTTGTTTGGAGACTTGGCCATTTATTTGTCCATATTTCTGTAAATGTGTCACTGTGGCCTTTACCACTTGGTAAAGTGTATTACATTGACATTATGACAAATATGGTCTGTGCTAATGACAGTTCAGTTAAAAAATTATGAGATCTTCCATTCTTATTAAAGTAAAAAATGGACCTCATATTATGTTTTATGTGATGGTAATGAATTCACACACCTGACCTTTGCTTTAGCTCTTTAAAAGATCAGTCAGTTATTATGTAGAGACCAGGGGGTGTTTTCAATGCACTAAAAACAGTCACATGAAGATTTTTCATTTGTGACAGCTGAGCAAAGAAAACCTCAGAGACAGACATCTCAAGAGGATATGTTTGCAGGATTATGCTGTTTTAACCCCCCCCCCCCGATATTTCTTATCTGCGTTCTTTTTATCTTAAGCTGTTATTTAATTAGCAGTTGCCTCTCACATGATTGATCTGTGATTTTATAAGCCTAAGGCTGGGACAAGCTCATGTCTTATTGCTAGTTGCATGTGCAGTCATGCGATTTTAAGAAAGCAAAACCAATGGGAATTGGCAACTTTTTAAATACATTTGTCCAAGCAAACATTTCATCTTCTGTCTAACAGCACATAGTAATTAATAAAGATTAGATTAATTAGGTGTTATGAAACATTTGGTCTGTCTAACTTTTTCTGTTGAAGATTTGAGTCCTTATAAACTTGTGTCGCAGGACAATAGCTACTACACATGTGAAAACTTTCAAACATCTGGAGACCGAAGGGAGTTAAGAATGAAAGAAAGCCAGACATTTCTGCAAGACTGTATAAGATTAGCCAAAAGAGATTTTTATTCTTCTCTGATAATGTTTATTTCTGAGGTCATCAATATTTCCCACTTACTTTTCCCCAGAGGAAATGGATACATTTGGATTATTTTTTTTTATAGATAATGAAAAAATAATTATTTAAGCTTCTGGCGGAATTTTAATGTTGTGTTGACTTTAAATTTGTTATTTTCCCAACTAATCAAAGTCCTATCTGCTAAACAAGCCTGATCCTTTTTAGTCAGTTTGGTGGGACACTAAAAGTTGAAATCAGCATGTGGTCTGTTCTGCAGCCATCTTTGTGTGAAAGCTTCAAATTTCCTTATTCCTCAACAGTTTCGACCAAAGATGACAAGAGAGTGAAAAGTTTTAAATGCAGCTGGGACTTAAGGTGCATCCTGTAAACACTGTACATCAAAAGCCTTCAACATGAAGTGTACTTGAATTGATGGTGTCTTTAAATACATTTCATAACAGTAAAATGTCTATTAACATTGTCCTTTGCATGTCTTTCATGCTCTTTCTCTCAGACAGATACTACATATTAAAACAGTGTTAAATATGAAACTTAAAAATGACATTTTGATTCCTACAGACAGTAAAATAAACCAAAATGTTACCTTAATGGTAATAACTACTATATCATGCATTATGATTCTGTCTTAACTCAAGAGACGAAAAGTTTTAACCTTCAATCTGTGTTCAGAGATGTTTCATATTGCAGATATGATTTTGAGGGATGTAGGATGAAATGCAACTCTGCTAGCTTTGTGTCAGTTCTTCTTGTCCAGATTCTGAAGAAGTGGAAGTGGTCATGCATTACTGACATTTCGAGGCTTGCAAGCATCTAATCATTTTGTCACACACCAGTAGATGCTAGATTTATAACGTGTATATGTACCAGATTATCATTATCAGCACTGTGGTGAAGCTAACTTTGATATTTACAGAGACTGTTGACCATTATAACAGCTGTGATATTTTTCTTCATTGGTATATTTTTGAGCTGCTCCACCACAGCACTTTCATTACAGAATTGTTTTAAAATTCTTTTTAGAATTATTATTCTTTTTTTAATCTCTGCCTGTAGCCCACAGTAGCCCATTCAGAAATATGCAGTGACATTTTTAAGGAAGGGGGGCATTAAAAGTCCCATGCAGAACAATAGTTTTTTTTGTTTCTCAGGCCTGTAATCTTATAGGAAATCCCATGACTTAGATTTGGTCTCCGTATGGCCACAGGAGAGAGGCTGGGCCAGCCGGTCAGAAGAAAAGTTGTGCAGTTGTGATGTGTTCGCCTGAAGCAGGAAGATGCCAAATGTAATTTCTGTGCCTCCAACCATCCCCCCAAAATGATTGGCTTTACAGGCATAATTTATTTCATATAGACATATTAGACTTTTAGAATGAATACCATTTTATATATTTGATTTCCATTCACTTATAGCAAATGTTGGCAGGCCGACGTAGATATTTTTAAATTAATTACGTCGGTATTTATTCATTAAAGCCTTTCCTTGTCTTTACACGGACAAGCTTGTGTGACAAGTCACATGTTTATGAATAATGTCTCTTGTTGGTTCATTGTGAATTGTAAATTTTGTTGCAAATCATTTGTGGGGCTAAAAATGTAACAAGTTTTTCTCATGTGATTGTCATGACTGTCTGTGCTTGTCTGGTTCCCTGGCTACTTAATTCTACCATGAAGAAGTCATGCTTCTATTATTTGAACATAAGGCAGCCGGTGTTGCAGCTGTGTATGAAAAATAAACAGCTATTTTAGGTCTGTCTTTAGATGGGCAAAATGAAACTGAATACAGCAGTTCTGATGGTTGTTATCTGTTTAATGTTTCTTCATTTTCTCTCCGTCTCTTTCTGTATTTTTCCCCTGACAAACAGAGGCGGTTGCGTCATCTCCGGAGCATTGCTGCCAGGAACATTGTCAACAAGAATGGCTCTCCTCTGCTGGACACTTACTTCACCCTCCACCTCTGTGTAGGAGATCGCATTTCTAGAGGTCAGCGTTAGTATTCCCACATAAAACTGACCCTATTGTTGATTTTTATTTGGTATAAATTTTGTATGAAGATTTAAGATAAACATGAAGACACAGATGTTCAGTATACACGCTAAAATGAAAGTAACATTTACTTTTATCCCAGTTGCTTTACAGGCTGAAGTCACCATTATAAACAGAGAGAGAAAAAAAAAGATGTTTTCCAGCCTAAAGTTAGGGCCAATTGAACATATGTAATCATGTGTAAACATCTTTTTTTTGTCTTCTTTTTCTTTTAAAGGAAAATGCATTGAGGTGTTTTTTGCTCTGATCAGCATTATCAAGATGCTGTCAGGCGGTGTAGAGTTTTTATGCAGATGACATTATTGCCACAGAGTTGTGGATTTGCTGTCCAAATTAAAGCCAAGGCTTTGTGAATTGTGTCCCACGGTAGATTTACTCTTATTGATCGTGGTTCCGTGTTTCTTGCTTTGTTTTATACAGCATTCTCTTATTTCTTTATAGATTTTTACAAGAGTGAAGTCATTCGAGACTCACTGGTGAGTATCCTTACGCCAACCTTCAAACTATTCCCTTCTGCGTTCTGCGATAGGTTCAAGATGTTGTCATTACCTGCAGCTTATTGGTCGGGTGTGTGTTTGTACTTTGGTTATTTTGTGTCGTGCTTCAGTGAAGAATGACAAGCTTCTTGTAATTGACGCCAAGACTGAAGTTTTTTTTTTTTCCCCCAACTTGCTGTCCATTTGCCAGTCATACATTTTAGTACCTCTGGACTTTTCACTTCAGCTTATTTGTGATGTCCTGTAGACATGCTGTTGAGTTAAATGTGAGGCTTGTTTTGACAACAATTGACTCTGATATTCGCTTTCCCCCTACACGACTTTCTCTCTTGGCTTGTAGTGGTTGTGTAAACGACCCAGCTGTATATTACGACGTGATTTTTGGCTGATCTCACGTTCGTTTTAATGGCAGACGCAGCTCTGCACGAAGCTCTGTGAAAGCAGCCAAGGATAGCAAGCCATTGCAGTTGGGGCTTACGGCTGAATCGTGAGCTGGCCTAAGCTGGTCTCTTTCCACACTGGGCCATTCGCTACCCTGGGCAAACATGATGCACTCCAGGAGTAATGAGTCCTGTCATCTATCAGCCCAACCTCCTCCTGTTGACTTTATATCTTTGCTGATTTTTTTTTTTTCTTTCTGTTTTTTGTCTCTCTCCTGTCATTGTTCACTTTCCTCTTGGCCTTCCTGTTTTCATTCTAACTGCTGTGCCTCTTTGCATCTGCCACTGTCTTTTTCTAGTTTTCTTCTCCCAACCTTACCCCAATGACTTTCTACAACTAGTTTTGACATTCTTCCATTGCCTGTCCTTGAAAGCAGGAGATTTTTTACCCCTGATGGAGGGAAATTATACGTAATTGAATGATATAAATGAGCCCAGTGCTCTGTTGTTAAGCCAGTAATCATGCCGGTATCCTGGAAGTTCAGGGACAGAATACAAACAGAAGTAAGACTTTGAGGTTAATGTATGACAGAATGATTCAATTACTTAACCATTTGATCATTTTACTTTTTTCATATACTTTGCTGTGGAAAGGGATCGCATTATGATTTTAACAGAGGTAACGTGCATATTTGATGTCAGATTTACCATACACTCACATGCGTGTATTGACTTCATGTGACAAAAGCTGCTGCATATATGTAGGCTCCTTATTTTGATTAAGAAACAAACCAAACGAACCAGTTTCGACTTTGTGTTGATCAGCTCTCATTCAGTCAGATTCATGTACTCATGCTACATCCTCACGTTTATGTGTTTGCCAGAATCCAACTTGGCGGAGCCTGGACTTTGGCATGCTCCCAGACCTTCTGGACACTTCAGTGTCTTCCTTCATGGTGAGGATCTGGGGGGGACAAGAGGAAGAGTACCAGCTCCTCATTGAGTGGAAGGTCAATCTGGATGGCCTCAGATACACAGGACAGCAGGTCAGCACCCACTCACACAACAATAACAGTAAAAGAAACAATAAAATGTACTGGCAAAAAGTCTGCTGTCACCACATTCTGAGGCTGTTCTTTAAGCTTTATTAGAAAAATAGACTAAAAATTCCAGTTAGTATTTTGTTGCTGTTTCTTTGCCTTTTTGTGGCTGCTGGAATCATGGACTTCACTAATGAAAACCAATATTTGTCATCAATCAGGTTGCAACTTTCTCATATAACAGATGAAAGATCAGTTATGCAGAATGGAGCCTTGTCATAGATTTTTTTTCTCTCCATTTTCCATTATAAATTTTCAATTGGATTGAGATCCAGACTGTTTGCTGGCCCTGTTATTGCGCTGATATGTCATTCCTGAACAAAAGTTTGAACGCTCTTTGTTCTGTAACAGGATGCATTATCATCCTCAATATCACAAGACTTCATTCTGATTAATGACATGAGAAAGTGCCCAAAATGTTATTAAATACTTGTTCATTTACTCTAGAGATGATCTGCTGGTCCTTTTACTTTACATGAAATAAAAGTAATTTAATCGCAGGTGGAATTTATGAAACGAAACATGCAACCCCACATCTTCAACGATTGGGGAGATTTGCTTGTTTTCTTCAAACAGTTGTCTTTATTTGTTTCTTTGGACCTGCTCCAAACAAAAGTTCTGGCATTATCTTCTGGACCAATGCAGATTTGTGATTCATCACTGGGTATGACTTTCATCCAATCATCAACAGTTCATTACTCCTTTACTTAATTCCACTATAACCTTGTTTTCTTATGTTAAGGTGTTTGTGATATTTTATTTTTGGCTTTTCTGGATGGAATTTCTATTTTTCCATATGGCTTCTTCTTCCAGTTCAGTCACAAGTACCGACTCTTGTTTCAGCCCCATTTTTTTTCAGAACTTTTTTTGTTGTGATTTTTTAATTTATTTTTCAGGCGTATCGCTTTGAGTTTTCTGTCCTGACGATTTGGCATCGATATCCGTGTTTCCCCTTTTCTAACCTTCCTATTGTTTGGATTTGCTCCAAATTTTTAGACCCAGCAGACTGGCGACAACCAACATCTTTAGTCACACTCTTGGATTTTCGTGAAAGAGTTTTTTATTTTTCTTCCCACGGTTTCCTCTGACAGCTCTCTTGTTTGGGCCATGTGTCCTTTCTATCAACCAGGTGCAGCAGCTCAATGAGCTCTGAAAGAATCAGTTGCATATTAAGACTTATGCAGATGTTTTAGAAATGTAATTCCACATTTTTCCTCATATTTGGATGGTTCGGTAAGTTTTTCCTTGACTTGATCTGAGGTGAAAAATTACATTATTAGACATTTTTCGGCATTTCAGCAAGCCGTCCAGTTTTCAGGAATTCGATAATAATTACCTAGTGCACAGTTGTCCGTGTTAAAGAAAAGGTGGACGTTTTTTCCATTTCAAAAGTCCAGCTTATTTTATAATTCAAGGTTTGCACAGAAAATACTTCCTATCTAGGTATTAATTACTAATATACATGCAGCAGACAAAACTTTTACTTATTGTATAAAGAGATAAATGGTTTGTCTGGCAGTCTGGGTCACTGTTTCTAGTTTATTTTTTGGGAGGATTAAAATACCATCTCAACTGCAGCACTTTTTTAGTCAACACCACAGATTGATTAGTTAGTTGATTAGTAGTTTCCCAACCACTGACCTTTGGAGATTTTTCTTCATCTGTCACCAAGACTTTCCATTCCAGGCAGCATAGAATCTCCTACTCATTTGGCAGCAGAGCATAGACTTGAAAACACCAGTTTCCTGAGAATAATTTGTCTTTAGAATGACACTATTTCTGCCTCCATTTAGGTATGAATATGACATGATGAATATGTTAGCAAAGTTGGCCTGGATGCAAATCATACAGCTGGTAAAATAACTATGTGGCTGCTCTGCTGCAAAGGAGCTGTTGTCCTTTGGTGGGCTTCAGTGGAACAGCATCACTTGACTGTTTTGAACTATTTGGCCTGTAGTCTTTAAAGTGTCTCTAATAGAGGATACGTTCTTTATAGATACATTTATACAGCACAACAATTTTACTAAGACATGACTAGAAACGCCATTTTTAAATATCTACTGCAGCCCCCTGAGAAAAATTCAACACATTCAAACTGGGGTGAAGCAACAAAGGTACTTTTGTGTGTGTGAGGGAGAATTTTTCTTGAGGTGGACATGCAATGCCTCTTGAGACTGGACCCCAAAACAGAATAAAGAATGTGTCTCTTGGATGACAACAGATGGGGCGGTGAGGGTTTCCTGCTGTTGAAGCGCTTGTCCATTCAGTCTGAAGTCAGAAGTCTGTTTTCCTCTGAGGCCTGAAGGTGGGCTATGCTCCAACTCGATGGCAAAGAGCCTGACTGGGTGTTTACAGCTTTTTCCAGGTGGGAGCCAAAACTTGCATGCAGCTCCGCCCTCTTGGGGGGGCTTTGATTGCACTCCAGGCATAAAAGTAGTTAGACTTCAGTCGCACATTGTGTCTCAAGATGATGCTGCGCAGTGCCTTGGTTCTGCTTTCGTTCTTAAGATTTTGTCTGGATGTCATTTAGCAAATTCCCAAACAGACCCTGCATCCCAAGTCTGATCCAATGATTATCAATCCTGATTAACCTACAGACAAATCATGCATGTTAAGGTTGACATCTTGCCCACGATTGTCCTCCTCGTGATTGTCCCGTCTGAAATTGTGGTTGGTTGGTGTCGTAAAAGTGCTCCTGCTCAATCTCTCTTAACACTGTCTACATCATCCAAGTAGTCAACCCACAAACAAGTGGGGGTTTTTCACTGAAAACTTGAAAACTTTGGAGTCAGACAAAGTTGGCTTCCTCACCTCTAAGACTAGAAAATCAGACTGTCGGACTGTCGTTTGTCCCAGAACCTTCTCCATAAATTTGACCCAACTTCTAAGAGCTGATTGTGAAGGTGATGGGAAAACACCCAGCCCTCAGGCTCTGTCACCGCCCTCCTGGATTAGAAATCTTAGACAGATGGGACATGCTGCATGCGGGTCCTTGTCCTGGAAACAAAGGATACTGGTTAAGACGAGACTTATACAGAATAAATCCTCTGCTTCTGTGTGAATGCCTTATGCAATCAAAACTCTTAGACCAAAGGAAAATTAATATATAAAATTTACATCTTATGGTTCTTATGGTCTTATGGTTTAATAGTAATTTTAGGCAAATTACTACATTTTTAAATGTATGAAACCTCATTTGTATATTTAAACATGCAATTTCATAACATTTGTAATAAAACGTTTTAATTAAAGTAATATTCTGCGGACGTTTCATGGTTCTTCAACTATTTTTTAAAATTTCTGTCACAACAGAATACTTTTATTTATTTAAAATGGTCCCTATTAGGGTGAAAGGTGAATGTATTTTTTTAGAGTCCACCCTTTATTTTAACCCCCAAAAGTTATTTTCTCATTAGGAATTTTATTAAACTAAATATCTTTTAGGTTTATGTGTAATTTGTATCGGTTATTCATTTTTTAGCTGTTCCACATTATTATTATTCTATTAAATGGTCCTCTAAAAAATTTTTTTTCATCTTAATATTCCAATCTCTGCTAGATTAAAACTTGAAAAGGTTTATTGTAAAGAAGAAAAACCAATATTTCATTGATATCTTTGGTAGTTTTTGAGCAGATTTTAAAAGAAAACGAAGATCAAGAATTTACTAAAAACAATTCACAGCATTTTGAATCATATTTTGATGCTTGTTTATGACGGAAATCTCAATCAAATGTGGTAAAAGCCATCATTGTCAAAATTGGAGGTATTCAGTGTTTTCGCATCTAATTAAAAAAAAAACTGAATCTAGGTCAATAATACCATTTAAAGATTTTAAATCTTACCCACGATCTGTAAAGAAGGCTAACTATTTGTAGCTATATATTTCTTTATTTGGTAATAAATGTACCGAATGTTTCCAATGGTCTGGATGCAGGTGGGCCATCTGGACTCTTTTATTACAGAAATGTGTCGTCATATCTGAAGGATGAGGTTTGGCATTATATGACTGAAATAACTTCCTTGAAGATCTTCCTTGAAAATGATAATCAGCTCAATCCTGATGACGGCACGTGTTGTTCTAAAAGCTATATACATTATTTAGTATTAATATTGACATCACAGAAGTGCAAGCTACTATACCATGTGTACAGTCATACCCTTCATACCCTGGTGGATAATGGTTTTTGAATGATGCACTGCTTACAAACCAAGTGGTCTTTTTCCCCCTTAGTGGTTTGCAAACTTTTTGAGCCACGACCCCCAAGATAACATATGTTGGTGTTCGTTTTTGGTGGATTCGGTTCACTGCTGTAACAAAGCACCTTCATGCCCAAAATCAGCTTCTCTCCCTTAGATAATGCCAAATTTGGATTTTTAATCCGGCATGAGTATTAACTTTTGTTGTTTTTGCATTAATGCGTTAAAAAATTAGTGTGCTAATTTCACATATTGATCTCTTTGCATTAACACGTTCATTTTGACAGCCCTAATATAAATCCCAAATTTATTTGATAAATGTTGGCTATATCTTTTATTTTACAATGATCTGGCGACCTCCCTGAAATTATCTTGGGACATGCGTGGGGGTCGGGACCCCCAGTTTGGTAAGGGCAGGTTAGAAGACTATGGCAAAAGGTGAATTTTTTATCTTAAATTTTTAGTCCTTTGTGAATCTGTCATTCCTAAATGGTGTCGGGCAATGTTTTCCCGATTTTATGAATATTTTTTTTTCTTTGCATACTGTAGTACGAACATTCTCAGGGGAACTTTTAACATTTGTGGAAAACATGATGAACTTTGCTCACAATAGTTTTCTCAAAAAATATTAAAGCCCCGGTGGAATGGTGTCTGTTTTTAATGCAAAGCCATCTGTGGGTCTATATTATTGTCAGAAATATATTGAGGGAGTTCTAATCTTCAAAGAAAAAATATTAAACACGGAGATTTCATTAAATATGAGGTCTACAAATCATTTTATTCTGTTTTTATTTACATATTACAGTGCCGCAGTTCTTTTGGAAATGGGGTTGTAAATCCTGCACCTTCCTTCACAGTAAATCTTGCGTTCCTCTCTGATTTTTCAGTACAGTAAACCCTACATAGTTGTAAATCCTGCATTCCCACATTCTTTTCTTTTTTTTTTTTTACACTGTAGTAAATCCTACCTTCCTACATGGGAAAATGATCATGTCAGGATAGATAAAAGGTGAAGTTCTCTGAAGAGCATTAAATTTGTTTTCATTCATTATATTGGTGTATATAACTTTTCTCTGTGTAGTGCAGAAACACACTGCATTGCAATATTTCTTAATAATGATATAAAGTCGAGAAAAGTATTCATTTGTCCATTGTTTTTCTCTTGAATATTTCAAGTGAGTCATAGTAAAGTGATCACTGACTATGTTTCAATACTTCTCAGTTTGATGAAGTTTGCAAGCATTAGTTGCTTTGATCAATGATCTTCCGTATATGGTAGATATTAAAATCCCAAATGAAGTTGGCGATCTATTTAAAAATGATATTATTGCAACTAAATTTGTCTCAGTTCAGTTTTGTGGATTGAATCAGAGTGAAATCACTCTTAATTCGTGAAGATAAACTCAATGCCATCACCATCCCTCACAGGGAGATTGCATTCAAAGCTCGTAAACATATAGCACAGTCTCATGCACATCCAGATGTCTGCTGTTCTTTGTTCTCCCCGTCTCTGTCCTTACACTCAGCCTCTACCCCCTCGCTTTTGTCCGCAGATTCGATCCAGGAATCCAAATGAGATCATATTTGGATTGAACGATGGCTACTATGCAGCTGACTTCGATCATAAGGTAGAGCTTTTTGTCTGTTTTCCAAAGCTTTTTCATCGTAATGGAAGACAAAGTCCTAATCTCATTAGCTCTTTGGACACCACTTGACTTCTGCAGTGAAACAATGACATGTGGCCTTTGCAGGATCAGTCGGAGCGGAAGAATTACAATCTGCTTCAGGTCGACCAGAGTTCAGTCAGGAACTCCTACAGCGTTTTCTCTTTGCTCAGGTAAGATTCATGCCATCCTGCAGTATCACATCCTATTTCATTAAGTTTAAGCTGTTAAATTTATTGCAAACAGTGGGTTTCCACTTTTTTCCCCACAATTTATGACTTTAATGTAAATCCATATCTTTGTCTTTCTACGGTTTTTCTTTTTGTACTTTTCATCTGCAATTCCTGTGACCTAAATTTGTGCCTTTAAATCTGCTTGACTTGGTCATCTGTCATCCAGCAGATGGTGCCATAAGAAAGGCCACTTTAGAGAGGCAAGCTTGGCTGGCCTTCTATCTTAGTATGAAAGAGTGCAGTTTACCGTGTGTTTCTTGGACTAAATGTCAAACACATTTTAACCTCTTTATCAATAAGGCCAATGCCAAACTTTGGATTGGAAGCAGAGTGAAAGTGCTTGGTGACGTAAACTGTACCAGTTTACACCACAAGAAGGCAGCAGATATTTACTGGGCCAGTTACTGGTCAGAGAGGGGAGCCCTGCTATAGCAATTAAGAGCATGAGACATGAGGGAGTGCTAGCATCTGTTGACAAACAGTAGTTTGTTGTTTTGCATCTATTTTTGAAATGTGGCATAGCGGAAACACCACTTTCAGAATCACCAGGGCTTCCCCCAAGGGAAACCCTCTGTTAACCGAAGCCTTATCACATAAAAACATAATTACACCCAGTTTTGCCTAAATACACATATATCAGGAAGCTCCAATTTAGATGCATCCAAAAGAAGCTGAGGATCCTATCATTAGGAAGACTGTGAAAGCTTCCACTACCATTTCTCCTCTTTAGAGGTCAGATATGCATCACAGGACTCTACAGTATCAAGAAAAAGGAGTTATGCCAAAGCCAGCTGAACTTTAACAGTGCCCTCCCCTTATTCTAGAAGTGGTCATGGTTTATGTTTATATGAGAGGATACCGTTGCCTCCCTTACAGCTCGCAGGAGAAAAAGCACAATTTGAGCCATAACTTTTATGACCTCTGCTCTTACATTTTCTATTATTGCAGCCGTCCTTCACATCCTCTTCACTCTATCCACACCCTGTGGGACTCTGAGGAGTTTAACACGCTCACACTGCTGTGCCTGCAGCTCTTCACCCCTGTCAGAGTTTTTACTTGGCTTAGTGCACTCATGTGCGCATGGTTTATGATTATGTACTGTAGAATGATTAATTACATATTGTACACTCCAGCAGGGATTAGACTCTACCCCAGCACCCCCCGGTACATAACCGTATGTACTTAGTTTCTGACCCTCAGAGTTATGCATTTTTCAAAGAGCATTAACTTTCTGAAGCATTCCAGTGGAGCGCTGCTCCAGGATACATACATTTCTTATAGTGTATTGCACCCTTGTCGCTGCACCATACCATGAAGGGGGAGCAAATTGCCTTATTTGTGATGTAAATGTCTCTTTTTTTTTTTTTTTTTTTTTTTTTTTTCCCCTTAAGGAAAGGGGGGACGCCCCCAGGGGAAACCCACAAGGTCAGAAACCCTCCCACAACTTTCCTTCCAAGTGCAAAAAACCCT
>JBBBVU010000016.1:1386260-1473862 GCA_037177055.1 Atherinosoma microstoma | reverse complement strand
GTGTGTGTGTGTGTGTGTGTGTGTGTGTGTGTGTGTGTGTGTGTGTGTGTGTGTGTGTGTGTGTGTGTGTGTGAAGTCACAGTCCCTGCTTGTAGGGTGCTCACACGATGAATAACAAGCTCACTCCCTGCTAAAACTTTATTATCCCTCTCATTCTCCTTTGTAACTCCATGTTTTTGTCTTCCAGCTTGTATTACACAAACATTTTTTACCACCAGTCTGTTAATTTTGTCTCTTAAATCTGTATGTGCATCTTTTGAAGATATTTTTTTATCCCAATTTAATATTTTTCATTGTGTGGTTTTGTTTACCAGAAATGACTCCACATCCATTTGTCCATAAACCCCTGCACCATTCTTCATGAGATAGTTAGTTAGACTCCTCCAGGACCCCCCAGATAGAGATAGACATGTAGCTTGATGGAGGCTTACCCCATAGAGGGGACAAGATGTTGACTAATGACTCTGCTTCCTCTGCTGGTCAGGGGTCATATGGTGAGAGATGAATTTTAAGCACACTCGCGGAGTTAATACGTTGTGCTGTGATCTCATTCATTCATTCATAAACATCAGCACATTTATATGTGCTATAGGTTTCAATGAAGTACCTTTCTTCACAGCTACACCCACCTTCTTGTGTTCATTTAGCTGCCATTCTCTCAGGTGATCTACAGAATCAAACTACAAGCTGTTGCCTCCAAATTTTCCAGTGGGCATATTTTCAACTTCCTCTGCTGCCACTCAAAAACACATTCCTTACTGTGATAACACACTGATAATGTCACCGTCTGCATCAGTTTAAAAACGCCTTGTGTTTACACCTGCCCGATTTGACGTCTTGTCAGGTTAAAGGTGGGGGCGGCTGTTTCCACCCATTCCAGTTTACGCTAAGATAACGGTCTCTGCGGCTTTATATTTACGGGAATAGTGCCACAATACTCAAACAATACTACATGAGATAAAAGTCATAGTGCTCATACTGCTTTAGAAGTATTTAACAAATTTAATTCCAGTGACCCAAAAAATTAGATATTGATATAAAAGCTTAAGAACTATTTAATCTGTCAAGAGAAATGAGAACATCTGGATTGTGGATGGTTTTTCAAGATCTCCAAGTGGTTGTCAGTAGAAATCAAAACGGTGGAATTTAAGGAAACCTAAAGTGTATAGTGGCTTGTTTTAGCAGAGGAGTTGTTAATCTTTTGATAATGTTATTCCTCTGTAACTGATTAAATGAATGACAAAGTCAAAATGATGATCGTTTTTCGAAATATGCCGCAAGATTTCCAAATCCAGCTTTGACCCAGAAATTCATGTGATCGCTTCTTATCGGATCAGCTGTTTGGAAGTCAAAAGCCGGATCTTCACACCACTTAACTTGCAGCCAGCCGTTCCCATGACTGGGGCTCATTACTGAAGAGTCTTCTCCCTCAACATTGATCTCAGAGCTCACAGAGATTGTTTTCAATAGTCAGATTATTCTCTTTCCATCTTGTCATTAGTTGTTGACAGTGGATTTTGCATTATTAACTGCAAGCGTTTTCTCAGTGGATGTGTATTAAATCAATGAGACGTGGGATCAGCCTGGAAAAACCAAGCTTGTTTCTCAAAGAACTGATGAGAATTTTGGGGTCTACACAAAATGTAATAAGCTCTGAATCTTGCTGTGACCACATGCTGAATATTTTCTCTCATCCTCTTTCTGTTTCCTCCTATTTTCTTTTTTTCTTCTTCCTGCAAACAGAAGAAAGAGCGGGAATGCATGCAGCTACGAATAGCCGTGCTCCGCAGTGAGCTGCAGCGACAGAGGAAGGCACTTGGCAGAGAAATAGACCTTCAACAGAAGGAGAGGGCACAGCTGCAGAAGAAAGGTAAAATGAATGGAAGCACATTAAAATCCCATCCCCTTGTACAAATCAGGTTTGCTCCAGGGGTTATGCATTGATCTTAACTGCTTTTGGAGCGCACACAGTGAAAGGATGAGTTAATAACAGTTGAAAAACAGCACATGTTTAAGCAGAAAAAAACGCAATATTGGTTTATGAAAGATTGAGCCATACTCTTTAAATCCTATTCCTTTCAGTAATCTGAACGACCAGCATGCTTCTTCATTTTAAGCCAGCTAGATGAAGCATCTTTTGATACGCTCACTGAGGATACTATTTTCACCCCTGTGCTACTGCTAGAGCTAACAAAAACACACAAAGTGGTAAAAGAAATGAAAAGAACTTCTGCAACTGATTTTGCCGTCTCCCATGGTGCCGTATGACTCAAAGACTTTAAAACACTGGTGTAAGAAGACTTAATATATTGGTAAAAAACATGTGCAACTAATCCCATCAAATTCACCAGTCCTTTTCATTATATTCCACAAACGGCTCCGCTGCAGCTACTGATTGTAAAGAAAGTAGAATAAAAATGTAGTTATTTGTTACAGCATGACCATTTTGTTTACATTTCAAACAGCACTGGCTGGAAGATGGGATGTTTTATGCTGTAGAAAGATCAAATTATTTTTGGTGCAAAGGAAAATTAATACATTATCAAGGTTTTTTGGTCACACCATCTATATTGCAGCCGGCCCAAAATGCATGATGGATTTAGTTGAATCTGTTTTTATTATTAGTTTGCATCAGTTAAAGGCAATTTCATTAACAAAATACAGGATTTTGCACATATTACACTATGAAAACAGTTTGTCAAATGCTGCTGACAACTAGTTTTAAACCCGCTGGACATAACATTTGTCACAGAACATATGATTTTGATTTGGCCTACTTCTAATTTTAAACACCTCCATTAACTTTTCAGTTTTCTGACAGCAGCAGGAAGACTACGTGTGCCCTCTATTACCTGTTCATTTAGCAGTACAGCATAGGGTTGTCACGTACAGGAAGCACAAATCACGCTCCAGGTTAGAGGGACTGGAGTTCCTCTACACAAACATACATGCACAAACATAATGTCCAAACTATAAAGTCATTGCTTATGCAGTTTGTTCCAGTCCACTGAAACAGGAATGTTTGTGCATTGGCATCACTTAGTTAACCCTGCCAAGTCTCCAGCTTTTGACTTTTGCTGTTGTTTCTGTTCATAACAAAGTAAAAACTGTGTGTTATTGAAGCTTGGTTGATATGGATGTGCAGCCATGGAAAATACTGCCTCTTTCAGTTCTAAGGATTTACATATCAGGACACAATTAAAAAAAAAAAAAATCATCTGGTCCTTATCAGGTCTTGAAATGAGGTAAATGCAACCTCAGATGAGCAGCAACACATGACACAACACTGCATTGCTATCTATTGCACAAAAACTAAGTCAAAATACAGAAGCATTGTGTGGAAATACACTCCACGATTTAACAGCCTGTAGCAGCAGTAACGTAACTGTTTTCTGTATTCATTTTGGCCCACTCTTCTTTACAGTGTTACTTCAGTTCATTGACATTTGTGAGCATTTGTTTACACACAGCTTTGCTACAGCATTTTAATCAAGTTGAGGGTTAAACTTTGAGCCATTGCACAACCTTGATTTGTTTCCTCTTCAACTATTTTGTTGTAGATTTCCTCCCGTGCTTTGGATCTTTGTCCTGTTTCACGATCCAATTTTGGGCTGCACTTTTTTAGATTTCGGTCAAATGGCTAAAAAGCTACATAATATTGAGAACAACATTCTGTTAACACTTTTAATGTAGAAAATTAAACCTGTTTCAATGTAGATTTTCATAATCGATCCATGAGACTATTTTGTACCTACTGTGAAACATCAGCATTGATGTTATGCATAGAGGAGGCCTGGCTCTTTATCTGTGAGATCACCTTGCTGTTTGGCCAGAGGGCAGGGCACCTCACAGAGCCACCTCATGTTAATTATTAGCATGAAGTCTGCACATGCAAACACTCACATAATAAGAGTGCACTAAGATGGGTTTGAGGAGAAGTTTCCTTTGTGCTGCGATCTTAAAAAGAAATGGCTGTTAATCCTCTGCATATTTAACTGTCACCACTCAGTCTACTGCTGAAAGAACAGAACAACTCACTGGACAGGTGCTTATTAAGAAACAGAAGAAATAATACTTTCAGCAGGGTGAAAAAGAAAAGGTATTTTAGGACAGATTGGCATGCTGTAGCTGAATGGAGCTATTCTGGAGACTTGTTGTTTTTTCCAAGCCTTATAACTCACCAACCAGCCGCCATATGTTGCTTAGCTCTGCCATGTTTGTAGATTGTTGTTCAACTCTTATGATTATCCCAAATGTATTAATCTGTCTCATGATGGGGAAAAAAACACGTATCAATTACAAACAGAATGCTCTTGGGGACATGGGTTTATAGTGCTTCACACAGCAGCTGATTTTGCGTCTGATTATATTTGGATTGGGACTAAGATGTGTTTGCTTTTTCTGATTTCATCTTTCACTTTTGAGATGCACGATATTGTCAAATGTTGTTTAAATTTCATTCCAGAATTTTCTTCTGGCCACTTTTGTTTGGCTTGACTGTCCAGCAATACACACACACACACGCACACAAGGAGGAAAAAGTCCTCGATGCAAAACATGGAAAGGGGCTGATTGATGTATTATACATTGGTCAGCTACAACATAACAGCTGACATGCAAAGTTAGCAGCACTGGTTGTGTCTGTCAAGGGAACTAATCAGGTTTTAAGTGAACAGCGTGTTCTTAAAACCTTGAATTGTTTTATGAGCAGCAAAAATTGGCCTTGATATCTGGGCAAATTAGACAAGACTCAAGAGCATGTCCAAAACAGCAGTTGTGTAGCAGTTCCTATTTTGTGGAGGTCGTTAACTCCTAAAAATGATGAACTTGTTACAGGGACATTGGCAGTTAAAGCTTGTTGATGTGCATGGACAGCTAAAGTTAGGGCGCATTCACACTGGCATCGTTTGGTCCACTTTAAACAAGCCCTGATCTACTTCCATGGATAGTTTGGCTTGTGTGACGCACTCTGATCGGCGGTCACATTTCACTTGCAAGTGTGTAAAAGCAAACGGACCATCGCCCCTGGGGAGCAGTTGTAAGTGTGTGACATTGTTCAGGTGGTTTTGTCCGCTTGTGTAAAGTGCAGTGTAAAAGCAATCCAAACTAAAGGAAGGTGTGAATTCTCCACCCAACAGAACCGAGTTCCTCGGACAATCCTGGTGTGAATGCACCCTTAGCGCTTTTGGTCCAATCACTCATAAGAGCCCAAAATCGACTGTGGTAATGCCAGAAAATGCTTCACAGTCTGCTTTCTACATCCCTGCAAACTGTACAGACCGCTGTCCACGGCTGTAATCTCACTCTGTGAACACATGTGCTTTGGAGGCTTTATCATATGGAGAGTCGGTTGAGTAAGCGTCATTAATCGGGGGAGTTGATGGAAGCAGGATGCTCAAATGGAAGAAGGTAAACCAGCATGGACAGCGTGATCCTCTGGGAAATGCTCTGCCAGAAAACCTTGCTTCCTTGTAATCATGCTGATGCTACTTTAACCTGTAATACTTACCTGTATATTGTTGTTGGCTACAAACATGATGTCACAGCAGAGGTATTCCCTGATGGAAGTGGACTCTTTCACCTTGGCCACAGTACAAAAACTGTTCAGGAATGCTTTGAGGAATATGACAAAGTCTTACAGGTGTTGACTTGGCTTCCAAATTCCCCAGACCTCAATCCCATCTTCCATCTGCGGGATGTCCTGGATAAACAAGTCCAATCCTCTGAGGCCAGAGCTCACAACTTACAGTACTTAAAGGATCTGCATTAATGTACGGGTGCCTGATACCACAGGACACCCTCAGAGGGTTTATGGAGTCCATGCTTCTAAAGATCAGAGGTGTTTTGGTGACACAAGGAGGTTCGACAAAATATTGAGCAGGTGGTTTTAATGTTGTGACTGATCGATGTATGCATGTTGATGAGATCAGAAGCACATGTCTAATTCTTTGAATTATTCACACATTCCGGTGTTTATTAGATCCAGGTATCTTTTGAGGTGTTATTGACAGTTTAACAGTGTGTGTAAATACATTGCAATGCATTATATCCCCAGAGGGCACACCGTATCCACTGTTAATCTCCATTCTTCGTCACGCTTTTTAGGATCTCATCTGTACCTTGCCGTGTGGTCTTCCTGCCTCTCGCACATTCATAGGGACCATTAGCAAATAACTCTTATCAGCCTTTTTCTATTCCCTGCAAACCAGCCTTTCTCAAAACAAGTGGCCCAGAAAACCCAAACATACATGTGGAGCCTCTGCAGGTGTGTGTGTGTGAGCTTGCAGGAAAAGATGAGATGAAAGTGTCCAATTTTTTTCCCAAAAGTGACTATTAGCTCATTGACTGCCAGCCATTTTCAAAGCCAGCCATTTTCGCCAAATGGCGTCGTTGGCAGTCAATGAGTTAAAAAGTTGCTGCAGGCATGTTGATGCCTGTTTTGTACATGTCTCTTTCATGCATGCGCAGTCCCTCTATGCCATCCTGGACAGTGGTTGCATAATAAATCCTAAAATACATCAGCTGTCTGGATTCCCTTGATGACAGGTTGATGGGTAGGTGTTCAGTGCCTGCTGATTTACAGTAATGCCGGTGAAATCATGCATCTAATTACAATACATCCTATAT
The DNA here is from genome assembly GCA_037177055.1 of Atherinosoma microstoma. NCBI lineage: Eukaryota > Metazoa > Chordata > Actinopteri > Atheriniformes > Atherinidae > Atherinosoma > Atherinosoma microstoma. The sequence goes on along the minus strand of JBBBVU010000016.1, from coordinate 1,467,235 downwards.
ATGTCTTTCACCCAGTCTAGGACTGGGGGTATATAAGCATGACCACATCTTTTTTTTTTTTTTTTAGCAGTTTAAAATAAAAAGTAGTTCTTTCCTCTCAGTGAAATGAATCAGTTTGGTTTCAGTGGGGTCACGCTCTTGTCACAATTTCCTCCCGTCTAATTTCCCTCCTTCCACCTTGAGCAGACGACATAAATCACGCCTGTGAGCGGCATTTATTGTACTTAGCAGTGGTAGTTATTCTCACGCTCAGCAGCACAGCGAGGGCTCCTGACCAATAAATGTCAGTAGCCGAGTTTCTTAAGTGTGAGGAACTTAGTTTCGCAAAGGCCTGGTGCGTAGAGGTATTTGTCACCTTGGAGAAAAAGGTCTCATATTGAAGCGATCATCATTAGAGCTCTTTTAGCAGAAGCTCGACTTTATGCACCAACTTTCACCAGCTGGCTGCCAGAGAAAGTTTAACAGGTAGTACTCTGCCTAATGGCTCAATAGCCCAACTTTCTAAAGGTTTTCCATCTTTTTTTTTATTTTTTTATTATTTCCCCTGACACCACACTCTGTCTGTCTTGGTCAAACCTTTTAACACGTAGCATAGAGGAATTTGGGTTAAAAACAAGGCTACTCTTGCAGATTAGCTTTGGATGAAAATAAAACTGTGTTCTTTTTTCCAAGATGGAACATTCTTTATGGTCCCCTTACTATTTTCATAACTATTAAACTTTCATTATGCATTTTCTTTCCCTCTTAGACACCTGTATAATATATTCCTATGAAACTATTTAATAGCAATCCTCTAGACGTTTTAATGGCTAATTTAATTCGATTTGATGGAATTCATGATTCTCTTGTGCCCATTTTTTCTTTTCATAATTCTTGCTGCTGAGTTGAAGAATGCATGACGGCTACATTATGTCACAAAAAAAAACAATTAAGCTCCAGTATACTTTTAAAAGGGTTTTAAAGTTGATCAGGTTAAAGGTGTAGTCATTTTTTAAATGGATATTCTCTGTGCTGCATTTGTATAGTGAACATAAATGGAATTATTGTGCGTCATATTTTCAGTCACTACAGTGCAGTTCATTGAGGCAACAGACAGATCTTATGGAGCTAGGATAGAGACATACGTTTGTAACTTGTATCTCTAGTTTTGTAACTTGCACACGTGTTTTGTAACCTTTATTTCCATATTCGAAATTATAAAACAAGTACAGGTACAAATCAAATCTACAACTATGGGTTAATTCTGCAAGTCTGAAAGTAGAAGTCACAAAATACAATTAAATTTGACAAGTCGGAATTGCAAGTCAGAATATACAAGTCAGTTTTATGCGTTGTACTTGTAGAACTGACTTATATTTCAAGACTTGTATTTTCAGACTGGTATTGTTAATTTTCTATATCTGCTCATTCCTATGCTGTTATTCCTATACGGGGCTGAAGCCTTTCCCAGCAGCTACTTGGGCAGAAGACAGTGTACACCCTGGACAGTTTGCCAGCACAGAGAGACAAACAACCACTCCTAAGGACAATTTAAGTGACCAATTAACATAACATGGAGTACCTGCAGAGAACCCACACATACATGAGAACATGAAAACACCACACAGAAAGCCCTCCCCAGCCAAGGCTCGATCTAGCTACCCACCGTGCAGCTTAAACCGCCTACACTTGTTGTTACACTTAAAATATGGAGATACAGGTTACAAAACTTGTGTACAAGTTACAAAATTGGAGAAAAAAGTTTTGAGATGTTTAATAGAAGTTCTGTTCCAACCTATGTGCCTGTCCTAGCTTCACGCAGTCCAACCATAGAAGTACTTGTCTTGTGCTTATTTGCATTTGATATGTACTTTATGTTGTGTCTAACAGCATCCTTTAATATTGTAGTGATGATATCTATTATACAATCTGTGATTATGGAATATCTTGGGCAAATAGCGGGAAGTTTTGCCTTTTTCTCCCCCCTGTGAATATAACCAGTAGCTTCTATTATTGCTTTTTAAATCCATCGAGAGCCTCTGTGGATCAGCTGATGTTACATCCACTCACATGAATCAGCATCACTGTTCATGTCCACATTTCCCCCAGTCCAGTTCTTACACATGGGTCAGAAAGACCAGACCAGTGTGAATAAACCTCAAAAGCTTTTTTAAATTCTTTTTCCTGGATTTCCTTCTGATGTCCACCATCTGCTACCAGAGGGACCTCACTGAACATTGGCTCGCATCCAAAATTTAAAAAAAAAACACAACAACCTGATTTACAGCCAAAGCGTGATTTTCTCAACATCCCATTCATTATAAGCCCACTCCACATTTTATAGCAGCATGTAATTCATGTTTTATGTGAAAGTATATTGAGAAACAAACATCCTGAGCGCTTCATGTGTGCTGCCATGGTTCTTTGCTATGGATTTTCTTTCCATACCATCCCACTGTACAAACTGGAACAGGTTAGAGGGATGAAAGGATAAGAAGATTGATGGACAGAACAGATAGGATGGAGCTGGGCCTTACATGAAAGCGGTAGTGCAGTACAGGCCCATGCTGTCCATGTTAAAATATGTTTTCGTGTCATCACTCAGGACAGAGGGATGGGCTGTCTGATCTCTGGCTGATCTGCTATCTGTCTTCCCCGCTAATCTGATAGAGATGTTTCAGAGTAGTTCTGTTTTCTCAATCACTCTCTAACCTTATACCCTTATGATGTAAGAAGCGTGCATGTAAGTGGAAATATGTGATAACAAGCAAATCCTCTGATTCATCTGATCATATGCAGTTTGATAATCTCAACAGTTTCAAACTCAGAGCTGGTGCTGAAAACTGTGGCACAAGTTTCATGAAACACAGCAAAACTTCATAGTTTGGACATGTAACTGAAAGAGTAAAGCTCTTATACAATATTGAATTAAATTAAAATACTTTATTAATCCCTGAATGGAAATTCTAAATCTAAAATGAATATGTTCTAATAAATGATAATAATTATGATGGCTGTATGTAAATATCAATATAATGCACTATGAAATGTTAGACTGACAATAGGAAGTTTTTTTTTTTCTTTTATATAAAAACAAATTTACTAATGGCTGACATCAGTCACTAAATCTATAATGAGCAACAAGAAATTCTGTTTTCCTCAATAGAAACCTAAACACAGATTTCACAAAGGAAAAGGCTAAATGAGCTCCAAATCACTGCTGCATCAGTGTTGATGCACGTTGCTTGGTAATTGGTCAATACGATGAAGAATTTTTCTAACAAAACAGTTGTTTATGACTATCCTCTTCAATATTCTACGTATTCTAGTTCACCGTTTTGGCCAAGAATTACTCTAAAATCAATTAATAGAATCAGAACTAGTTAAATTTTGATCTCTAATATACCCCTACGTAGGCTGAAACTGGCTGAATTTAGTGGAGAAAACATTTTCCCTTTTATTAAACACATTCTTCTCTCTTGTCAAGGCCTGGACCCTCCATTACACTTAATGAAGCCTGACTTCCAGCAGTTTGGTCTGAGCCTTGGGTGTGTAGAGATTAATATGGTGACGAGGGTTTGTTACTTGCAGAAATGAGCGGTGGCTTCACTTCTTTCTGACCTCACACCTGCAGATGGATTGGTTGATCATTAGGGTGTCATAGTGAAACAGGAATATCTCATAGTCATGGATTTATTTGAAATGGGAACAAGTGAAAAGTACTTATTTTTTTTCTTTTCATGAGAACAAGTTGCCTCATTTGACTCGCCTGAATATAGAGAGCCACTGACTCACCATGTCACAAATGATGAGGCTGTAGAGACTTCACTGATGTCTGTGGATGAAACCTCTGACAACTCAGACATTATGTTACGATGGGAAATTATAGTTATTCTACATCTTTGTGGTTTGTTGCTGCACTGCTGGAGCTTGCATTTACATTACTTCCTTGTTTCAGGTTGTATCATCAGCATCTTTCTAGTTTTATTTATGTGCCCCAACTCTGTATTTACTGTCTGACAAATCCTATAATCTGCATACATAGGTTTGGTTTTATGTGGTGTCAAAAGGAAACGGTTTGGTGAATGATCAAAAACGCTGTTTGAACTTGTGTAAGTTTAACAGATGAAGGCAGCCGGCTAAACACGAGCCCACCTGGATGTTCAAGATGTAGCAGATCGGAGCACACAGACCTGATAATTTACGTTTTTTTCTTTTTGTCTCTTGTCAGAGGAAGCATTTTCTGCTCAGCACGAGAGTCTAAAGGAGGACAAGGAATCCTTAACCAAGTTGCAGAAGGAATGCACAGCCAAGAGGTATGTGTGAAGCAGTAATTAGTTATCGCTTTATTTCTGCCTGAAAAACACATTAAAGGCATTTATCTTTGTCAAACCCTCTCCGTGTGAGCACCAAGCTTCAATGTGTTTCTAAATCATATTAAACTGTGATAAGATTACAGCCTGCTCTCACCTTGCGCTTTCAAAAACATGAGGATGTTTTTGCGGCTGACGCTGCCTATTTCGATTTTCTCAACAGAGTTAACGGTATGCACAAAAAGCCCATTGGCCCGTTTTTATCTTGGTCTGTGGTGAGATGTTTGTGGTGGGTGCAGGCCCTGGACTGGGCTTTGTTTATCTGAAAAGTACCTGGCAATTTCAGAGAGTGAACTGGAGCCCTGCGAAGGCCAGAAGGGGCCAGGAGACCCAGCAAACAGGAAATTAATGCAGACACTTGTACATCTGCCTTACATCTATTCCTTGGAAATATGTGTTGTTTATGTGCTTAATGGAAGTTCTAGTTTCAGTTCATTCTTCTGAAGCGTTTAGCCAGAGAAAGACTGTGTTGAGGATGTGGGCATTTTCTAAGGCTTTCCCAATTCCTGTATGTATCTAACTGGAGATCATGAACGGCTCATCACACAAAACTGGGGCTGAAAAACATCACTTACGGTTATTTACAGCATTAGAAAGTTTATTATATACCTTCATTTAGTTGTTACTTCCATGATTTAAAATTTTGTTACCAAACAGTTAGACTTTATTTTTATTTTTCTAAAGTTATCTTAAGCAATAGTTGTCCTGGCTTTTTTTTTTTTTTCTTAGTAAATGTTTCCTGTTTTTATTAGGGTATTGGATGCTTTTTCATTTCTTTTCCAGTCCAGTCCTTTTACCTGACCATTTTTCAGAGGAAGATTATTATAATTTCTTTTTACCGTTATATTTAAAAATTCTACCTGATAAATTTAGCTTGTTAAAAAGACAATTTGTTTCCATTTCTTGTATTGCATTTAAGAAAAATACCACCGATGATATTGTTTAATAGACATAAAATAGTTTATTTTTTTCATCAACAAGGTCATTCCCAAACATCTATCAGCTGAAAAGCTGTAAAGAGTATCCTCAACAAACTAGAGGACACTAAACAAGTAGAGGACAATAGAAGAGGCGTCGGGTCTAAAATAAACTATCTACAGCAGCTGAGCAGTATCTGAAAGTGATCACCCAAAGAATTATGAAAAACAAGCAAAAACCTCACACAGACCCTGAGAGTTGATTCTTTAGATTCATCTACGGTTCACTGAAGCTTCATGAGAAATGGTCTGCATGGAAGGAAGCTGTCAAAAAGCCATTCTTCGCAAAGCAAATGTAGACAAATGGGTGACAGTGAGTCTTTTCGAGAAATGAATCCTCCTCAGAGCCTGGAGCTCATCGTTATTGAAGCAGCGTGGGGTCATCTGGACAGAGAATGCAACAAAAGGCAGAAATGATGGTTTGAAAAAATCCTCAAGAAGCCGGGGGAACTATTCCTGAAGACTACTGAATAAGTTACAAGAAAACTTGTCCAAGAGGGTTCAGACTGTGATGAAGAATACATGAGTAAATTAATTTAGTCATAGTTTTACTGTATTTGTACCTTTTGTATTTTCATGATGCTATTTAATATTTTTCATTAATAAAAGCAAAGATATTTCACATTTGTTATTGCTGCAGACTTACATTAACATAAAATGTAATGAACGTATGAGGTACAACTTGATGTTACAAATGAATTCAGTGTTTCTGATATGTGAACCTTTTTATGAAACAGAGTTGTCACTTTTCTTTCTTCTATGAGTAGAGGCATTTCCCCTTTTTGTCATCTCAGATAGTTTTATTTAAATCACACCCAAAATGGATAAATCTGTGTAAAATCAGATCATTTTGCAAACGAGTAAAGGATGATGTCCAAGCTCTAAATATAGCTCCTATGTTACAATTTGCTTTTGTGCAGAGTACCATTTTAAGTGTTTGGCATTTAGGGAAGTGTGCTTATTTATTTTTTTTATCTAGCAGCGAGTTAGATGAGAAGATGTGATGTGTCTTTGAAAACATTATAAGGCAAAACTGCATGTTAACTTGGCAAAGGACAAAGATAAAGTAGATTTGAAGGGAAAGAGGGGAAAAAGCCACCATCTCTACATGTTTTCAGAGGGAATACGGGGAGAATGTGTGTGTTTTCAGAGAAGTTGTTTTCAAATGGATGTTACCGTGGGTTTGCCAGATGTATAAGGCAGCAGCCTGCTGGACTCGAGTGATTTAAGATTAAATGATTGTCACACACCAGTCTATCTGCACTCTCATATATACAAAGCGGCTGCACACTGAGAAAATAGAAATAAGAGATGTCTAACCACAGGCACGGCCCATAGACAAGCAAGGCCAAATAGGATATTCAAGTGAAAGGTAAGGAGCATATATGCAAGGATGGCTCACATTCAATTACTGCTTTCCCCAAAAATCCCTTTTCATGTGCATGAAATGATGGGCTATTACTTACCCTGCTCCACATGCGATGGTCTTATGTATTGCACAAGACCCCCAAGAAAAAAGCTTCCTCACTGACATGTACACATGCACTTGACACTGTTCATGCAAAGGAGGAATATCATACTATTTAAATCCAAAGCTTTTTATTGTTTTAATTTTTAAACCCAGTGCATATTTTGTGTAAATCAGACTGTTTAGTAGTTTCAAACCATACTCCTTCAAAATTCCTCCTGTGTCCTCCTATCTCCTCCTTCTATGCTCCAGTATTCCTACTCCTCCTTTGCCTGATTACTCTATCTGTGCTCCTGTCTTTTGTCTCCTGCTGCCACACTGTTGCTCATGTTGTCCCCTGTGCGTGTGGTTTCATCTCCTCAGAGAGCAGTTTCTCAAGTCCAACGCCCAGCTCACCTTCCGCTGTCGTCAGCTCCTCTCTGAGCTCTCTTACATCTACCCGATCGATGTGGTAAGTGAGGCCTGATTGCACATTTCTGCATAATGAATTCTTAATGTGGCGACTGCAAAGGATCAACTGGTTATGAAACCAAAACTTTGACACAGTTCTAACAGTAATATCTTATTCCGAATATCATTTTCACACTTGTTTTTAAAGATCAGCCAAAGCCCCACCATTCCTGTAACACAACTTGGATATCACTTTAAGTCACGCAGTTTTGCAGGATATTTGGTAGATAAATGCTGAAATGCTCTCATAACCGGACAGTAACCAAATAAATTAAAGCAAACCTCTCTGCCAGCTGTAAAGCTGTTCATCCCATGAGGTTTCATCTTGTGCTGGTTTATTGTCTTTAATATAAAACTTCTTATTTAAATCCACAGGCCAATCAGTCAGATTATGTCATCTGTGGAGTGAAGCTGCCAAACTCGGAGGACTTTCAAGGTAACTTATTATGTGCCTGCATGTGTGTTTTGAGTTACAGGAAGACGGGCTGTGAAAACGAACCCTGAGCAAATGTTGTGTCTTGGCTCTGAAGCTCGTGGTCATAAGTGGATGTTTGGTGCAGGAACAGTTTTAAAACCGTGTCTATATCATAACTTTGGCTACTCGGGGTTCGCAGTTTTGCAAATGTTTATTTTTTTGCCATGGTAACGTTGGGGTGCGCGATGCTGGGGACCCATTAACTACAGCGCAAAGTTTGAACCTGAGTCGCTGAGCAGTTTATATATTTTGGCTAGAAGTCGTTTTGAGCTTTAAACATCACCTGGTGTTACTTTACTTTTCTTTTATTTGTTGTTTTGTTTCCATCAGACTTTTGTCATCAGAGGATGTAAACAGTATGTTCACACCTGCTTCCAATGAGCATCCGCTTAGATTTCCTTCACACTTGGCCTGTCTCCCAAGGTGAAGTACATGTGTTCACATCAGGCAAAACAGTGCATCCCCCAATGTGTCCTGATGCAGCTTGATTTGATTTGATTTATTTATTCCATTCATGGTTTATATAAATGCATTTGTTAAGATATTTTTTGGTTCATATCTTATACACCACAAATGAAAAGGAGCAGGAAGAAGATGAACTTTAAGCCAGCATCACACAGTCGGACATCAGCGGTCCTTTTCATGTTTTTTTAGGAATGCGTTCAGCAACCTGAACTTTATCATTATTCAGATATTAACATGTATAAGTTGACTTATCCACAATTATTGCAGAGCTAAAAGGAGCATTACAGAATTGCTTTGCGATTTTGCAGCCCAACCTGTGCTGACTGAAGACACCCACACTGAACTTCTTAAACTCTTTGCAATTTTGATTTTGAATCCGTCCCTGAAAAACAATGCCTGCTCACAGTGTAATACATCCATATTACATAATAACATGTTACACCTTCAGCTCTGCTGTATGTTAGATGAATACACCAGCTCAGAGGAACAGAAAAATGTACAGTTTGCTAAACATTCAGGCTCTTTAAAAAGTGACCAGGACCGATGGGAGAGATCTGGAGCTCTGTTCTGTTTCTAAATGCTTCAGTCACTGTAGCTCTAAACTATTAAAACCTTCTGCAGATTTTATGCTGAACTAGTCTCTGAAGAAGAACAGCTAAACATGCACCAATTAGCTGTGAAATTAAAGCCATTGATTGGCACAGTAACACTTCTCATCATCTTACAACGCGATGCTCTGATGGGAAAACCTGCATTATAGCATTTACGTTGGTCAGGGGTTTGCAGCATTTACTAATAAAGGAGCCATTTTTACCACCTGTCCCACTAAATCAACAGTTTAGAGCCACAAAATCTATTTGACTCTAAAAAATAACTTCCAACAAACGCAACTGTTAACATTTGATTGCTTTTTATGTGTCATGACAAAAGAAAATGCCAAATCTTCATACCATCAGAGTTCACATATCTTTGGTGCTTTGTCACGGTGGTGGACTGAATCTACCAAAAACCACTTAAAACTCCTTATTGATGAAGATTCAGAGTTTTCAAGTCTTACATTTAAAGGAGGGCCACAGGATGACCCATTTGATATAGTTGTCTCATCTGACATTCTGGTCCACACTCTTTACCAGTGAACTGTAATGGGATTTGTATTCGGTTTTAAAAAATGTGGTATCCCTAAAAATAAGCCAGCGTAGTTGGAAATGACATTAGTTGAATCTGTCCACACAGAATTACACTTTTATTTTCCTCTAGAGCCAGTGAGGAAGTGCTGAAGAGCTGCAGGGTGCAGACCCCTGGTGTAGGTGTTATTTTGAAACTTGTCACATAACTAAACATTTTTGCAGACCAATCACAATCCACACATGTCAATCACATTTCTTTTCATTTTACCTGGCCTCTAAACTCCCTAGACATCAATCTGATGGCATCAATCCAGAAAATAATGTATCTGACACTCTTGAAGACTATGAGATGTCCTTTTTCCACACACACAGGTAGACATTTACTCTACATCAGTTAAATGCTTTCAATTTGGTTACAATGAAAGGCAGCAGTAAATATTCAACGTTTCTGCCTGATAACATTGAAATGTTTCCTGTTTTGATGTTTGGGATGTGATCAGGAAAAGAATAAGTGGGGCCTCATCTCTTACTTTAAATGAGCAGATTGATATTCATGCCAGGCTGTTCAGACTGTTATAAGTATGTGACCTCAAGCATAATGCGTCCTGACTGAGCGATCAGATCAGAATCCATCCCCAGGGTTTTCTGAGTGTTTGCATCTGTATTTAATGCTCACCATTTGTGATCGGATCACCCAGGATACATGTTGGCACACCAGGTCTGAATAACCTCTCCATACTTTTTTAAAACATTTTTTTTATTGTCTTTAGCAAGTATTATCTAATGAATAGTAACATCAATGAAGAGGGACAAAGCTCCACACTGATGCAGTCAAAATAAATGTATAAATAGATGAATAAAAAGGATGATTGGTTAGAATTTAGTGGGAATGTTTAATGGCCGGGATGGGTTGCAGGCAGTTTGAGATTTTTCAGGACAATTAGCTTTTGTGATCTCTTGCTGGCTGCTGTTGGAGTTGTTGTTCAGCACCACAGCAGTCCCATAAACTCTTTTCACAAGATGGTTTTGTATCTGCCTTCACCACTCCGGTGAGACAGCCACAAAAACCTCAAGGTTTAACATCAAAGGTGTAGTGTTAGGCAACACAGCACAAAAAAAAAAGTTAGCCAGCAGTTGCAGCCACAAATCCCTGGTTATCATCTTGGTGGAGAAGGTTAGAGAAGGGGTCACACCATATGTGCAGTGGTGAATAGGATTTACTGTTACAGCAGCCAACACTTGAGGACTTCATGACCTCTCAATATCTCACATGAATTTAGGGGGAACCTTTGGGTTGTTGCATGGGTAATAAATGGTTGACTTTAATCTGAGGCTCTTCTATAAGACTGCAAACACACCAGCCAGTGTCCACTAAACATTCTCCAGCTACCCTTCCTCCCAGCTGGTGAGCCCCACCGGGCCCCAGGGCCCATAATTCAAGAATACCGCTCCCTGTCTCCACCGCTTCCCTGCTGTTACACTCCACCTGTTAACATTTTTTAGCAGCACACGGGAGAAGGGTTATTCCAATAAGGCAGAGGGCTGTGTCTGCTTTTGCCTTCTGTACGGTATAGGTAGACATCAAGCAGCAAGTAAACAATTGAGCATGTGCTGTTTGCTAGTTAACGGGGTTAATGGAGAACTTCCTAATGCACTGCTTACTACCCATTCTTATATGCCCTCCTTCCTGGTCAGTTGACTTGTGTTAAAGTTTATATATTAAAGTTTGCAAAACCACACATCTGCTGCTGCCATTGAATAAAACACAAATGACCTCATATGCTGTATACAGACATGATTCACCGTCAGTAAGATCTTAGTTGATCTTCATTGTTTGGTTTAACATTTCCATGGTCAAAAAGCTGTTTGGCAGAAAATGATCCGATGCAAGTTGGAAAACACACAATACAGTATGAGCCAAGGAGGATGCCACTCTGTTGCCAGAGTTTAATATTTCAAATATTTGGAATAAAAACCACAGGGATTTTTACGTCTTTGCCTCCAGTGGTGTCCTGCTGCTGTTTATGGAGGTAAAACCGCTCAGCATCTTGTCTCTAAACCATTTGTCATACAAAAAGCGAGTTGGTTTCTTGACATTTCTTGTCTGAAAATGTTCTCAAAGGCATCCAGTTTTTCATCCCAAGTTATCTGAGCTAAACAGGGGATTGCTACAGTATATGTAAAGTTGTTTTTTTTTTCCTTCCCTAGCACATATCTGATAGAAAACTGGGAATCCCAGCGCAGCCAACAGTTTTTGTTACTGTGTGCTTTGCCAGATTCCGTAACGCTGTCAAAACACTTTACCTCATGACTGCAACTCCTTGTCTTCCCGTGAATACTCTGTTACAAATCTTTTTTTTTTTTGGACCATGCTTCGTTTTTGTTTGGATTCACATGATGTGGAATCCAAAATGTGCATCTTGTAAATACAGTTAGTGTTTCATGTTATAAAGAGTCCAAAACAAAACAGACACTGGTGAATAATGCATGCTTTTGAAGTTTTGGACAGAGTACCAATTCTTTGTTGAATAAAATGCTGCACTTTTGAGTTTGATTTGCTTTAAATGATGAGCTCAGAGACTTTGATATGTTAATGTCGATTCCTTCAAAGCTCCTAACTTTACCCGGCTGAATAAAATCCAATCTGTCCCGCAGCAAAGGATGACGGGAGCGTGGCTGTCGCCCTGGGTTACACCGCACACCTGGTCCTGATGATCTCGTGCTTCCTTCAGATTCCTCTTCGCTATCCGGTAATCCACAAGGGTTCCCGCTCCTCCATCAGGGACACCATCACCGACAGGCTCACAGAGAAGGAGAGAGAGTGAGTACACTTAGAACCTGACACGGAAACACCAAATATAAGGGAACATATCTTGAATATTCACATGGATACAAAGCACACATGCCATTTTGCTTCAGTCTGTACAAACTGTACTGTGAATTCACACTTGAGCCACCTCTAAAAGTGTAAGGAAGGAAATTTAAAGCGAGTGGCATTTATCTTAAAACTACTGGACAGACTATAAGAGGTATGTTGAACTCGTAGGTGGTTTGTTAGATTTAGGTCAACGCTCTTGGAGGAAGTCGTCGTCTGGTATGCTGTGCGTCATTATCTCGCTGAATGATCCAAGTCTGTTGCTTGAGTTATATTTTATGGCTGATTTCTCCGAGTTTGCATCCAAACTTCTATCGTCGGCACAAAATTCATGATTCCAACAATAAATATTCTCTCAGAATTTAAAAAGTTTACCTTTTACTGAAGGAGAAGAACTGGTAAATTCTCCTGTTCAACTTACAGAAAACAAGCACGATTTTGAGAAGTGCTCATTTCTCAAGCGAGCTGAAGATTGTGTGATCCAGTGTTCATAAAAAGACGCACGCTGCCTCAGCTGGTTGAAGGAAAAGCAGAAGCACCGGTCTGCTTCGGCTGGATCGTGTAGAAGCAGGCTGATGATTAAAGCAGCAGAGATTTGTTCAAGCAACAATTGTTTTTTGAAACTCTTCCCTTAGTCCTGGCTGGACTTTTTAAACTTTTCATTTCATCTGAATAGTTACTTATCTCTTACTCTGTCCAGACTCCTGATGCTGTTTTGTTTTTTTTTTAAATATCCATCAATGAGCCAACCCAGTTGCCGTCTCTAGTTTTTCATGATTTTACTCTCATTAAGGCCACAGTTTGTTTCTTGGAGTCGGCCTTCGTGTTTTCTGTTTTTAGTCAAAATTCCTCATTTTTTGGTCTTTCAGGCTTTTAGGGAACGCATTCAACTAAAAAACGATTGATCTTTTTTTGAAGATCTGACAGCGACCCTCTTTGTGCAAACAAACTGACTAAAAAGCTTCCTTTTAGCCAACTTCTCTTGCCTTTGCCACTTTTACAGGCACTTTTAACCCACTCCTTTCCGAGTGATTTATATCGTAGTTAATATATAACGTAAGGTCAAACAGGAGCCCCGGGCAATGTAACCATGACCGTTGTTCATCACATCAACAAAGGAATTCTCAAAATGCTCTTTAATTGTTTATTAGTGATACACTCAAACGTTCTAATTTTCCAACTTGGTTTATTCCATTTTTTTATTTTATTTAATTTGTTTGAGATGTGCAAGATGGTCAAGACTGACTTCTAAAGTTCATGAATGTTTTGGCCCACCGGGTTATTTCTGAATAATGAATTATATTATTTTTTTGGTGGTAAATGCTATTCTTTAACTCCCACTCAGTTGCATCTGTAGCTGTTCATTGCAGAATATATTAGATTAAGCATTCTGATGCTCAGGTTAATTCATTCATTCATTTTATAATAGGGCTGAGCATTGACCTCTGATGGAAGAATCCTCATTTGCCAAATGTTGCAGGTCCTTAAGCGGACGCTTGATTCTGGCTAGTTCAGCTGCTCCAGAGTTATACGTTTTTGCTCTATCAACCCATTGAGCACAAGCTTCATTTCATAACCACCGATCCCTTCAAGGATATCATGCGTGACATCAGGAGCAGCGTTGTCAGTTGCATGGTAGAACTGTAACTTGTTAAGAGAACACTCCCTCTTGATCCCAGTTTCAGTTGGGTTGTGTAGAAGTGAGTCTGAGTGGTAGTTATCCTTATTGCGCATGGATGAAGGATCCTCAGCTGTCTGAACCTTCAAAACTTCTCCGTGAACCCGACACCACCGAGCCGATTCCCATAGACCTCCGTGTTAGAATACTTAACTTGGCAGCAAAAATAAACACGTTTACAGCCTGATACACAAAACGTCTCTACGGCTAATTTGTCTTTTCATTTTTTTGATAAGTCATCTGTTTTAAATTATGTTGAGACCTAAGATTTTATTTTGCATTATTTTGGCTGCTATGAATGACAAGCCAGCTAAACAATAGAAATGCGTCTGGCTTAAAAAAAGTGTTTAGCTATTAGAATATAGATATGATTAAATTTGATTGTGATGATTCAGAATTCTGATTATTTATCTAACAAGAAACACAACCAAACACTCTTCTACACTGTTGACAGACGAGCATTATTATTAAGTGAGTCTGTTATTTTATGGAAACATATTAAAGTGGCCAAGTAGTCTGTGATAATTTCAGAAACAGCTGGGTAAATGTTGGATAAAGAAACTTTTTACTTTGGCACAAAACCTGTAAAAGTTATCATTAAAAAAACAAAACAATTTTAGGAATAGGAAACCTTTTGAATCCAGATGTTTTTATGTTTTAAGTTCTGAACATTTTCAGGATTCAGCCCTTGGGCGGCAACGATGAATACAACGGTGGTGGGTATTTATTTTTTAATAATTGCGAGAAAAAATTAATGGGGACTTCCTGTGAACATTGGGACATCAGTTTTGTTGTCATGGTACAAAATTATCTTTTAGGGTTAAGACAAGAGTTTTAGGATTCGAATGAGGTCCTGGGTAAGATGAAGGTGAGGGCTAGAGATTGGAGATTGACTTGTGATGGTTAAGTTCATGGTAAGGGGCTGGGGAATACATTGTGTCAATGGATAGTCCCCATGGGCAATACAAACCATATTGTTTGTGTGTGTTTTGCACGACCCATTTTACTTGTTTGCAACTTTTCCCTCCTTGCCAGAACTTTGAAAGCATTTATTATTTGTCCTGTCTTTTTCAATTGTTTAATTTAACTAATTTGTTTTATATGAAACTATTAGCTGTCAGGATTGTTGTTACTTTTACATTTTCAAATGTTTTCCTCTGTTTTTTGTGGCTTGAAAATCTTTATTTTATAGTAGATGGGCAGGAAATGAGAGGGTGGGAGCACAGGTTCGAGGTTCAAATTAAACCTGTGCTGCTGCATTAACCCATTGAGCCCTATGCCTATTATGGGTCTCTTCTTAAAAATTGCATAGCCATAATAAAAATGAATATCTCTCTGCAACTGCAAGATCTATAGGGGTTATGCACTGTGAGCTGAAAGGTCTTATATAGACAGCTGTGTGCCTTTTCCTAATCAAGTCCAATCTACTTAATTAAACACAGCTCGACTCCAATAAACGTGTAGCACCATCTCAAGGTAGATCAGAAGAAATGGACAGAACCTTAGTTAAATATACGAGTGTCACAGCGAAGGATTTCCAGTTTTTGTTCTTAAATAAATTTGCAAAAATGTCTACAATTCTAGGTTTTTCTGTCAAAATGGGGGTCCACCTTAAGAAAAAAATCAACTTAAATGATTTAAGCAAATGGCTGCAAATTAACAAAGAGTGAAAAATGTAAGGGGTTCTGAATAGTTTCCGTACCCACTGTAGCACAGATGAGTAAAGTTTCAGGCTCGCCTAAGAAAAAACCTACAAACACTTTGAGGATGAATATGAATATCCTGTTTCTTTCCTATCACTTGCTGCTGTTGCATGTTAATTTCTCCTATGGGGGATAAAGACCATTTTAATCTTAATCCCTTGGAATGATGGAGCTATAGCTCTAAACCACTATCAGATCATAGTACTATATGTAAACATTATCTTTGCCAAGGCCAGCCCAGAAGAAAGGAAGCAGAATGAAATCTGCTTCATCTGACCGTTACAGTGAGGCCTCCAACATTTCTACACAGTTTGCCACCATCTGTTTTCAAAGTCCCCCAATTGGGAGTCCTCAGGTTTTAAAAGGTTAGAGATTCAGCCTTGGCAACTTTATTGTTTGTGCTACAGTTAATAAATGATGAAAAGTAAATGCTGCCATTTTGCAGGTTTACTCTCGTCGTATTTAAGATTTTGACGCTCTATTCGTTCAGATATCGAGGATAGAGGGCTGGTGTTTGAGCTACTGCAACATCGTTGTAAAAAACTTTCTTTCAAGTGAAACATTAACAGTTAAATGCATTTCAGGTATTGTGTAAATAGCCATAAATGTCTTTAAAAAATCATAATGTACCACAAGAATGTAGAGAAAAATGTTTTTAAAAGCAAACCTAAATATAAATGTGGTACTGGCACTGAGGTGTAAAATTAGTCTCATTTTTCATATCCATCACTTTCTTCTGATCCTGGAAAAAAAGTGCTGTATGTTTTAGCAGCTCTGATCGGCCATGACTTGCCACATGCTGGGAATGTGTAAATCTACCTCAGAGGATTTCTATCTATAATCTCTACTGTAAGCAGACATGGTATTGCTCAATGTTAAGAATGCTTAATTGGCAGGACTGGTCTGTCCACGTTTGGCCCTTCAGTAGCTTCGGAAGATTCCATTCTGGCATTCGGAGAACTCATAGTGACTGTGCTTCATAAAAAGGTTGTGCCCAAGTATTTCCTCTTAGGATTGGATCCATAAAGCGGGGGGAAACACGCAGGCATCCGTGAAAATTCTCTAAATCAAGGTCATTGTCAAATTATTTGAAGGATCCCAGACGTCAAAGTATTTCTCTGGAGGATTGAGTGACCCAGCATACCCAAATTGTAGCCATGCAGGATCCTTCTTTAACTTTAAGAAGCAGCACCTGTCACCGTGACTCATGCAACATTTGTTTGCTTCTTTTGCAAGGACGAAAAAACAAAAGAAATCTTTTGTTATGCCCTTAAGCTGCATCTCAAAACAATATCCTGTTTTAACGGCACTATTTGCTTTGGAGTAAAAACAGATAAATTCCAAGAAAACGGTTTCATAGTCTCCTAGGATTAATGTTCTGCAGCCATAGTTCAGCCTTAAAAAAACTGTCATGAAAACCACCACCTTCTATTAAAACTGAAAACTGTCTTAAACCATGTTTGTTTATTGGTTTGTGAGTGTGTGTACAATAGAAAAAAAGCACTGTGCAGTTTAAATGACTATAAAGACTGAGTATGAGTGCTTTAAGTGGTTAAAAGGACAGCAAATGTGATGTTTAAGTGCAGTCCATTTACCATTTTAAATAAAAAAAGACTGGTCTGATTGGACACCATTCATCCCATCACTCACAATACAGAATAACCTCAGCACAGATGCTTGACTTTACTGCTTTCCGCACCTCTCATCTCTTCTCCCACATCGTTGCATCGCTCAAGCAGGTGGAACCATCTTGGTTGTCCTCTTGATTTGTTTTGTGTTGTCCATGGCAACTGTCTAAGCCAGATGTTCAGAGATCTGAGGCTGTAAATCACGCTGCCCATTTTGTGACGGTGTCTCCATCACGCTCCAGGCTTGTAACCGCTTTAGCTCCCTATCTTTTTAGCATTATATCATTTTTATTGATTCAAAACTTACTTGTGATTACAGCAAACTATGTTGACAGAGAGCATAGCGAGCGATAAACTGATGATCCAGCCACACCTAAGGGCTTTTTTTGGGGTCGTTTGTGTGAGTGATAAATTGTAGAGGAGCTGTAATTATAGCAAGGGCCAATGTAATGAAATTGTTATTTGTGTGTGTTATGGTCTTGTAACTATGCATCAAGGAGGAATGTTTAAAAAAAAAAAAAGAAAAGAAAAGAAAGAAAAAACCCTACTGTGTGATGATAATTGCACGCTTGGGATGGACATGCTGTGGTATGCATTAGAAATTCCACACATGCAAGACCCCCCTTCAGTAAGTGAGAACGTTGGAGTAATGAGGAAAATTTGATATAATCACATGTGTTGCTGAGAGGAGCAGCGAGCTTTACATTCATCAATGCAGCCGCCTCTCTGATAACGACCCAGTTATTAGGTCACATCCCCCTTTTTTTGTAAATTGTGGTAATTTTTCAGATTCTATGTGCAGGGCAATCTGCTGCATGTTCTTCGGCTGAAAAGAGGAGTTGTTTAAAACTTTGAGAGAGCTCTTTATGGTCAATTATTTACATTGGTAAGAGAAGAGATGCAAACCACATGACTGTGTTAAATGAGGTTGTTTTAACAGGCCTCGACCAGTAAGCCTCACCATACTTTGGTTTTTACTTCTTTAATCTCATCTTTTAACGCCCTCAGGTCAGCTGTTTATGAAGGAGCATGGTAGACAAAAACAACAACTCCCGTGTTATTCTATTTTTGATGCATTCATGGTGAAAACACAAGGGACTTCCTTTCTTCAGCGAACACACATTAAGGGAATTGACGTTCAAATAAGCACCGACACTTTCACATCCACATATGACTTCCATATGAAGACAAGCAGCTGGAAGAAAGTGTGTGAAACAAAGAGAGACGTTATCAGAGAACCCAGTGATTGAGCAGCAACCTCTTTGTGTGAGTGATTTTTGTCTGAAAACAGATGGAGAGGCTCACTGGGAGTCACTTAACACATTTCCAGTCCTACCAAGCAGGATATTTACATCAATGTCAGGCAACAAAGAAGTAAGCCGCTTGTTGAGCAGTCATGACAGTCCGACATTGCTCTTAGGTGTCCCTGGATGGGGCCTAACGCGTCAGCTAACTTTCACCCTCCTTCTGCATGCTAATGACCCCTGAGGCCCTGGTGGGCAGCAGAAATGGAGCAAAATGACGTGTTGGAAGATGGAAAGCGACTAAATAGGATTTGAAAGTGTACAAAAAGGGGGTAATTAAAGTGTCGGAAGGAGGTAACCAGGAGTGATAAGTGAGGTGCTATTGGATCGGTTTCTCAAAGTGTGGTAGGATTAGAAAGCAGTCAGTCATGCTGCACTCTTAAGAACCTTATCTGGTTTTAGTATCGTATTGCATTGTAAGCCCCCAGTTAATGCTAATTGTTTTAACCCAGCTTCTCCCCTAATGTGTTTGCAATTTGATGAATCTTTGTTATTCTAAGGTAATTTTAGAAATCTTCATAGCTGAAGCTCCGCAGTCCCATTCTGCAGCGCTCCAACAGTGAATTATGCCTATTATGTGTCCAAATCTGTGCTTTTTTTTACCGTTCAATGCAAAATCTTTCTTAAGTTGGCCGTAAAATGAAGCAAAGGAATGTTCTTATGTGTCACTGTCTATTGGAGAGTTACAAGCCCCAGACCTTAGTGCGGTGAGAAAAATGTGAATATTGTTCACCCTTTGAGTTTGGCTAATATCACTTCAGCCCCTTCCCACCTGTGAGTTAGAATAACGACTGCCTTATTTCACATTTTAACAGATTTTGCCACAGGAAAACCAGTCAAGGCCTCTGTTGATCTGAATTTTGTTACACTTCTGAACACGGGCCAGAATTTGAAACGGCCTTTCTAAGAATGTATTTTAAAAAAACTGGTGCGAAAGACGAGTGGACTCTCTGGCACTCGGCACGATTTGGCCTTTTTAGGATGGCAGAATTGACATCCTCCTGGTCAGAGATGTTTTCTGCAGTCAGTGATCTTGAACAATGTGTTGCGCCCACATTGTGGAGAGCTCTGTTCCAATGTCTCTGATTGCATGGAGGAGAGAAACGGGGAGATGCGATCCAGATGTCCAGCGTGTGATTGAGACCAGAACCCAGCTTTTGCAAATCATGAACTGCTTCTTGTAGTTGGTCAAAAAGTATTGAAATAACTCTGCTTTAAAGTATATGTCTGTGTCACCAACTAAAGGAAAATAGGTGTAACTGGGATTTATGCATTTCTACATGCTTCAAAAGAACCTTTGGTGGAGGTGCTGAGTACTACGTGAATGCCTGAGGAGGGAGGCCAGGTTAAGATGAGGCCCAAAGAAAAGAAGTTATTATTCTGACGCTTGAGAAGTTTCATGTCTCTTACCGTAGACCAGGTGCTCAGGAGAAGAGGGGGAATTACACCCAGCTGAGTCAGACCTGTCTATAATGGTTGAAGAGCACTGCGAAGCAGCAGGACAGGTTAAGTACACTACGTCTTATTGAAGGGCGCATATTAAAGTAATATTTGTGTTTTCAGACCAGTGGTGTGCTGTACAGATCAGTATATTTAACAACATTTTCCCCTTTCATTCTGATGTTTTTCAATAAAAAGAATTTGCATAATTGTACAAAATTGCAACTACAAAAACTGCAAAATTGTGTGTAGTTTTAAAGACATATTACTTTTAGAGGAGACAAAGGTGTATGTCTTCTGGTAGTACAAGCTGAATCCCATTATTATTTGTTATATAAGTGTTTAGTTGCATAGTTACTGTATTCCTCATAGAGGAGATGAATTAGTGAACCAGCTTGAAAGCCTGTGGATTTAAATCGAACTTTTAAATCTCCATTATTTAAGTCCTCGTGTCAGCTACAAAGACTCTCCAGGACTGGACAGAATGTTTACTTGACTTTGAGGTTTTCTGCCAAATTGCTCCAGGACAATAGCAGTGATGTTATGTTTATAATGGCTCAAAAGAAGTAAGGGAGTCTCCACAAAGTTGACAGGTTAGCAGTATAAGCAGCCCATCATCTTGGGGTCAAACTGTTGTGCAGCCTATGTAAGTGGTTTTTGTTCATTCTTCATTAAAAAGATAACAAGAAGCATCTGTGGAAAATGGCTTCCAGAAAGATGCAGCAGACAGAAAGCACCGGCCCACTTTAAAGCACTGCATCTTTGTTTATTGGTACAGAAGGAAACTGATTGAAACTGTGACATTCTCTGCATTTTTAATGCCGAACTGGCAGCGGTACCAGTGTGTTGGTAGGTCGGGCATATGTTAAGGCCAAACTCAAGTGTCTCAGAAACTAAAGGATGCTTTACTCTTGATTTTAATCAGATGATGCAAAAAGGATTATTCCTATATACTCTTTTTTTTTAAAAGTGATTTTGCTTATTTTGCTTACTAGAATTTTCTTTTTTCTTTCTCTTTTTGATAAAATGTCTCAAACATTTGAATAAATCTCCACTAAATTTGGGATATATCTATATGGTGGCTAGGATGATTGCTAATTGTTGATGGCTTTTCCAACAAGTGGTCTAAATGACATTGAAGCTATTTGATGATCATATTTGTCTGGTCTTCTGCATCAGTGTCATAGCTCTATGATCCACTAAAGTTTATTAGCAAGTACATAAAATAAGGGTTCAACATCCTTAAAGAATGAGTAGAAATCTCTGCTCTGAGTTGCTGATGGCATGTATGCTTATTTACAGCTCTCACATCACCCAAATCAACCATTTTAACCAGCCTAACAGAATTGAGTTAATCTAACCTGCACCAAACTGAATTTACTGATGTAAATTGTTAAGAAACATTTCTTATTAACAGAAAGAAACACTTTCTATTTGAGGACTAACATACCAACATTGTTAATTAAGCACACAAGGCTGTTTACGCTCATCGGCAGCTGTGGACTACAGATGAAGCAGCACATATCGGAGGACAATTGTATTCTATGAAAGTTTCTAAAACTCCACAGGCGGGTATTGGTAGTTGTCTCCATCAGTGTGACTAAAGCAAGCCACTGAGTGCATTTCTCTGGCTCAAATTCTTCTTCTTTTTCATCAATCCTAGGCAGTTTTGTTCTGCAGATGATGGCATTAAGGGATGATCCCTTTGCATGATAAAGACATGCATTTCTAGGCTGTTTAGCTTGTCAGAGAGTGATATCTGGTATTTATAACATCATAATATCAGGCCTGGAGTCACTTTGAATATGAACTCTGCTGGACATGTCATGAGTTCTTACCCAACAGTGTGGTGTGACTCAATATTTCAGTAAAACTAACACATATTCAGTTTTTCTAAAGAAATATCTGTATGCGTTTTAAATTGACAAAAAAATAAATAAAAGTTTTGTTCTGTGATTTATGATTGCAGCCGTAATGACACTCCCATCAGTATTCTCTGTACTTTCTGCGATGAGTTAATTAACAAATATCGAATTAAACTAAGAAGAAAACGGTAAAAATGATGATAGCTAAACTTTAGCTTTGTACTTGTTCGTGTTGTCAAATGAATGTTTAGATCAAATGCATTAGTATTCTCTATTTCTAGGACGGTTGGAGTACATCTTTTAAAAGAAAGCATTAATAAATGTTGTTTTCTCACGTCATTGAGGTTATACTGAAGTTAAGCTATTCTCCTTTTGCACGTGATTAAAACAAAGAATGATCATTGCAAAGAGAGTGTGGGGTTTGGGAGCTGGGGTTAGCAGACCTCTGGATATTCTTAAGAGCTGTGATGAAAAGCTGGTATGACAGAAGGAGCAGCCATCACATCGCTCAGGAGACACTTTTACTGCATAGACCAAAAATGGTGAAATGATTACGCTGGGGACTCAAGTGCAGCAGCAGTCATTAAAATAGCTTTCAATGACAGATGCTCACTGTAATCATTTTTCAGATATTGAAAATCACAGCTCACTTTGATTTATATTGGAAACACAGCCATTAGAGCCTTGACTGTTACAAAGCAGGTGTTTTTTTATTTTTTAATTAATTAATTTCTTTTACTTGTTTTTCTCAAGTAAGCTGATAATTTATGGCCCGTGCCATTTGAAATAGCCCGTTAGAGACATTGGGAGACTCACAAACACCACCCATTACCTCTGGGGTGTTAGCACTGGTGTCCTTTTAGGCTCCAGCATATGAGCCAGAACTGTTGTCTCGCACATTTGGATTATTAATTAAGATGTCTAAACAGGCAAGCCAACACATGTGGCGATCTCAGCCTGTGTATACATTACTGCGGGTCAGTCAGTCACTAGAAGCCTCCCCGCCATATTCTCATTACCAGAGTGAAGCCAAGCTCGACCACCCACCTGCATAGCTGTGTCCTCCTTTAAACTCTAATACAACAGCCCCCAAGAAGGGAGACAGAGGAATCCAGTATAGAAGATGCCTAAATATACATACTCTGCAGTTTGCACTCTGTGACCTTGTTGCTCTGGTCCTCTCAAAGACATGCTTTTAGCAGGGCTACCAGTAGAGACAGTGGTTCACTTGAGATGGACTCAGCATGCACCATTTTAACTCAGTCATTGTTCTAAAACTCCATAAAACCTTGTTGGTTTTAAACAAGCAAAATGCTTTTGAAAAGCTTTAACTAAAGCCTTGGGTTTGTTGTGACTTCACCTTTTCTCTTTGCACAAATGTGGCCGTTTAACAGGAAGCTATAAAAGACATCATGTTCTGCTGACACCTGCTAGAAGGCCCCCAGGTGCAGTCTGTGGACACGGTGTAGACAGCGGTGGTCGATTAACCAGAGATGAAAGAATTATAACTCAGCCTGCTTTTAAAAGATCCCTCAACAGAAATAACAGACAGAGAAAGGAGAGATTTTAAAAAGACATGGAGAGGAAGACACAGTGGGGGAACGTCCTAAAGCTTCATCTCATCGTTGGATGCCTGTTTATTGGTTGTCCCCTACTTTTAACAAGAGTCTCTGCTTTATATTTTAAGGTTGTGTGGATGACTGCTGTCTAGGCCCTGCAGTTAAAAAGCTGGCAGGCCCGGGGGCATTTTGTATTTTCACCCATAAAGATGAGGGACTTTCCTGCGAGCTGCTGCTGCTTTTGTCTATTTTTACAATGTCACAGCCCCACACTTATTAATTACATATTTTTCACATTTCACACAGAGCCTGCACTTGCACGTTAAATATCCTGTGGTGCTTCGTTTGAAAAAGAGATGAGAAGCGGGGAAAGGAGGAGGGGAACATTTCAGTGAGAGGGGAAAGAAAAGTGACAGTTTTTCTTCTGCTCTCAAATCACTGTCATTTTCTTTTCATCTTCTCTGGTTCGTGCAAAGCTGAATATTAACTAAATGAAAACAGATCCCACATTTCAGTAATCAGTCTCTTGAATGGACCTTAAAGTGAGTGGGTGTGTTGATTATGGTGCCTGTCATATTCGGTTTGCTGTGTTAGTTTCGCCGAAACAACCCTTCATCAGAGCTGCCACCGAGGGGAGCTGCAGAGGGATGTGCTGACGGAGGAAACGGCTTGTTTAAGGAAAGTGTAGAAATGCGTGTAGGGCTGCTGAGATAGAGCTGATTAGATCTGATTTCTATTTACAGCAGAATTAAACAAAAGAGTTGAATGCTTTGTGCAAAAGGTGCAAGAAGCAACATGGCCGGGCACAATTTAAACCAACACATGAACAAATTGTTTGGAAACAGTGGACGAGCACAGCTAATGCCACAAACAGTGCTCCTCCTGGCTTGCGGGTGAATCTCTGTGTTTGTTTATTCTGGACCCTCCATCTTGATGGACAGACAGGGTACTGATTTTGTCCTGCATAGTCCACCAGGACCATAATTTATTTCATCCTGCTTAGCGTAGAGGACTGTTTCAGTATTATGCTCCTGGCTAAGTGATTAAAAATGTTCTTTGCCTCCTCTTCCTCTGCTTTCATATGTCTTTCCCAGCACACCAATAACATTTTTACAGTTGTAGCAAAAATGACAGCAGTGGCCGTCTGTCCCCAAGGCTGGAGCTGATGTAACCTGAAAATAAATTTTTTTTTTTTTTTTTACAGTAGAATTAATCATTTTCTTCACTTTTTATTTTGTGACTTCTCTTTGCGTTTCTGTCTGCTCCCCCCGCAGTGGGAAGATCCTTGTCAGATTTAATTATATAGAAAATAATAAAGTTGTCCTCTAAGTGAATCATATACTTCTTTGGTGCCTCTTTCCTCCCCTCCATTCTGAGATTTCCTCCCTCGATCCACCCTGTTGCTCTGTAATAATATATTTGACTTTACTGGACGTCCCCGTGAGGAATGCCTGGTGTTTGGTGAACTGGAGTCTCTCCAGTGTGATTTCAGACGCAGTGGACAGCGGCCATTAATCACTTTACTGTGACTGAGCCTATATGTTCATGCGTTTGCGTGTGTGTGAGTTGGAAGTGGCTCTGTTTTCCTTTTCATACGTGTTCATCAGCAAACACATCCTATCTGTTGGTGGGGAAGTGATATTGAGTATGCCAGCAGTGGGAAGGGAATGCCTGTTGTGTTGTTCTTCCTCTCTCTGGTGGTTATTTCCTCGAGCTGAGATATGACCTTTGGCATGTCGCTTTCTCCGCAGAGCCCTGGCTATATGTCAGGGATGTGGAGGATGAACAAGTAAATGGCAATGCGGCCCCCAGGCTACAGTCTCACTTTTTACTCGCCAGACTTTACAGCAACTTCCTGTTAGGTTTCATTCTCGGGCTGCAACGATCTCCATCTGTTAAGGGTTTGCCTTTTAAACTTCCCAGAGCTGCAGTATGCTACGTGAGAGGGGAGGTGTTTGCAGTGACCACTGGTTTAAAATGCTGTGGGAGATCTCCAGACAGGCTCAGAGAGATGATGCAAAACAAGCTTTTAGTACGTGGATAAAAGCCAAATAAAAGAAATGGACCTCGCGTTAAGATATCTTGGATTTGTTTATATAGGAATTTTGAAATGTTGGTTTTTATTAATGATTTAAAACCACAAAGGTCACTGAAGAAAATCTGCTATTAGTACATATAAATTTGAGCTCCAGTGCTGTTAGCATGATCTTAGTTGACAGTAGTGTCTGTTACTGAGGAAGTGCATTTCCTGATGTATTCTCCCCTTCACACAAACACCTCTTGGTCACAGTAATCTGCTTCCACACAGGATTAATAGAAAACCGTGACCCAGTCCCTGGGGAAGGAAAGAAGCATGCCAGATGATCATACTCACCAGTGCACACTGACAAACACACACGCATGCGAACCATTCAAACAATACACACACACCGTGTAGTGCACACACAGGGAGTCTGATTATATAGTAACAGAGGAATGTGTCCTGTGGAGTTAGTCACTCTTATTTTGTCCAATCAGAGTAAAAATGTTAGAAATTATGTCAAATGAGTTTGTGACCCATTTTAACAGAGTTAACTCTACAAACCCCATGCTAATTTGCCTATATCATTCACAGTGGCTTGACAGCTTCTTATGCAGCGGTGCCCGAGGGTTTGACGGTGTTGTGTATCCAATAGTGATTTCTGGCTTCGGCCTTTGCTGGCTGAGACTTCCGCAGACTACCCAAAACCTTTCACAGTATTAGGATAAATACACATGAATTAGGATGTTTTTAAAAGTGGGTTTTTACCCCCCTTCTCTGTTCTCAAAAAATATCACATTTACACAGCACCATGAACAAAAAAAAATCTCCATCCACATGAAAACCCACAGATTGTTTTTGCGGAACTATTTTGACATCACTACCAGACGATGTCATAGCAGTTTCAGTATACGGCCAAAGCAGCTCAGTCAAATGCAACAGCGATGTCCTGGATATGCCTTAGAGGCATCTAGAGTCCTTTTCTTTATGAGTGGCTTAATGGCAGCTATCTTTAGGGACTTGGGAAAAAGTCCCTAAAGACTTTTACTCAAAGTTGTTTCACCGACTCTAAAGTCTGACGTGGTCTGGTCCAAAACTGGTGACAGTGTTCTACTTTGAATTGTTGTACGGCAATGTGATGCCTCTGTTCCGTGATGTTGTTGGCTTCTTATTGTATGTTTAGGTGTAGATGATAAATCAGCCCTTCTTGGCTAAGTTGCCATTGCCATGGAATCAAAGGACAAAGTAGTGCATATTTGAGCATTAACCCAAGGAGATAACAAACAATCTGACACCACAAGCTACAAACCCTGGATTTTCCAGTCCATACATAGACGATAGTCAATGGAAATCTTAATCGTTTTCCAAAATGTTCTGTCACTGCCCAAAACTGTGTTTGCATGTGGATAAAAGATGCAGATGCATAGAAATATCTGCAGTTATCAAAACACCTGTGTTTGTGTGGGCAGAGCCTTTTGCTCTATAGATGTTGCATCAAGAAACATTGTTTTTGAACTGGTCAGTGATTTTCTGATGGAGTGTGGCACAAGGTGGAGAACCATGACCCATACTTACTTAGAAAGACTAAGCCTTTGGCGGAAGCTCCTTTTATACCCTCACCTGACACCCTCACCTGTCACCAATTAATTTGCTGACTGTAGAAATGGTGTTATTTGTATATTTTATTAACTTTTTTGTCTTTATGTGCCTTCCCCTCAACTTATTGTGTGTGCTATCGGGTTAATAATTTCTTTGTTTTCTAAATATAATAAAGTTGCTCAGTGAAGACACTGAAAACTACTTCTTTTGTACTTGTGTTAGGTAAAGGTTCATATAGATAAAAAAAAGACAGATTCGTATCTTTGTTGCATTTCAGGAAACTAGCTGGAAAACTTGGTTTTGCACCAGTAAATGTCAACATTAGGATTTGTTAAAAATGACCACTAAGAATATGCATCACTGTGTGACTCTTGACACAAACCATACCCCTCCTTAGACTGAAACTCCCTCTCAAAGCATCAGAAAATAACACAAGCTTTGTTGAATTGTTTTTATATGGAATGCTTGTCTTTACAGAGTCAGAAGTCCTGCTTAGTCTGTAGAGCTCCTTTCCAAATATACTGTATGGGTGGGAGATGAGCAGACATAAGAGCATAATGACATGGTCGCAAAGAGAACTTTAACTGACAACACTTCAGAATACTCCTCTCTCCCCAACACCCAGAGTGATTTCCCCCTCCCTTCACAAGCACTCCCTGTGCAGCCCTAACTAAGACATCTGGCTGGCACTGATGGGACTTTCCATCTTGCTGAAAGGAGAATCTGTCTTTGTTCCAGTTCGGAGGCGGATGGACATGCTGTCTGGACGCCTCCACTTCTGTTTGATGTTTCAGTTAAAAAAGGTACTGAGGTGGGATCTGTGAGATGGGATCATGGACCCAGACCTAGCTTCTTAAGTGAAGTGTCATCGACTGTTAATATTGCTGACTACATGAACAGACACTTCAGCAATGTGAATAATTCATAGCCTGACATTTCTTTTGATCTCTCTTTACAGTTAATGAGCAATGAACACCACCAGGGTCTTAAAAACGTGCATTCAGGTGGTCGGGGTGACATACAGCACAAAGCGAACCAATCCCTTCAGCATATGGAATGGGGCATGTTAGCATCAGGAACATATTATTAACCTTTTGGTAATGCATTCAAACCAGAGCCTTTGTCTTCATCATCTTCTTCATATTCTCTCCGGACTGGTAATAAATGAATGGAAAAATCAGTATAGTGAGTCTTAATAACACACTGAGCTGCCTTTTGTTGGCCAAACAACTCTGGAATTTACCGGAGAAATAAAACTTCCCGTTGCAAAGGATTTTTCTTCATTTGCTGTGTTGGTAATGATGGTGGTGCTGGAGAGTGTTGGTCCAAAGTCTTCAAAAGATGTTCAGTCTGGTTTTGATCAGGTGACTGAGGATGAAAGAGTATGATTATTTCATGCCTAATGGATGGAAGCATCATTTTACAGGAATAGATGATTGCCATCAACTATTTGCAGACACCTTTCCCTCAAAATAAACCCAAATCCTATAGCTCATGGGGTTCCCTTGATGTGTAAGTTAAGGGATCAGGTTTCTCCTTTCTTTTGTCACTTTTCTGTATTATTTCAGCCTGTTATTAATGGATCACTTGGAATAAATCACCTGTTCCTGTTTAACGCTGCCCTTTTTCTGTCTTTTACAGATTCCCTTTGTACCCCAGAGGAGAGCGATTTCATTTTGAATATGGCGTGTACCTACTAAACAAGAACATTGCCCAGGTAATGTATGCAGACACATTCCTTACACACATTTTCCAGTAATGCCATGCATTTATATTTAAAAGTTGGAAAATGTGATGACAAAGTTGAACACCTCATGTTTTTGAACAGTTTTATTTCAAATGTATTTCAGTCTACACTGTTTTGTGCACACAGATTCACTTGCTGCCACTTTTACGCATGTAACTCTTTGATATTATCAATCTTGTACACAGTACTGCAGATCTTTACATCCTTTCTTTATTGAAAATTCAATAATGATCATCTCATATGTTCAGCAATTCAGCAGCTTTTTCTATGTGCATCACTCTACACGATTAATGATTTCCTCCTGTCATTACGTGTCTCATTTGTAATCAAGGTGATGATTGTGGTAGTGCAGTTGGCAGCCTTTATATAAGAGCTCTTTGCAGTCATGTGTGAACAGCATGAACTGGAGGCAGCTGAGCACCCTGACCACCACTGTGCTTATTACGGAGTTGCATGGGTGTAGAGTCTTGTTAAAGATTTTTGGACATCAGTAAAATAAAGCTGCATCATGCTTGAACTGCACACACAGTAGGCTGCTGGTTGGTAAGATCAATTCATTATTAGTGTTGGCCTTTCATGTGATTTGTTGAACTCATGACCTTGCTGTGCTCATTAAAGTGTGCCTAATGTGTTGACCTGGATGACTCTATCCATTTATCCTTGAGACATTTACCACTTAGTCTTTTTTTTTTTACAATTTGCATTCCATTCCTTGTTTTCCTCTTTGTCCAGGCGGGAATGAAGGGCCCCTCCACTGAATACGGCAGGGCAATTAGCTTCAGCAGGTGGTTGCATAGTGCACCGTGTTGGTTCTAATACCAGACCACTAGTTGTTGCCTAATATCCAAGTCTGTTATCTTCCCACCTGTGTTTAACACATAGCAAAAATACTAAAAGTAGGATTTTTTGTCAGGTATAAAGGAATTTCAGCTCTTGGAAAGAAGTTAAATTTGTTAAATGTACTGAGATCTGCAAGTAAAATTCTAGATGTTTTTTTGTATCATATTTATAAATGAACAAAAGATGGAAACAGACGAGAGCTTGGTTCCATGACATTATTACACTGGCCGAGTAAGTGTGTCACAATTATTACATCATCATGTGAATGACGTAATTTAAGGTGATCAAGATTTTTTCTGCATGATCATGCAAGAAGACGTTATCTTAGGAAGAGAGAAAATTAAATGGAGAAAGGGACAGAGCGACAGATAAGACGAGTCAAGATAAGACTGTCTTTTACTGACAGGAAAGAGCACACAGTACAGATAGGATGCAAGATGGATGCCGTATTAGCTGTTTGATAAGGGTCACGTCGCGTAGAAAATCTGCAATAGTTCCACCGTGCGTCTTTAAAAGTGTAACAGTATATTTCTGTAACAACCTTGGTAGTTTGTTTTTTAGTTATAAAGTCATGTTTGCCATCTGCATTTTTTCACAAACCTGAAAGATAAACAGAATCTAGTTTTTATTTGTTTTCCTGTATTTATTGTTAATAAATGTTATTTTACATTCCATGTAGATGCATTATTGAATTCTCAATAGGCATAAGGGATGTTCGCATGGGGTGCGATCATTTTAATATTAATAATGCTAATGTTAATGTCAGGATCCATACTGATAAACCGTAACGTTATAAACCGTTACATGAACAATGAGGTGCTCCAGGTGTACACAGGCCCCCAGAATGACCATTAGCTGATGTGTGTTGCATTGTTTCACCAGCTTTTACAAAGACAAGAGAAGTGAAGAGGCATCCGCTTCTCTGGCGAAAGTTTATTCATACTTTTGTATTCTTCAACATCTGTTTGATATCTTGGCACTTATCAAAGAGCACATCAGCAAAAAACAAACTTCAGAGACCCCATCAGTGCGCATCAAAAGAGAATAACTTGGACTTGGCTTTTCCAGTCTGGGTGCCACAGCATGTCGTATGATAATCCATAACTTTTTGCATGTTTAATCCTGGAAGCATTTCTTTGGTACTGAGTCAGAGGTGAACAAGTTAATTTTCACAGCTGAGGTATTCCACAGCTGCAATGCTGGGAACGTAGAGGTCCAACACTAACCATTCCTTTGATAAATACAAGATTTTATCTGTTAAACAACCCTGAAGCACATTGATATGCCCGGTAAATAAGTGCATGAATCGATGGGTTAATATGCACAGGGCCATGTTTGATACCTCAATGTTTGCGTGAATGGCATCTTTGCACTTGTCCTGATGTTTGAATCAGGACTTTATATCTGCTTGTTGATTTCATTGTAAAGAGTGTATGCATCCATAAGTAAGACCTCTTTAATAGTAAAAGCATCATTTCCTTGTGGTGGATTGAACATAAATACATGTCGATTGTTAAATCCATACATCCATTTTCCATCACCATTTGTTCCAATTATAATAAGTGAGCACACTCTGGAGAGCTCACTTATTTATCGTATCATAAATTTCTATTTTCTTTCAATGTAATGCAAAGGGTCTAAAACCTTTACATTCAATCCAGATCTGGTTCCAGGATTATTTTTTTGTATTATTCATTATTGTTGGAGTTCTGAAGAACCTGAGGGATGCAGTCGCCTCAATTCATATTCCCAACTTTTAACCTCTGTCCCCTCTAATCCGTTTTTGAACAAAGCCACACATCATAATCTTAGCTCTCTGAGATTTCAATTTCATGAATGTCAAACATGTGTTGCCATCAGACTGCGTGCTCACTCTTGCTGAAAGTTTAATTTGCCTGCTGATAGAAGGCACATGTAAGTGGCTTGAGGAGAAATATTCTAGACTGAAATCAGCATCTAATCAAATCTGAAATAATACTGATGAATTTATTGGGCCAGAAGGGTGTCACGATCCATGGAGAGAGGTCTTTTAAGGTACCTGAAAGAAAACAGGGTTATTAACTCTTTATGTCACAGATTTTAGTTAAATCTAGAATCGGCTGTCTAAAAATCCTTTATATATACAGAGCTTCAAAGGAATCTGACTGCTGGAGATGAAAAATGAGATTCAGGCAGCAGGACGTCCTCAGCAGTGTTCATGAAACTTCTGCAGAAAAATTCAAACTTTATGTTTTGAAAGCAGGTGGAAACAATCTGCTGTAACTCAGGTGGGCACATGCATGATAACTTTGTTATAAAGGAATCTGGAATGATGAATCAAGAGAGGGAACATATTGTACTTACGTAACTTTCGTGGAACCGTATAGTCACGTGAAGGAAGGTCCACCATCAATTTTAAGATTTCATGGATGAGGATAAAAGATAGTCATCTAGTTATCAAATAAGAAAAATACAACCTTAGATGAACGACACATTACACATTAAACTGTTTACAGAAATGGTGAAAACAGTTTTCTGGTGTGTATTTAACATAATGCTTGGAATGAGTTTGTTTTAATACAATGCTGAAGAGAAAAAAAGGACCAAGAGAAATCTTTTTAAGGTAAATGTTGCTGCCCTTTTTTACCTGCGAAAGGGCTCAAGACCATTTGCAAGCAATTTGAAGTCCATCATCCGGCAGTGAGAAAGATTATTGATTTGATTTGACAGTTTATTTTTGAACAACAAACAACAAAAAAACTAAACGAACCAATAAAACAAGATGTCTCTTGTTCAAAAGGAGTGGGAAGACGCCAAAGTTTATTCAATCCCACCTCTTCTATGTGTACATGTCATGATGATATCCTAGTTTTGTTAGGAGCGCCAGTCATCACTTTGTATTTCTGTACTATCTCAGAACCATTTCCTTATATGTTGATTTTAATATGCAGATATTTGGACATTGCTTGTGTTTCTATTCTTTCTATTATTCAGAGTAGAAAAAACTCAAGAGAGCTAACTGTCTTTCCAGGAGTGGATGTCCCAGCAGGTACAACCCCGGGTTAGACTGTCTGATGCTCTGAGAAATTACAAGAGTGATATCTATACAGACTATACAGGCCTCAGTTACCATGTTAAATGCTAAAATGCATGACAGTAAAAATAGATAAAAAGACTGAACAAGTATGACAAAAGCACCTCCATATCAGCTGTCAAGCACAGCAGTGGCAGGTTCATGATTTGGGCTTGCTTTACAGCCACAGGACCCAAACACCTTGCTTCCATTGAATCAACTAAAGATGTTCTAGAGTCGAATGTGAGTCCATCTGTCCAACAGCGAAGGTTCAGCTAAAAGTGGGTCTTGCAACAGGACAGTGATCCCAAGTACAACAGAATAGCTAAACAAGAAAAGAATCAAGGTGTTGCAATGACCCAGTGTATTTTGGCTTAGTTTTTAAATAAATAATGTGATAGTGTGATGTGTCATGCTGTTCATCTAAGGTTGTGACCTCATAAGGACCAGATGTCTGTTTTATCATATATATAAAACCTTTAGAATTAAAAGGTGTCTCTTCTTTTTTTAAATATTTTCTGTTCCTACAAAGAAGATCCTCAGCACCTAAACTAAATGTAACCTTTGCATATACAGAATAAATAACTAAATCACTTTTTGGAGTGCAGCTGTACAATATACCAGATGAAAACACATTCTGCTTTCAGCAGCTCAGGGGAGCATCAGTATTTTTACAGGGTAAAATTTCAGCTTACATTCAAAGCACTGTGATATTTTCCATGTGTGCCTCCCTCTTTCGATCTTAAGGATGAATTATCAGGTTGACTCCAAAACAATATGATTTTGCCACATGACGAGTTCGGCTCCATATGATAATGATAATCGACCATTATTTCAAAACTGAAGAAGTGGTTAATGTGTCACATTTGATAAAAGAGAATCCTTTGCAGGCAGTACTTCTTCATCCCTCTCTGGATGACTCCTGCACAGCTTTAAACGTTTCAGTCCCGAGAGTCTGGCCTTTTTAGTATCTTGGATCTCACATCACAAATGCCCAGGTTTAGAACTTAAGCCTTTGTAATTCATGAAGCAACAGAGCCATTTGCCCGCTACATGCAATTCTTAGTTTTCTGTGTAGGAGAGATTCCTTTAACCTGTCATTTCCAACCACTTTATCAAGGAAACTAACTATACCCCTGTTCTGTTTTATGTTTTTGCTATTTTGGGGTGTGCATAAGGAAACGGCTGCTTTCTTGACCCCAGCATTTTGAGCCTGGGTTTCCTGTTGCTGACATAATTTACCAACTGACAGCATTTTAGCTGCAGTTATTATACAAAGTGAAATTTTCATCTTCAAGTCTTCAGGGGCCTTCATTAATTCATGTCATACAGTTGTTGCACAGCTTGTCCAGCATCTGGTTCTGTGATGCAAACTGCAGGTCTGGTTGCACAGCAGGCTCAGCTGACGTCTTGATTGACTGGAATCTGGGTAAGAAGCATTAGCTGGCAATTTTTTTTTATTAAATTGCCTTGCGTGGCTGTTTGAAACCGATACAGGGAAGCTGGCGAAGGATCAGGACCACAGCAGGGAGATCCTGCTTTTATGTGACAGAAGGAAAAGCTTACTTTCATATAGGCTCGTGCTAAAGATGTGGAAGCCTCGTGGAGCAGAGTGAAAGTCAGGTGGCAACAGAGTCCCATGTTACTCCTTCAGGTTAATTTGTTTGACAAAGAGGGGTGAAGAAAAACCTCAAGGAATGCTCAATGTTTCTGAAGTGCAGCCCTTCTCTCCAAGCCTCTATTATTTCTTGTGTAACCGACTTTCTCTTGCCAGTCACTCGTGTTTCTGTGGAGATGTTGCCATTATTAATTAACACAAGAGAGGATGTGAGGTTTTTTTTTTGCGCTTAGCTGTTGAATATATTGTAACTGGGATTCCACAGGGGGGCACAAATGTTAAACCTGTTATTCCTTCATTTGCAGACACATATGAGTCAAGTAAATGTGGCTGACTCTGAAGGGAAAACCAGCAGCTCTTTGTCTGGAGGAGGGCCATGCGCTTCATTCTTCCAGTTATCCACTTGGCCTTGTTGTTGTGAAACAAGCATGTGGGGCTGCTTGGATGACAACTGATGCTACACATAAAACACTGAGGTTGCTAGCAAGAGGTCAACAGCTAATTTTCAGTCAGTTCGTCGATCAGATTCTGTGGCTTCAAGCATAGGAAACATCGTACTGGGAATCCCTGATCTCTTGCGGGCTATCCAAGTCACTTCTGGGTTGACCAATGTTTGCTTCTACTGGGGAAAGTCTTCTGCAGTTGTCTGTCTCCCAAGTCTCTGGCAGTTTCATACAAGGATCTGCAGGCAAAGTGCCACACCGGTGGTCTGGTGCATACGTCAAAGTGTCTGCTGCCATAAAGAGTGGCAACTGTGGCTCCATAAAACACAGCTATGACTCATGGGGTAGCCTACTGTAGTTAGTGGTTAAAGGAGGTGGCAGCAAGCGGAACAGGAGCTGGTTGAAGGGAGTTATTCTTAGTGAAGTTGTTTGGAAAGGTTGTAGGTGATCGAGCAACAAAACTTTTCCTTTATAATTACATTAAAGACAAACAAGAGTTACCGTTTCCCACTGGATTACTTTGTGCTCATGGAAATAGGAGGCAGTTATTGGTTTTGTTATTTTGCGCATCACAAAGCTTTAATATGTGTGAAGCTTTTAAGTGCAAAATATGTAAATCGATGTTATTCGTTGGGCTTAATTGACTCCATCTGCTCCAGTTCATTAGCTCAGGAAAATCTAGAGGTAAGAACAAAAGAAAAGTCTAGATTGAACACTGAATCTATACAGAGTTGATGTGAAACCAATTCAAGTTTTAGTGTTGCTCATAGCAAAGGTGCAGTGTAAGATTTGGTCTTTCATGTTACTATCATGCAGTCTGTTGCACACACTTCTGAGCCCAAGTTGTAAAAATGTAATTTTCACTGAACTCAGCCCTATGGTTAAAAACGTTTTTCGTTGTAAGGCTGAACTGGTGACCTCAGACCAAAGAGATGGGACAGAGTCTTGGCATAGCCCTTAGCTGCCATTAGCTCATGTGAATGTGCTTGGATAAAAGCCATATGACCCATACATGCTCAAAAACTGAACATTAGACAGCTGCCCTCCCACTCAGAGTAAACTGGTCAAGATGGTTAAAATTCCCCAATGAAAACTGTTTCCAATTATTACTTTATTCCTTCTCTTTATCAATGCAGCTGTTGGAGATGTCACCGGGTCTGCCTCTCTAGACTTTGATGGATATATGACCATACCTTACTTATGAACCCAGTTCTTCCATAATTGTTTTTTTATTATTATTTATAAGCCCATAAGGCTGTGAATCAGAAATGGCTGCATAGAATTTGCTGTTACATATTAAGGCTGATGTAAACAATCCAAACTTGAACTTTTTTCTCTGTGGCGTGATGCGCCGTATGCTCAGGATTTCCGTTTCTGTCGTTGCATCTTACAATCATTCCTTAAAGGTGCAGCTGTAACAAAGTTAAAGGTAAATAAAAAAATATATAAATGTATCATTAAAAACTGTGTTTCAATTGATATATAATTACGAAAAAAACAAAAAAACCATATGTTTTTATTTTCTTAGAAGGAGCCATTTATATCTACTTGCTCAGGCTCCACATACATGGCAGCTGCCATGTTTTTGCCACCATTTTTTCTTTAGTGTCTGAATGGACATATAAAACTGTCTGAAGTGAGAAAACTGTCCTACCAGCTTTGTTTGATAAGTGCTAGAGCACCTTTTGCCACAGGCACATATAAAAACACAGTACAATTGTACATGATTTTGAAGTAGTTGCCTGTATTGCAGTCATCGGTGCATCTCAAGCCACTGGATCCACTCACAGATTAAAACATGTTTATGCCTGGAAGAATTTTGACCACTGGCTAAGTTATTTCTACGCCCATGTTTTCCACTAGATGGCAGTAATTCCTACGTACTGTACCTTTAAGCAAATTGACCAAACAGAACCATTTGAAGTACCAGAGAAAACCTTGACCTGTAACCCCACATCCTACCTCGTCGAGAGTCGTGTGTGCAAAGAAAACATAAGTAGCTAACAAAGATTTATTATTTCATCACATGAACTTCCAGGCATTGCTAACTGATGAAAACAGCTTTATGTTCATTCTTTATTCCCTTTTCATTTTATTCTTCTTTATTTACTTATTGATCCAAGGCCCGTCTGTTGTCTGGATCCCCTTGCATGAGAGCAGAAACTGGAAATCCATCTTACTTCTCAGCAGGATTTTCTGAAAAGTGAAACGCTTTAAGACTTGAAGAGGTTTTCCCTCAAAAGCCTGTTGGTCTTTCTTTCTTTGTCCAGCTGAGGTTTGTGGTTTGTGACTCACTTCCCAGTGTGTTACACACAAAGTTCTTAACCGAGAATAACAAAAAAAGAGAAAAGAAAAAGGAGCCATCTCTGCTTTTCCCCTGAACAATCTGCAGTCCAGTTGCCTCTGCAGAAACGTCATGTCAGCAAACAGACCCTTCAATGTTCAGAAATCACAATGCAGCCCAATGTGTGTTCACGTGAACCACGACCAGGCTTCTTAGGCTCTGCCACTATCCGCACCCAAAGACAAGCGGAGGCCTGGAGGTCATCAGGGCATTCAAACAGCCTGCTGCTTCTTTTTTGTCTTCATCTTTCCATAATAACCACATCGGTTTTCCATTCTCAAGGAATCGCCATGATAAAACACATACTGGATGGATAGACACCAGATTTTGCGGCACTAGAGCTAGATCATCAGTTTGGTTTACATTTCAACCTAATCACAAAAGAAGAAGTAAGGTTAACGTTATAGACTTTATTTTATTTTTCAAATTTGATTTATTTATTCATGCCAAAGTAATAAATGTCTCCTCTTCTGTGTGACGGAACAGTTTTAACTCCTATGCTTTGATCATTGCCTCCCGCATGGAAATGTGCCGCACAAATGTTGGACAATAAACTCCTGCCATCTAATAGAGGACAGGTTACAGAGTCTGCATCTGACGATATGTTTTGCATTTTATCACCATTAAGGTGCCATTTTGTAACATCTTTTCTTTAATCTGTTAAGTAAAAAAAGCACTTCATTACTGCACTTAATCACATTTCAAGCAGGAAATCATTCCTGTCAGGTTGTAGGTGGCTTAACTCACAGCGGTAGGGTTGTATTTTGAGCCTGACATGAGCAGAGATTGTAGGTTGACAGCTGTCTGCCCCACAATTATGATGATAAATGCAAAGGAGGAGGAGAGAAGAGGGAATCAACCTTTCTTACGGTTTTGTATTTAATATTAGATCTGTCAAAAGGCTTTAAGTCCAATTTGGATTGCATGTTGTATGTGTTGGACAAGAACTATCTAGGTTGTCATGATAGAATTAGTGTATTTTTGTGAAATAGTAGTTGAATTATGCCCAAAGGTCATAATATATTCAAATATCTTTTATTTGAGGTATAATACAGTACAGTGCAAATGTCTTAAGTCACCCTTTAATTTCATATGCAGTACCAGACACGCTTTCCAATGGGAAAGTGTGTTGCAGCAGTTTATTAGACATGATCAGAGATAAATGGATCCACAGTGTATAAAGCATAAACAGAGAAAGTCATCATTCCTTGGAAACTATTTCTGATAAGGCTGACAGTAAATGAAGCAAATTAAGGTCTTCATGCATCAGGTTCTAGATCAGGTATTTTCTCAGGTTTTTGCTTGATTTTTCTTATATAGGACATCATTTTTTTAGATACTCTGCTGCAGAAAGGTCTTTATTTTATGCCTCCCACGTTTTCCCTTCCTTTACTGTGCCTTGTCTCTTTGTTGCAGGATTTTCTAGTAACAAAGAGCCTAAAGATTCAATTTTAAAAAGGGGGGAAAAAAAAGTTATCAATAAGTTGTCTGTTATGTGTAGACACAGCACTGGTTTATCCCTTGAGCTTGTGCCTTTTTTAATGCTTAAATGATTAAGGTAAAATGATAATAATAATCCTCTGAAAATGGTCGGGTACAAAGACTGGACTGAAAAAGCATGGAAAAGCAGAAAATGTCCAAAGAAAAACTTTAAGATACCTTCAGAAAAGCTGGAGAACTATTGCTCAAGACCAGTCTAAAAGATTACAGGAAGGTCTGGCTGCTTGGAAGCCAAATTAAAAGAAAATTTTTTGCACAGTAATCTGTGCACGTGTATTAATGTCCTCCGTTTTTATAGTGAGTAAGGAGTGGCTGTAATTATTGGTTCTACTCTGCAATAACACTTAAACGTTTCACTCATGAATTGGAAGCTACCTGTCTATGTATTTTGGCTTGAACGGGAGGGTTGTGATGAGAGACTCGATTAGCTCAGCGCACTGCAATAATACAGGAAGAAAAGCTTCCGAGGAGAAAATGCATTTAGATAAGAGTTGTTTTTCTGCCCTGGAGTAGTCTGCCTGTAGGGGAAAAATCTTAGTGGGTGATTCGTCCTGTGTTTCCCCAAAACTCTGTGCTCAAGCTATCTATTAACCAAAGCCAAGCTTTAATGGACACCTCTCTATGCCCATGGGTTTTCACGGCCTTACTGTGTGGTCCCTGTTTTCCGTCACAAACTTTTGTTGTTAGCTACAGCTTGAATCCAGTGCAACTTGTTGGTCAGAGAGAGTTGTTGGTGGGACCCTTTTTTTTTTCCTTTTTTTTTTTTTTTTTTTAAACACTAAAAGTGGAGCACCCTGTTCTATAAACAGATATTTACCATACACCGCTACGTTAGGGAGACTGCACAAATGGTAGCATTATGGCTGTGGTGGTGCGCTTGCTTCCACTTAACCACTCTGACTCTGATACTTTTTTTTACAACTAGAGTGAAGAATGGATGCTGCTTCTGCACTGACAAATACAATGAAAAGAGGAGGCATTGTTGTCTTTCAGCTCCTACTTTCCATCAGCCAGAATCAGTGATTTACGAGCAGGTCTCAGACCACGTTTTTAAGTGCATGTCACAGTTCTGTGGTTTCCACTTCTGGGGCGTGTGTACGTAGCGAGGCTGTCAGTGCGCCGCGATTATGCTTGAGCTCCAGGGTTTTATGAGAATTCCTCTGGACAGCCACCTATGACTTTATGAAACACTTAAGTTGGTCTAATTGAATTTCCACATTTTGTGGCTGGTAGTTCCAGGTTTGTCCATCACCGCAAAGAGGTACCAGAGGAGCTGCTTCCACTAAATATAAGGGTAAAAGTACATTTTTTATTCCCGAGAATCTATGTAAAAAAAAAAAGAGACTTTGGAAAAATGTGTTAAGTTTTTGTTGGTCATTTAAGCCTCTATTCAGATGGTTAGCCCAGAAAGATGAGTTCAAAGACCGTGGACCAAAAGAGTTATTTTGTTTATTGATAAACTTTTTTTCTGAGCAGTTTGAATGAATAGGTTGAGACCCACATATTGCTGAAGGGGAATCTTTGATTTGCTTTTGTGTATCATCCTTTTTAATCAATCAGAGCAGCCGTGTTATGATTATCTCAGAATGTAGTTTTCCCACAGGTCAAGCTGTGGATTTTTTCTGGCAAAACGTTCCAGAAACTAAGAAGTTTGCTGTGATTCGGGGTGTTTAGAGAGTGTTGGCTGCTCTGCTCCATCATTTACTTAATAGTGCGTCTGCAGTTTCCAGCTGTTTGGAATTTGTAGTTGAGGTCTGTTTGTTTGGAGCCAGCTACAGCACTCAGCTTTAGCATCAAGGCCTCACTGAAGTTTCTCAGTGTTCTCCTTCTGTCCAGTGGTGATATCTGAAAATGTTGGCTTATTAAGAAGGAAACGGGCTCCTCGGTGAATATAAGAGAAAAGTAAATCCCACCAGACAGCCCGCTGCATGCAAGATCTTTTTATTCCTTCTTTTTCAAACCTCCACTGAGAGTTTTATCGCTTTCTTTGATCATACTTATGTCATTTTGTGTTACAGTATCTGTAGTCTTTGGATCCGGTCTGTTTTTCTCCTCGGTAAAGTTAAAGGAAGCTGGACCAAGGCACACAAACAGAAGAACTCTTTCTGTTTGTGGACTTTTTCTGGTCAGCCAAGTGTAGCTCCTGGGGCCCCCACTAGCTTGTCATAAGAATGTTGAGGGCAGAGACCAAGTATATTTTATGTCAGCAAGTTTAGAAAAACTTGTTTGTGTTGTTAATTTATCAAGCCCTGGTGCGTTGCCATTTGGGTGTTTGGGAGGTATTCAGTCATGACTGTAGGCTTTATTGTGGCTGAATGAAATTAAACAGCTCTTAGAATAAAACAATGCTGGCCCCAGCTGGTCAGTATTTGAAAAAATATCCTGGCTCTGTTTCAGAGCTCCATCCAGTGCCGTTCCTCTCTCCATGTGGATTCTATTAGGGCCCTTTGACTCTGGCCAATCTGCAGCTTTTCATGTGAATTAACACAGCGACTGTGGACAACAATGTAGGGTTCTTACAGGGACGCTCCGCATTGAGTTAAAAGAACAGATGTCCAATATTTTAGTGTGGCTTTTTCATGTAAATCTCAGAATTAATCTGATTTCTGTACATTAGTAGTGTGAAGCCCTTCCTCTTTAAGGTAGGGGTTCTCTCCTATTATCTAGGAATCCTTTACAAGGACAAGGGGAGCAGATAAAGATGGCGTGTCTTTGCTGTTATGTTATGATCTCTGCCATCCGGCCATAGTTTCTCTTTATTAATGAAGCGCCTGTGATGAGCCCAGGCTTGCTGTCCCACAGGTCATGTAACCATTTTACAGTTATTGGGGGAAAAGGGGCTAAGTGGCTCATGAAAGCAGCTGTTAAATAAACACCTGCTCAAGTTTTTTTTTTAAAGGAGGTTGTGAACGGGTTTCCTTTTTCTTCTCATTTGGAAAGAATTAGTGTAAACTGTTCTCTGCATACATTCAATCTGAAGAAGTTATTAGCCATTTGTGGAACGTAATCGCAGTCTTTGTACATACACACAGTTTAGATTTAAATTACTCCACATTGATTAGCTGAAACATGACCACTGTCTAGCTCATAACAGTCACAGATGTCAAGGTCTAGGATGTATTAAATGCTAAGTGAAGAATAGTTTTTTTGTCGTATGAGGGATTAACGTGTAGGTTTAAAGAGCTTTGTGACTTTTAACAGGGCACTAGAGTAGGTCAGAGCGATGACTTTGCAAACTTACCTGCAGTGGTCAGAGACAACAACATGATGTGCTGGAACAAGTCTGATCCACAGCGGCTCCAACTCACAACTTACAGGACTTAAAGGATCTGCTGCTGAGGTCCCGCTGCCAGAGCCCTCAGGGCTCCTTCAAAGCTGAGGGTTGGAGCTATTTATGGTAGCACGCAAAAGACCAGGAGTGTATCAGGCAGATTTGCTCAGGACTCCCAGGACCAACAGGGTAGACGGTCATTTTCAAATACTTTGCCTTAGGATGTTTTTGGTTCAATGTTTTACAAAAGCTCTTATTTATCCATTTTTCTGTCATATATTCAATTTGATTTCATATCAACTATTTTCTTTGTTTCTTTGTTATTTCCTTAATTACTCAAAGCAGCCCTGTCTCAAAAGTTTTAGTGGACATTTTATTGTCAGTGCAGTTTTGTGTCATGGAAACAGGCCATTTTTTTAAGCTGAAACATGTCTCAACCAGCTTGTTGGCTCCTGCTTTTCAAAGCAATTAGGATGCTGTCCGCAGCATCTGCACCCCGCCACTGCTAAATATGTAGCCATCAACAAATGTAAACACAAATACACATGCTGTAATTATATTATGTCAGTGCACATGTTTGCTGTCATGTTTTTGGAGCCTTTGCCTCGCGACCGTTACAGCTGTCATGCTTTGAAGCACAAAGTCTCTTCAGATTGGAAAGTGTTTTGCTTCCACACAAGGCCGCGAGCCATCGCAGCAGTCAGAGAAGTCCACCTGTCAGCAACAATGTCATAATATGTTTTTTTTAACTCTTCTTGTTTGTAAAAACTTCAATTTATCCAAATTTTGTGAAATGAAGGGTGAATGCTTGTTTGGATTATTGGCTATGTGTTGTCTCTTTCTCATTCATTCATCTGTCCAATTGCATTTACGTGACATAATTATCTACATTCCTATTTCCAGAAATTTTTTTTAAATTCAGTTGAAAAAAAAATATCATAGCTGGAATTTCTTATTTAGTTTGAACCTTTATTTAACAGCCACAAACAACACAAATTATTTTCTGTCTTCAGTGACCAACTTTACAGTTTAAAAAATATAAACAAATCCGGGATGAGATCCTGACAACTTGAAAGGTTTGGTGAAAGGCTGATGAAGACAGAAAGGTTCGCAGAATATAAAAATGTGATGGAGTTTTAAAGCAGCTTCTTAGATTGTCTGGAGCCACAGATTTATGCGGATTTGTCATGGACAGTCTAAGAAATAAACAAAATATAGTATCACTTTTGATGCAGTTGTTGGCTCTTCATATGCTGCTGCAAACAAATTTCCCAAATATTTGGAAAATGCAATGAAAATTGAAATCTTTAATTTCCTAACTTGATATTTAACTGAGTTTTGATGATTTTCACTGTCTTCATTGACCAACTTGGTTGTAATTGAAAGTTTTAACAAATCTAAAATTTCCTGCTACACTAAAGAAAAAGAAAAAAAGAAGTGGGGAAAGAGTTGAAGAAAGATGAAAATGTTAAATGATTTGTTCTGAAAGAATTTACAATCAAGGAATGAATAGATGAAAGGTACGGGTGTCAGGATTGGGTAAAAAAAAGAGCATCAACCCAGTGGTTTAGTCTTTCCAAGCAATGATGTGTCATGGCTAGCCACTTTGTGTCAAACTCCATCACAGAACCATTAATCAGGACAGAATCATTATTTCTCAATACAAAACTACAAAGAACTTGAGTCTTTCAGCATTAACGGTACATAAAATTGGGCAACAACTGAGGAAGTCACAGACAGAAATGTTGGATATTGATGACCTTCAAGCAGGACTGCATCAGATACCATCATGCCTTTATGGTCAATGTAGCCTCATTAGCTCAGGGGTATATTGGGAAAATAATTTTTTTTTAAATACATCCCAAGTACCCAAATTGTCCCCAATGGAAAATGTGTGGTGCAAACTTAATGAAAAGAATCATACCTGAAGTCTTGAATGGGTGAATTTTTGTATTCTGCAAAAATAGAGGTGCTTTTAGCAGAACAATTTATTTCCTCAGATTCCAAGTGAATAAAAAGTGCAATTAAGTTGTAAATAAAGTTTATATTTTCAAAAGATAGTTTTGTTGGTCTGTGAAGACGGTAAAATCATTTCCATTGTTTTTGTGTCTATGTACTTATGTTAGCTGAAAGAAGGGTTAAAACAAAATAAAACGGACAGTTTGCTGTGTTTTTATGAAACTTCACTTTTGAAGAATGAAGTTTGTGTTCAGCTACTTGTAAGTGGTTGTTTTTTTATGAATTGGTGGTTTTAAAATTGATGGTTTTGAAAGACCTTACTTGACCCCTGTTTCACTGTAACATCAACTTTAGTTCAGCTGTGGCCGTCTTCCAGC
Organism: Atherinosoma microstoma; assembly: GCA_037177055.1. Taxonomy (NCBI): domain Eukaryota; kingdom Metazoa; phylum Chordata; class Actinopteri; order Atheriniformes; family Atherinidae; genus Atherinosoma; species Atherinosoma microstoma. Next base: position 1,423,099 of record JBBBVU010000016.1, on the reverse strand, counting down.
TCATTAGAGAGTTAGAAAACCACACATTCAACCTCACACTTTTTCCTCCATGTTGAATCAATGGAAAAATCTACATAGTTGGCCTCCAGAAGAGAGTGAGGGGGGGGGGGTGGAACCACACAATAGTGATTTGTTTCTGGTTCTCTGCCTCTCTCTTTAAGTCCTAATCAGATTTGGTTAATTGGGAATGAGGTCAAGTTTAAACAACGTACATTCGGCATTTTTTATTTCATTTATACATTTTGAAAACCTTTGTATCGCTCTCTGTGGGTAGGTATAATATATCCATGTATCCAACCGTTATATAGAGAAAGCATGCCATCTTTTCATTTTACACAGACTTAAAGGAGTTTAACTGATTATGTATATTTTTGTCTTCCTGTTGCACATGTAGGCTGGCAGCAGGTGGAGGGGAAGTGGAGCAAATGAATCTAATCATTGCCAAGACAAACTGATGAAGAACTGTTATTATTAAGTATGCAGTTAAAGGGTTTAGCTGTGGACAGAGGACAGAATGAGCTCGAACCACCTATTTTAAATACAGATTACACCTACTTCTCTTTTTAAAAAAGAAAAAAATCCCTGAATGTTGTATCATATTGTTTCATTGGTGAAATGAAATATATTGCATACAGCACATTGTCTCCCATGGATTGCAAAGTACAGTCCACAATTCTAATCAGCCATTCATTATGAAATAATCTGTGTTTATTGGCCAATGACTGCTTCAATTCCAAACACTATAACCCTTTGTCCGTACAAAAAAAAATGTTTTAACATCCTTAACACTATGCAGGGTCACAGTTGAACAAACCCAGATGACCAGAAACTGCTCAGGGCGCTCCTAAGTAAACCGGACACAGCCTATAGTCTTCCAGTACCGTGGCGGGGTTAATTTAAAACACAGTGCCAACAAATAGGAGAGCCCAAAGGTTTATCTTTGTGTTTATTGTGTCATTATGCTTCTTTTAAAAACTGTATCCCCTTCTTAGAAAGTTATTTTCATGCTATGGTTTATTTGCTGAATGTCGCATTTTACAGCATAATTTGTTTACAGTAAAATTTGTTGCTCGGCGTCTGCATCTGGAGACTGTTTCTTTTTACCCAGCTGCCTCATTACTGTTATTTCCTTTTTTTGTTAGTCGCATTGCACTCAAAGACGTCCACTGGGAAACATCCCATTTTTTTAATCAGATTTCCTAATTAAGGGTAACAGAGTTTGGTGTTTAATAAGTCCCAAGTGTTTTATAAAACAATCATTTGTACCATATTTCATGTGTATTATAATTCTCTGTAATATTCTCTCATAAGAGATTTTTCCCCCCCTAAAATGCAACTAAAATGGTCTTTGCCAGTAGATTTTAAGAGATTGAAATCGTAGTTGATTAATATACCTTTAATATGAATAATCATCCAGGAGCATTATCTGGTCCACACACAAACACATGTTTACACAGACACGTGTAAGCATTTAAAAGCAGCAACAACTTGGATTTAACATTTGATACTCACTGGTAATTTTTATTTAACGTGGATGCTTGAAAGACTGTTCTCCAGTTTATAGTTTTATCCTTCGCAGGGCTTTTTAATCTGTTTTATTTGACACAAAATCAATTTCTGGTTAAACGTCTCTTTGAACACAACATTGAATTCTTACATATTGAAGTCTAACTTCTAAACTCTCTGGTTACTGTTACAACTGTCTCTTTCTGTTATGCTGCATGGAAATGTGAGTAACACCCAAACAAAAGCCCAGCTCGGTTATTTCTCATTCCCCGTATTTTTCTTATTGACTCATACTTGGATTTAGAATCGACAGTTAAAATAAGCAGACATTTAGACAAATAGCTTTCAGCTACCATCACTCTGAAAGCAGATCATTTTAGAGGATGTTAATCAGTCCGTCAAATCCGGTGATAATGCTAGTGTAAAATCTCAGTCGTAGCCACCGAATGAGGAGGAAACGGAAAGGAAAATAACGTGCCCATTCACAAGAAGCGGAGCTAAGTTTGAGGGAACATGTGTGCTGCAGGAAGCCAGAATAGGCACCTGCCCACAAACCATATAGTCATCCTCCTCTTTGCCAAACTATTTTCCAAGGAACCTTGTGGAAACACAACTTGCATTAAAAGAAAAGAGAAAAGAAATATCCACTTGTAAAATCACTTTAAATCCAATGATAAAATAAGTGTGATCATGCTCTGGCTTAAAGTCTAAATAAAAAGTAATCATTGCTGAATTTACTTTCTTTATTTACTGCAACTGGAGTGAAGTTTGTTGTTTGCTCAGGGAAGCTTTCCAAAATAAAAAAACCCCAAAACAAATGGAATTTGTGCTGATCTCAAGCTATCCTCCATTTCGCTTGAATAACCCATCACTCTTCTTTGCCTGTTAATGTTTGGCACTGGTCGCTTTTCATACCACAAAATTTTGTGGCTCCCCAGAAGAACATGCTCTGTATGCTTTTCATTTAACTCAGTGAAGTAGTGAATAAGCATTACTTTAGGTGTGCAGCAGGACTTCTTGTGAGAGCTGCCACGGAGGATTGATGATAGTCCTACATGCCAATAGTGCTAACAGGAAGTTGACCCTAGAGCTGTGACTTCACAAAAGGGGTCAGCTTGTGCTAGTGTCGGGTTGCTTAGCTTGACTTCAGTGTTTCAATGACGAGGGTCATTAGCCTTGAGGGTGAGATCAACCTTCAGAGTGGGGATGGTAGCATTTCCAATAGGTGTCACTGTAGCACACCAGACTCGCTGACCACCTCCTCTGACCAGCACAGACTCTGTAACCACATCACAACAACAGTAGGAATGGCCACAGCTTCTTCTGACTCCCCTCAGTGATTGGGGTCACAGGAGACTAACATTGGTCTCTTGTCACCGGTGGTCTCCCTAACTGAATTTCCTATTCATCTCACACAGCCTTTCCCGTAATTATGTAAATCTGTTGACTGAATTTGGCAGCAATATGATACTCTGCAAAGTGTAGCAACCAGTAATGGGACAGAAGAATCTGGTTCGAGTTAGAGCTGCATTTGAACCGGACTCTGGCCCAGTGAGCGCACCACACCTGTATTACATTACCACAGTATGGAAGAGACACAAATGAGGGAGAAGAGAGAGCAAAAAGGAGAAATCCAGCAGAGTTAAAGGATGTTTGATGGAGTGGATGAACATTCAGAGTGCAATACTGAAATTTTTTATTACATGCTTGTTTTAAATGGGAAAAGAGTCGGGCAGCAGAAGAAATGTTGCATTTCAACTGCTCTGAAAGTATGAAATGATGTAATTGAATAAATCAAAACCTTCCTAAAATACTGCATCTTAATACTACATCTATCATTCCCTAGCTATATTCGGTCTCTCTACTGTCTAACAGTTCTAAAGTTTTACATCTAAGGTCATATTAGGAATCTTCAGATGAACACCAAACTAACAAAAAAAACTGAAATAATGTAAGAAAATCTAATAACACGACGTTGTAGATTGTCAAACCACCTTTAGCTGCAATTATCTTTCTCACGTTGCTGCTTCAGCCCATTGAGATTTGCAGGAAATGTATGCAAAACTCTCCTAATCTTCCACTTTGGCTGGACCATTGCAACACACTGATTCTTTTTTTTTTCAGCCATTCTGTTGTACATTTGCTGGATTACTTGGAATGATTCTTCTGTAATTTCACTCAAGCTTTTGGCTGTGTTGGCCTCATGTTTGACTCTGAAATGTTTCCTGGTTCTGTAGCTGAAAACAAGCCCAAATCATCACCCTTCCACCACAGTGCTTGAAGGTACGTTTTAGTTTAGTTTAGTTTTGTGGGTTCACCAAATGCAGGAGATCCACTTCTGAGAAGATTGACAGCAGTCTTTAATGTTTTCCACTTGTGAATAATCTTTCTTTCTGCAGAATGATCGATTCTTGCTCGTTAAGAAATTGCCTTATAGCTCTTCACAGATGAAAGGGCAGCAACACCTGCTCCTCTCAGATCCTAGCTGATGTTTTTCCTCTTTGGCATTGTATTAATGCACAACTAACTCTGCCATCTGTATCAATCCCCAAGGGTCTACTGGTCCTTTTATAGCTGACTGGATGTATTTGTAACCATGCAGACTCAACACCTCTATTATTTAATATGCACCTCGATGTACATTCAGGAAAAAAGACATGAGAATAATATTGACCCTGATTTTACCAGGAGACTTAGCAGAGAGAGTTGTTATTGCCATAGCAGACCTAGCTAAATAGTTGGTTGGGATGTGATAAGTGTTTGTCTGGCCAAAGGCTGTTCTTTGTTTTTCTTTCATTCAATAATATATTATCTTGCTGTAGTCTGTTAAATGTTCTCGTTAATCTGGAGTTGTATTTGTCTCATTTTAAGGCCTGGTCTGGACTAGGTGATTTTTTTAAATGACAAAATACCTGTGACTTCAGCCATAAAACTCTAGATATATGTAATACAGTAGCTCTACCCGTAACTTGTAAACTCAAATAGATGGAGTAAGTTCAGAGTCCTGCTTACAATATATAGATATTCTCTTTTAGGTCTTTCTTTCTTCCACCTTTTGTCCACACATTTAACTTGGCTCCACTCTAATAATCTGCCACAGATGCTGGATTCTCCCTATTAGACCTGATGTGCTGTAGAAAAGTTACATACCACTGTAAAATGAACTGCAGAGCTTTAGATGATAGCGGATGATAAAGTCACAAATGATTAACCCATGACTTTCATACAGCCCTGAAACTCTATTACATCTCTCCAGACTGTTGTTTACACTGACTCTTAGTTCTGACTTCTGCTTATAATGTTCACTTTCTTGTCTACATGGACTTTAGTAGCTAACCTCTGAACATGTTATTTATGTGTTTAACATCAACCTTTAAAGGAACACGTCTAAAAATACAAAGATCATGTGTTGTTTCATTATGCAGAGGACTGATTTGATTAGTATGACTAGCTGGAAGTCATTTTTTAGATGCTTGACTGCTGACTGTTTAGTTTCCCTTTAGTTATTGTGTGTGTTTACACATTTCTGGAGTTGACAGGATCATTTTTTTCATCTGGTTAGCACTAAATATTGACATAAAATTGGATAATTACTCAGAAAACCTTAAGAAGCTTCCGTTCATGTTTCTGGACACAAGTTCAGCTTATTTTCTTTTTAATGCTTGCATGTTTTAGTTTGTTTTGTTTTGCTGTTTTCATGTGTTTTCATACAAATCGTCCATAACTTGAAGAAACCAAAATATTGCACCTCAGTGAGGTGTTGCATCACTTACGTGTTGCCAGAGCATGAGTGTGCCTTGGCGTTGGTTCTACAAATGTCTGGAATTCTGAAGCATGTTTTCATACATTAATGTTTTAAAGATGGTTGTCAAAAGCACCGTTTTACATGTTAGTCGGAAAATCTTCTGTCAGGTTTTTAACTGAATTTGCCATCTGTACAGGAAATTATCATGTGAAGCTTTTATGATCTTGTCTCTTTTTTTGTTTGTCCTCTGGATTGCAGCCTGAAACCAGGCTAACTGGGAAGTCATTTCTCCAACCATCAAGCCACTGCCCTGACCATGACTCAAACCGGTTACTGGTATGACTCATGAAATTTGATGTAACTATAAATGTTAAATGAAATGAGAACGATACTCCGAGCTGAAGTTGACCAAAGAAAATAGAAACAACCTTTAAAAGTCACGTTTAAGACAGCCGCGATTCTTCACACTCCAAATCTGTGGGAAGATATTTTTTTCTGCGATAAACAAACGCCTGTGGTGTTTCTGAATTCTAAGTTTGGCTTCAGGACTGTATGATGATAACCGTGGCACGTATTCAAGGCCAGAACACTGCTTGTAGTTAAAGGGAAGTTAGTTTCTGTTGTGAATGAATTATATGACCCTAGCCAGACTCAAACAACTTTTCAGCCTGGTTCTGTATATTTATGGAGACACATGAAAGGCTGCAGCGATTAATCAAGTTGTATTTCATATTCCGGGCTGTACCGCATAATTGTTGAGGTTTTGAACCTCTGTTGCGCCATGTGAAGTTTTGCCATCAGCCAGACCAAAAACTGTAACTACAAAATCTAAAAACACCAGGTCAGAAAATGGCAAACCGGTGTTCTGCAGTTCTAAAAGCGTGTCAAATGAAAATAGATAAGGAAACTTAAAAAAAAAACAAAAACAAATATCCTCTACCTTTCCTGTTGTCCTGCGAGACGGTTCAACTCGCCATCTGTAGCCATTTTGTCTCGGCCATTTTGTGTGCATCATGGTCAACATTTCAGTTGTAATGCATTTAGTGGCTGACTGAGGGCTTTACGAGCTGAGTTTCATTATGTCTCCCGGATAAGGCCAGATGGGCGGAATCCTTGAAGTGCTGCACTGTAGCAAACATAATCAACCATTTCAAATCCACCAGTGAGCTAGAAAGGGCTCCTCAGAGGGGACGTTCTGTTTGATAGAGATCAAATGAAGTTGTAGGGGGACAAACAGCTGAATATAGTGAAGAAAATCCTGAGGGGAACAGAACGTGCAATCTTACACCATGTTCCTGGAGATCCCTACTGTATACAACAATTATGGATAACAGTCAAATTTTCCAGTATGTTTGTACGTTTTCAACCTTTGTGATTTATTCTATTTGCTTTTGGTAGTTGTGTTGTGCTACAGAATAGATTTTATAGCAAAATAAATATACCGTATAGCACCTGAATTTATGACTTCTGGCTCTCCTGCTCAACCACATAAGGTAACGCCAGAGCTGTAATTCTTCTGGATGAGTCAAACTGTATTGAAACGTCAAAACAAAAAGATCAGATGGAAATCTTCTTGTATGTAAATACAGTTTACTGACATTTGCACCATGTCAGCCCCTGTGACGTAAATGAGTTGTTTGTTTTATCAAACTAGATGCAGCCTTCGAGCTGTTGGTAACAATCCTGCTGTCAAACGGAGGGGAAAAAATGCCCATCAAAAGATACCGAGCCGTAAACAAAAAACTAACAATAATTGGAGCAATGTGCCACTGTGTGTGCCTATTGTACAACAAGAAAGACATGATGAGAGAATTTAAACAAGATCAAGTGTGTAAATATACTGTAGTGACAAGCTGTAATGAGGAGCATGAAGCTTCACCTGCTGCCATGATGAAAATAGTTCTTGCAGTCAGATGTGAAGAAATCATCTGCAAGGCGGATTTGGCTGCACAAAACACGGACTGTGTGTGGACCGTGTGGTTTTCATGCACCAGCCAAATGGCTTCAGAAGGACAGTAAATGCCCAAAAGCTTCTCTAATGAGCCAAGAAACGTTTGCTTATTGACCATTTTATTGCATGTCTCACTTGAAGTGGCATCTGTTAAAATCTCTGAGGGCTGGCACATATGCAGTGCCACCCATATTGTGCCAAATAGAGGCCACATTAGCTAAAATTATGGTACATTATGCCGTTTCATGGGACTTATTACAATAATTTGAAAGAATTTAATAATAATCCATAAGCTAGTTGACTTGGCTGTTAGACTGCACACATTTTGCATGCTAGTCAGTGAGGCCCTGTTAGCTTTGGCTTGATAATCAGCAGCACATCATGCGGACATCAGTGCCTTTTCTGGCAGGATAAGCAGAAATGATGATTGAAGTGACATGAACTGTTACGTTACACCGTCAAGAATTATTCCACACAGATGATTATAATATATTACATGGGATTTTGCTACCCAACGGTATCATTCAGCTCTTATAATATCCTTTTTATCATGCACATGTAATTTAGCTGCTCATGATTCAGTCATCTTAACCAGAAACCGTCTATGAAATATTGTCAGCGCAGTTTATCTCCCAACGCTCCACTTCTCTATGTATGAAGTCTGAAAACTAATGTCTGTGTCAACCTCATGGACTCTTGTTGAAGTATCCAGTCTACAGTTTGACCAGAGGGATGGCGGAGGGAGGAACACCTGGTTAGCCCCTTTTATAACAAGCTGTCATAGGAACTAATGAGCTTCCTGATTACCTTCCCCAGGGAGCATGAAAAACATATACTCTTTATATTTTTAGCCCAGTGGACAAAAGCATACTGATTATAAATCACAGGGTAATTGTCAGACGTGCACAGGATACTTCAGAGTTTGATTTGAAGACTTTTAACCTCTTGATGAAAATTTGCTGTGTCCCACATTTCCACCACTACCCATCTCTGTTTACTACATAAGACTGCTGGAAGCATTTCCCACAGTAGATGGCTACCTCAAAGCGGAAAAAGGAAGGAAAAAGGGGAGGTGGGTTTTGTTACCTGGGCCACCCCTCTCCACCACATCATCAGCAATCAACCTCAAAATTCCCAGCAGCCCGCCCACATTAGAGGTCTAATCTGAAGGTGATTAGTACTGACAAATTCAGGGAAACTGTAATATGCTGCATAAGCAAGGCTGTGTTTGTTTAGCCTCTGTACAGAGCTCAGGGCAAACAAGAAGGTTTTGCCAAATAATGGGTGGCATGTACTGTAAACTGACTGATTCCCTCCGGCTGCAGCCAACTTCAGCGTGTTTGTGTGTGGTCACGGCTCCAGCATATTGGCAGTCTGGGCCTGTATACATTGCCGAATTCTTTGGGCTGTTGCATTATCTTGGCAATGAATGAGGATGAGTTCCCCACATTTCTCAGATGCGATTGGTCAGTTGGACTCATTCCCTTAACTCTTCCCGATGCCAAAGCTTGCTCTCATCCTGACTGCTAATCTGCTGCATATGCTGCAGTTTCTTTAGCCCTGAGTGGGATTTGTTGAATAGATAAACATGGAGGGGAGTGTCCAGACACAAAGATTTGAGCAGGAACGAAGAGATGTGGCTAGATCTGTTTCACTATGTCATCGTGTAAAAAGAAACCTCAGTGGGTATCCCCACTCAACAACCCCCCCCCCCTCCCACCAACTTGGTCCTCTCGTCTTTCAGCTGTCCTCAATGGGCCCTGGGAATTTCTCACCACGATCTGGTTAGCCCTATTACAAAGAACCCTGTGGCTAGCTTTAATGCACACATCCATACACGAACACATGCACGCAAAGGACTCGGGCTTTCATCACAAGGATGTAAGAAAGGGAAACTGGAAACGTGGAGCGGTGCACATCATCTTGCTGATCGTTTCTGCTGCAGAATCAAACTGTTGTGTGTTTTATTCAGTGTCAGTTAAAACGCATTGCCTCATATCACTTACAACACGCTCCCTGGGAATCGCTTGGGTTTGCAGACCAGAATCTAAACCTTCCCACTCATCTGTTTGTTTCCATCCTGAAGTCAAAGCTTTCGGGGTGCCGACAGTTGCAAATGACACCCAGCTTTTTGTCATTAAGCTGCTTTGCACATTTCTTCCTCTTCTCCAGAGTTCTCTTTTTCTTCCAGATGATTTAGCCGGGTCACCAATGTTTTTGTGTTTGTCTCAAGTGGGCAGAGAAAAGGGAAGAAAACTGATGTTTGCATATTGGACAGCTGGCATCCAGCAAAAAGTTTAAAAAAAAACCCAACCTTTGCAGCACATGTGTACACATACAGCGCACACTGACGAGAAAGTTAATGCATCCTCCACCAGGGAGGGCCAGACTGTTTTATGAATATTGATTGTCTGGCTGGCTGAGATCTGGGTCAGCTGCAGGACTGTGTGTATTTGTTCTTCTACACTTCATTGTTATGGTGGTGTGAAGCAGCAAGGCTGATGGCTGTGAGTAAGGGTTGTTGGTGCCCACTGGTAGAGGCTTGACAGAAGAGTGAGCAAACGTGCATAAAGGGGGAAGCTTGAAAATTTTTTTGCGCACTTGGACAGAACCTTGTGATGTCAACTACTCTTTTGTCTTCACTCATATCCATTTTATGTGTTCAACAAATGCTGTGATCTTTACATTTCAGAAAAAAAAAAGGCAAGGGGGGAGGCGTGCATACAGATGCATGGTCATGCACTTTCTCTCCCCCACACAGACATACAGGCGTGTAATTTGACATAGGGCTCCTGTCAGTCATGCAGTGTGGTTATTACACACGCTTAAGAGTCCTGGCCAAGCCACGTGATCTGAAGAAAGCATTTTGTTATGCTTTCTTACTTGAGAAGAAAGCAACCATTTTACTACTTCTGAAGCCGTAGTATTTATTCTTTGCTCATATCTGATTCAAAACTTTTTATTTATACCTTGAAATTTCCATGAGATTTGGAATTGACTTCTGATAACAGAAAAAACAACTCCTTCCCCATGATGCTATGTTTTTTTTTTAATTTCTAAACTGGTGGTGTTATTGATCTTGGCCTACTGTTTCAAACCAAAATCCCACCATCAAGTTGGTCAGAGTTGGGAGTTTGCTCTGAGCCATGAATGGATCGCTGTGTGTCTCGTAGATTTTGGACCCTTCCATCACCAATTGGGTTTTGAGGCAACACCCTTATCCAACTGCCACAATCTGAGCTGCTTTTTGATAAAAGCTCCCTTTGATACTGTCGGGACTGTTTGTCTCTGCAGCTCACACACATACACAGACATGCAAACACTTTATATGTGTCGTGCACATGCCATACATTGTACATGTTATTCTGGCAGCTGTTCAGACAGAATGGGATCTGGAACGTTTTGCTAGTTGAAATCCGATACGTGCACATGCGATCGGCATGGACTGTTGGCTTGACCTTTCATGTCAATGCTTTTATGTCACTCCCCTCCACATTAATCACGCTTTATGAGAGCAACTGTGCCACTTACTGTGCAGGTGACTGAAATACACTTGCAGTACTCCGAAATGCACCATCTTCGTTTTTCATATGAAATAGACATCGCTTTACATAATCTAATTTCAGTGGTTTTTTATGTTCTCTGAGGGAAAAGGGCTGAAAATAGGATGGTAATTTCCCCAGTTCCACTTCATTGACTTGCAACAGAAAACAACGTGATTTTGTCCCAAGAAGAACGGTGCACAATTCTCAAATGGCTTGACATACCCTTTTACCACTCCTAAAAATAGTGTGGTCAGAGCCTATAAAAGGAACACAGAATGAAATCTTTCTCATGTGTCTGCATAATACCATGGCTGACTGAACCACAGAGGAGCAGAGCTGTTGGCCTGCTGAAGGCCGGCCAACACAGAAGAAACAAAGCCAGGTGAATGTAAGTCAGTCGATTTGCAAGTATATGTCTGCAGCAGTGGGATGACGGCGGTGTGGCTTGAGGCCAGAAAACTTCTTGTAGTTGAAGTTGATCCCAGAAAGATCAGCCTGATGCCATTAGTACTTGTTAGAATAAACACAACTGCAAACTAGAGGTACATCGATATGGGGTTTTTCTTTATATATTTACTGTATATACTGTCTATATATATATGTGTATATATCGCTTTTGCCTAATAAAGATATAAGTTTGGCCCACCATTCAGGTAATCAGAAAAATTTAGCCCCAAGCCAAATTTAGTTGCCGAGCCCTGCACTAGGATTTGATGCAGCTTCATATTTTGCTGCTGTGTGGTGGAAACAGAAGACCAATAGATGAGTCGGTTTTCTTCTTCGTTTTTTTGTCTCGTCGTCATTGATTTTTTTTTTTTCACCCGGTGCTGCCTCTGGCGATGATGGGAACACGTTATGTAAAAGGTCTAGTTTGTTTGACTAGTTCAGCGATGAGGCAAATTTGGACCAGAAAAATGTGGAAACCCTCAAATGAACCAAGTTCCCAATTGTAACAAGTCTAGCGGACTATTAAGGGGCGCATTCGCACTGGCGTTCTTCGGTCCAGTTTAAACAAACCCTGGTCTGCTTCCGCGGATTGTACGGTTTATTTGGAGCAGTGTGAACACGCATTCACACTCTGGTGCAGACCAAAGAAGCAAGAAGTCTGGTCCGCTTGAAAAAGGAGGGTCTCGGTTCACCTGCAAATGAATCCTCGTGCGGTTTTCTTGCATTATGAAAGAAAACGGACCATCCAGTGAACCAAAAAGAGGAAGTGACATAGCTCAACATGCTGGATATCTCACTGCCTCTCCTCCTGCTCATACTGGACAGTTTCTTGTGCAAACTGTATTAGGTTTGAAGATCAAACTAAAAACAGAAACCCCAAGACTGCATACATTTATTGCTGCTCCTGGCCAATCAATGAGCCAGATTTTCTTCTGCTTTCTTCATGGTCAGTGGTCGTTTTAGGGATTATCGTTCCTGATGGAGCAGTTGTTGTAACTACATGACGTTGCTCAGGTAGTTTGATCCACTTGAATAAAGTTCAGTGTGAAAGCAAACCAAACGAAGGTGCAAAATTCTTTGAATTCCCCGACCAATTGTCTCCCAGAATATCCTGGTCTGAATGCACCCTAAAATGTACTACCTCCCTACCTGGATACTTTTTTAAACTAATATTCCTACCAGTTGTCTTATTTGGCCCCTACTTCTTCTGCTCAAATGGGCGCCAAAGAAATTTCCTTGTAAAAAAAAAATCCTGGCTAGAAGAACTTGAGAACATCAGACTTTTTATTTCTTACCAAAAATCTGTTAAATATGGTTTTTCTGTCATCTCTATTGAAGTATAGTTTTATCAAGACGACCTGAAAACCCTTTATCTCCTCCTTAACTGCAAAAGAAAACCTCCTTAACAAAAGTCCACAACCTTCAGCCTCAGAGGCCCAAACATCTATTTCTCTTTAATTTCTTATCATTAAGTCAGCCGTCCATGTTTTTATGCTCGCATATGAAAAAGCAGCATGTTATCCTGAGTAAGTCGGCTGTCAGAGTCATGTGCAATTCATATCTTCCCCCCAGAAGTGTGTGTGTGGGAAGACGAGAAAGCCAAGCGGTTGCCGTGGAAGCGTGTGGAAACAAACCAGATGTCAGCTGGTGCAGGCAGCATGTGTGACAAAGGGGCCTCTGAGATATAAGCTGGACGTGCGGCATGATGCTCCTCTGCTGTTCAGTCATATAGGTTAAATAAACTCTCTGGGACAAGAGTTTGCTTTGCTGTGACATCATTTAACTGTTGGAGGAAGATTTTTCTGGCAGTGGAGCTGAAACTTCAAGGTGGCCTTGCTCTCTTTTATTGTTTTTATTTATCCCTTTACTGTATTTGATTCTATCACCATGAAATAAAACACTGTGGTTCAGGGGAGGGACTGCGTAACGCCAGTTTTAGAAGCAAGTCTACTGAAAAGAGAGGGAGACATCATGGGAGAATGTAATGAGGATTCTAACGTGCTCTTTGCCCCATTTCGTCCAGATGTTTCATCAGAAGTGTTTTTCTTGCTGCCCGCGTTCTGCTGCCTGCTCAACGCCTGTCTTTCAGCACACCTTACATATTATCACACATGTCTGTTATCAGGAGAAGGTGCCCGTTGTATGTCCAGATGAGTAATAGTGTAAAGGGGAGAATAGAAAGTGTGTCATGGTGAAAGAATGTAGACTTCAGACATCTTCTGTTGGTGATATTTCTGGCTTCTCCAGACACGGAGTGCACGTGTGTCAGAGCAATGTGCAGCCAACTTCATACTGTATGTGTGGCCTAATACAGTGGAGTGTGTTGTTTTAAGTTAATGATACAGCTTGTGTTTCCTTGTCTTACAGCTGAGATATCAGCATGGCTTGACCACCCCAGATCTGCAGCAGACACTACCCAACCTGAAGAACTTCCTGGAACACGGCCTGATGGTGCGATGGTAAGAATTAGCAGCTGACACTACAAGTGTTTTAACATTAAATTAAAGAAGATTCATCACAGTAACTCAGCCATGCTTTGAGGTTGTTGCCTTCATGAAACACAAGGATTAAAGGCTGGAAATTGTTTCATGACAATTGTCTTTTTTTCTTTTTTCTTTTTTTTAAACTTCTTTTAATGAAAAAACACCACATGAACACGCAACTGAAAATAACACGGTATAATGCCAAAGACAACATGGAAAACCAGACAAAACTTGGCCAAAATGACTGACTGTAGAACACAAAACACTTTTTAACAAGCCCCTGTTGGCTTGCTTTTTCTCTGATACCGTAATCCAAGAGAAATGCTTCTCTTAGCGCTCGCATGTCTGTCAGTAAGTTGCATACTGACATCGCGCTGTCAAGTGCTCAGAATATTTTTGCTATCTTTTTTTTTTCTTTCTTTTTTCCAGTTTCAGTAGTAATTCTTTGCAGACTCTCTTTGCCGAGTTGGACACACTCAGCTGTTTGTGCTGTGTTCAACTGTGATTGACACTTTTTTTTTTTTTCAAAAAGATCAGGGAATGAACCAACCTGAAGAAATGTGTTATCTTTGCCACGTTAATAGTACAAAAAGCCCAGAATGGTAAAGTCTCTGTTGGGGCTAGTGGTACACCACTGCTGCTTATTTACAATTCAGTGACATGAATATATGTTGCCTTGTCACATGGGCCAGTAGAGGGAAAATGCTTGTCATTGACCTGCATGTGAATTCAAACAAAAAATAAGTTGTTTCTACGGACAGATAAGTGACAGAAACTGTTTAATATAATTCATTTTTGAGACGGTTATTTTTGTTACTTTGTAAAATTACTTTTGTACTCGTTTCTTTGGTGGAGAAAGATTAACCGGCCAATCTAAGTTCCTACCCTCACCTATAATCACAAACTGCACAGATAATGATAATAATAACAGATAATCACAAACAGAAATGATGATAATAATAATAATCATGACCATTACAATAATATTTATTAATCCCGATTGGGAAATTAGCCTGCATTTAACCCATCTCAAGATTTACTTGAGAGCAGTGGGCTGCAATGTTTCGGCGTCCGGGGAGCAGGTGGTGTAGGGGGGGGTGGTAGTTTAATGGCCTTGCTCAGGGGCCCAGACTGGTTCACCTCTGTTGGCACACCAGGGACTTGAACCTTGTAACTTGAAACTTCACAGTATTAACAGAAAAGTATAAACTTAACTGTAACTTAACCTTAAAACTTGTAAAAAAAAAAAAAAAGATATAAACGGCCAAAATGAGTTTCCTCCTCAGGGGGTCTGGGCTGTCCCTTAGAGATAGGGTGAGTAGCTCAGTCATCCGGGAGGGGCTCAGAGTAGAGCCGCTGCTCGTCCATGTTGAGAGGAGCCAGATGAGGTACCTTGGGCATCTGGTCAGGATGTCCTCTGGACGCCTCCCTGGTGAGATGTGTTCCAGGCACATCCCATCAGAAGGGAGGACCAAGTCTCTCAGTTGGCCTCAGGATTCCCCTGGGGGAGAGAGAAGTCTCTGCTTAGGCTGCTGCCCCCATGACCCGACTTTGGATAAGTGATGGATAGATGGATGGACTATGTTTTGACTTGAATACCTTTGATTTGGCTGTGTGTAAAGTTGTTATATTTATTATTGCACACCAATACATTTTTGCCATATAGGGATTTTTGATTTGAATTAATTTGATATACAATAGTATTTTTTTTTTTTAAGTAACCACGTAACAGTTGCTAACATCTAGCAGTTAAGTGAAGAATGGCAACCATGTCAAATGCATCCACCCACTGCCTAGCAACAAACTACATCTGCTGTATATCAGTAGGACAATTCAGCTGCTGAGAAGAAGACGAGCACCTTCAGTAGCTCCGTTTACATGGAGTACTTTTGATCCGATCAAACGTCCAATCAGAATAAAAATGCTTCATTTAAACTCCTCAGCTGATCCGATCAGCCTCGATCGTGAGGGAAAAGCAGGAAAAGATAACCATGTAAACACTCATTCCGATCGTTTCCAGGTGTATGTTGTTTGAACCAGGTGACGTAACGAGTGTCAGGGAAGATCTGCAAGGCCTTGCAAGGGAGCAGCTTTATAATTACAGTAAGGAACATAGTGGCTACAGAATCTATCTCACATTTCTAGCTAACGTTAGGTCTGTGGACAATTCTGTTTTGTTTATTTATTTTTTAAACTTCTGTAGCACGTTTAATTGACATTATTTCTTAGGGATGTGGAAAAAAAAGAAATTGACCCGCTCAAGAATTGTGGAGGTTTTTTGTCAATTTTGGAGATTTAGGAAAGCAGACATCCCAAACACCTCTTACAGATTCTATACCACATTACATATTTCCATTGTCGACGGCTCTCTTGTCAGAACTGGTAGTTTAATCACTTCGGAGCAGCTGAAAAATCATCAGTAAATATGTTCAGGTCCATCTTTAGTGATGATGATGCTCATCAACATCCACCATCACCAGGACTTAAAAGAAGTTGACAATATCCAGCTGCTGAATGGTGCACATTGCACCACTGAAGCAAAAAAGTAAACTCTGAACAGCCATAAAAAATAAATGATTAAATAAAACATCTTGCTTTTTATCTCAAAAGACCTACATTCATAAGGCGTCGTTCTTGACAAAGGCTTTATATTTATGGTGCAGACGGCCGAGCCAGAGCTCGTCATACAGACACATTATTTTTTACAGACAAAGCTATATCTCAACATTATAAAGTTACAAACGTAAAAGTCTTCACCTATAAATTTTATGTATTTAATGGTATTTTTGCTGTAGCCACCTGAAATAACCTTTCTATAACTGTAAAGATTCACCATACTTTGCTTTCACGATTACTTCATCTTCCTTTACACATACTAAACTTTAGACATCAAACAATAGATTTATCAATAAGGAATTTAAAAGGTTGTGCACAAAGAAAGTAGTTTATTTAATTAATTCATCATGTTTGCCATTAATACATGCGATCATATATGAAAAACTGTT
Source organism: Atherinosoma microstoma (assembly GCA_037177055.1). Classification (NCBI taxonomy): domain Eukaryota; kingdom Metazoa; phylum Chordata; class Actinopteri; order Atheriniformes; family Atherinidae; genus Atherinosoma; species Atherinosoma microstoma. Next base: position 1,406,417 of record JBBBVU010000016.1, on the reverse strand, counting down.
GTAATAAAACAATATTGCTGTGTTCAAATCATATGGAAGTTTTCGGTGCAGCTACAGGATGCAATACATTTTAACAATAGACCATCTCTGCATATCATCAGTACCTCACGTTTTAGAAAAAGTCTGATGAGATTTGCAGCAGCCACTCTGTCCCGGTAAAGTGAAGTGCTCAGATATCTGCCTTTCTTCTTCTACAGTCTTTTGGCCTGAATGTAACCTCCACTAAAACCTGGGAGTCGGTATGCGTCAGACTTCAGCTCCACTGCCCTATAAAAGACGGAGCCGTCTTTGATCTCCACTCCTCTCCGAGGGTCAGCAAAGGGGAAAATGTGTATTGCATGCATTAATTGAATAATCTTCTGTTTTGAAAGGAAAGAAGCCATGAAAAGCCTGAGCTCCCAAATCAGCTCTCCACTGGCCCCTCTGCTTAATTGGAAGTGGAAGGGCCCAAAGATACATGAGATGAAAGCATTTGGGTCCACTAACCCTTAAGCTATGTATACATGTGTGTGTGTACATGCTACTAGAAAGTATTTAAAGTTGAGTTGGAAGTGTAACAGACCTTAAGTGGTTTGCCACAGTCTCACTCCAGTATGGCAGCGAGACCGAAGGAACAGGGACAAAAGCCTCTCTGTATTCAAGCCATCAGCTGGGTGGGGAGAAATAACAACCTTTTTCATCAACCTGAGCACTACTACACCACAAAAATACATAAGATTCACCAGGCATTTGCATTGTCTGAAGATAAAGAACTAGAGCCTTGTTCAGCAGAAGAAGACGGATTTATGTAAGCAACCTTAGTTTAGCTCAAATAATCATTCAAACCGTTGATATTAGCAATTAGGGGTGTCACGATTTCGATTTTTTTATCGTAATCGATCGAAATTACGTTATGGTCTCGAGCATCGAAACTAAAGAGAGGATCGATGAGTGTGTGTGTTGTCCTTCTTCCCTCCCCCATCTACAAAAGTGATTGTTTCAATCACAAAATGAGCAGGTTAGGTTTACATACATCAGGGAGGTGTGCAAAGAGGTAAGAGCGCATGACGATGCAGCATATTGAAGCGAACGCCACTAGTTAGCTAACCTGCAGTTTATGACACCATGGCTAGTGCAGATAAAGGAGACGCAGCACCGGAGCTTGAAGACGCTCCTGCTTCTCTTAAATCACCGGTGTGGAAATATTTACTTCCCGGTGAGTTGAACGTTGTCGACAAGAAGACCACAGTGTCATGTGTGTGTACCGTACCGGGCCACAGGAAACACTACGAACATGACAGGACATTCGCTGTTTTGACAACTGAGAAAACACCATCACTGGTCCAGCCAACTATTCCATCCTCATTTGCAATAAAACTTCCACAGACCTCAGCTCGCGCGAAAGCTATAACTAACACTTTAGGGCTATTTATAGCAGCAGACCTGCAGCCTTATTCGGTGGTGAAAAACGCTGGATTTAAACATTTAATTAGCGTACTTGAGCCACGCTACAGAACGCCCAGCAGGCCGCATTTTACAACAAAAGTGTTGCCCTCCATATATGAAGACGTTAAAGACAAAGTTTTGGGGGGGTCTATTTTAGGAGTAGTCCACACACTGCTGAAACCTAAAAGAGTCACTAGATGGCAGGCACCCTCTGACTTCTCATTTTTGTTATTATCATTGTTATTTTGTTTTTTGTTGTTGTTTTCAACTTGACTGAGAACAACATTGTTACCTTTATATTGTATATTTTTGCCTAATGTGTTACATTACACAAGAATGGAAATTGCATCACTTATATGTAGGCCATCTTTTGAAATACGATTTACTGTACAAAATACAATGAATAAATCGAATGATCGTAGACTAAACTAGTCTCAAAATGGTATCGGCCTCTGTGCTGTAAGAAAAAGAAAAAGAAAATCGAGAAACGAATTGAATCTTGACCCTAAAATCAAAAATAAAATGAAATCCAGGATTTGGAGAATCGTGACACCTTCATAAATCGTCTCCTTCATAAACGTAAGTGCATTGTGTAAAAGTATTGCTGTGTGTTTTTGCCGCTGAGCGAGCAGTAACAGTAATGTCTTTGTGTTAGAAAATAATGAGTTCATGTCTAAATGACCAACCAGGCCAGCAACAAGGCAACACACTTTCATCTCATCATTCACAAGACGGCGTGTAACGTTTCAGGTCCTAACTGACTGGCTCGTGTGGTTCTGCATGGTTCATCTGATTGGTGGAAGTCTTTGACGGATTGAAGCTTTATCTAATTGCTTGCTAAGTATTTTTTTGAATGCCCTTTCCGAATGCTTTCTTGGGGGAACTTCCCAGATGTTTCCATGAAACAAACCACCTGCCGTGTCAGGTTGAGGCTCAGAATTAGGGGATAGATTTGCTTTTCAGAGGTGTTAGACAGACAGATGTTCTCATCAACTTGATGGTTACCAGCACTACTCCAACTGGCCTGCTTAATGTTTTTCCTTGAGGCTATTAGATGAAGCTCCTAAGCATTTCCTCACAACACCTCAGCCGAACAAAACGGGGGGAAAAAACAAGGCAAATTCATTAAAACTGTTATTTGGTCTCATTTTTTGCTGTACCAATTAAAGCAAAAACACACATTTATAGACTTTAACACTGGTGAAACAAGCAATAAAGATTTTATTTATTATAGAGTTGATGGCAGCCACGTTTCTTACTTTAAGTGCAATAAAACCTCTGTTATCACACCTCCTTCTAAACAAACTTAAACATATTGTTTAGCCATAGCTTTTAAACAACCATGGCAACATGGCATATATCTGCATATATCCGAGTAAAAACTATTCAAATTATAATTAAAGTAACCTGTTTTGAATGATACTGCTTTAACACATTGGTCAGGCACACCCCGTATTTAAATGAGACTATACTGTTTTCAGTACTGAAAGGCCACATGCAAACAGCACATATTGTTCTGTAAGTGTAACTACGATGATGTCCAGAAAAAGTTTAAGTCAAAATTTGTTTGTATAAAATAACGAAAAGGAACTTGAAGTCAAACTTGATACAGTTTAAAAAATGTATATTTTGAATGAATGCATCAACACAATGTCAAAATAGACATATATTACTTCGTGTGCAGTATATAGTTACAGTACTTAATACATTAACAAACATTTCATTACAGGAAAATACATATGACATCTTCTATTTAGCTTGGAAAAAAAAAAAAGAGGAAATTCTCCAGGGAAGATGATGGTGGTTTCACAAAGCCCTGTAATAAGGGGGATACGCATTTTACACACACTGTTGCACTGTTTCCTTTCCATATCAATTCCAGTCCTCTGGTTGGAAAATGTATAAATTCAGATACAGTGTCTCACACTGGGGCCCGTCTTATGAAATATGGATGCATAAAAAGACAATATGGCAGCTGCAGGTAATTTTCCTTTAGACTGTGAGGGACAGGATAATCTGTTTCCTTTGCCTCTCTTTGCCACCTCCTTCTGCTTTCCACTCGTCCAAACAGGGGTGATTGTTATGTAGGATATGACCAGGGGAGCTGCTTCCAGAGCAGTTTTGGAAGCAGTTCCCTGCTCCATATCTAACCAGTTCAGTATGCGTCCTGTCTGCAGAGAAATCCTTTGCCAAGCACCAAGACCCACACCATGGTAGCAGAGTGGGTCCATCTTGGACATGTTATAGAGACCAAATGGAAATACTGAAGACAAACGCAGTGCTTGTTTGTTATGGTGTAGAAGAGTGGACTACAAAGTCTGTCATCTTTTTTTTTTTTTTTTTTTAGAGGGCTGTGTGACACTCATCTGGCAAGCTGTTGATCATATCTTTATACATTTCCAAACAGTGCTGTTTCAGAAACACATCATAACCTGTCAGAGTGCATACAGTCCGGCTCTGGAGAAAAATTGGGAAGCATAGTGTTTTGTTTTTTTCCTTTTTTTCCCCTTTTCTGCTGAAGGATAAGAAACAGTGGAAAGATGGTGAATCTATTACCCAGAGGCAGACAGAAGACAGTACCAGAAACCAGTTCTTTGTAAACTGCACAGTCTGCCGAGATCAAAGCAAACAGGTTCAACATGTTTGCCGATCCACATCCACCGAGGGCCTGGCAGAGGTTCACAGGGTCTTTATCCCACCCCGCTGCCTGGAAACGGGGCTGTGTACAAGGGAGAGACAAGGTGTGGCTAAGAGCCTGGCCAGGCAGATTGAACACTGCAGATGAATGATGGGGTCCCCCCCCAGTCCCCCCCCCCCCAGCTGCTCTCTTCTTAATGAAAAAGGGGGAAATAAATCTACCATTTCTAAGCCTAAAATAACCATTTGGCAAGGTACATTAAGCTTGACAGGCGTCCCGTGGATTCACTGTATTTCTAATAATGGCTGATGATTTGAGAAAGAACGAAAAATAATATTTCCTTTTCTGATTTTCATGTGATTTTTCTGCAAACGTATTGCTTTAACATGACCTGCTTTCATTCTCTGGTAGTAAGAAAGTCGTTTCATTCCAACTTTTTTTTTTATCAAGGTTTCTGTAATGGCTTCATATGTTATAAATAAAAGCGATAAAAGCTGAGAATATAATATGTAACGTGTGAATGCATCACAAACAGAGTGAGGTCAGTTTGTTGGTCACGTAGTACCCGCTGAGCTGAGATTATTCTGCGTTTTCAGAGAGCCGACCATCAATAAGAATAGTCCTATTAAGGAAAAAAGCAAATAAAACTTTAAGCAAGTCTCGCTGTGTTAGTTTCATGGGGGCGTTGCTCAACACCAAACCACCAAGTCTTATCCGTCATTCTGTTTTGGCTTCAGTTTGTTGCTTTTTAGCCTGATTTGGACTTGAACAGGGACACACTGTAAAGCCTGCTGGGGAATTGGTCAGTGTAAAGGTTCGAGTCAGGTAAAGATATGCCAGGTTTGACATCAGCAATGGAAAGAAAGGGGGCTGACAAAAAGTTTTAAGTAATGGAGGCTATTTTTGGCCATTTTTTTGCTGCTTTCTGACAGTGTTTGTAGGCATGCTGCAGAAAGAGGAAAAAATAAAGACCTCCTGTCAGCCTGAGCTACCGCTGAACCTGGCAACCTATCACTACCCAGCTCTGTATTATCTATCAGGGATAAACAGCTGTACTTTTTCCCATCAGCAGCTACTATTAAATACTCACTTGACATGTCCAAGCTCCACATAAAGTTCGAAATCTATCCCGTGATTTAAAACCATAATTAAAAGCAACATTTCCAAAAGCCCAAGCATTTACAGCGTCAACGTAAACATACTTCAGACGTGAGGAATTTTGAAGACATTCCCACCGCCATCGTTACATGCACAATAACAAACTCTAATGGGGTGCTGCATCTAATAGAATGACATCAATTTATGTGTTTGTCATGCCTGGCAACAAATCAGGAGCAAATATTGTCTCAATGGGACTCTGAAGCAGCAGATATTCAAACCCTTTGATGCTCAGTTGTGCTGTGTTTTCAGTTAAACGGTCACACAAGAATGTGGATTTACTAATTTACCAATTTGGCTTGTTCAGCATTTTATCAGTATCTTTTCAATTTGGTGCGAAAGGCTACAAGAAAATACATTTATCAAAATACAGATTACTATGCATCTAACAGACAGTTAATTAAATGAAATGGGGGGAAAAAACATTATTAATCCCAAAAGGGAAAATATATATATAATATAAATATATTTACCAAAAGTCTGGGCCGAACATGGACTGATCAACTTTGCCAACCCTTAACTTTGATTCCACCTCTTAGAAAAACAGTCTGATTAGTTTATATAAATGATTTATTTAAGAGGGAAAGCAGTCACAGACTAAGAATGTCGAGACGCAGTTATCTAACGTCGTGTAACTATTTGACCCAGTTCGGCCTTCCCAGCTTGTTAATCGCCACAAATGTTCGCCGTGGCCGTGCATGTGGAACTTAATTGCGTGTTTTAAAAACAATACCGCTGGTATAAGAGTGAGGAAAAAAATCTCTTGGCTGACCAGAGGTTTGCTTGGCGGCGCACATTGACAGAAATAATGGAAGAGTGTGATAAAGCAACACAGTTACTTTTTTATTTATCAGCCTCGGTGTGATGAGTCTGTGATTTTTCTGTCAGTGTCGGTAATAGATGTAGAAAAAGCTTTAACTCGTTGCTCAGGATCCAACCCTGTGTCTAAACATTTTCTGTTTACTTAGATGATAATTGACTTCTCATGGCGTTTGTTTCTATTCCTTTTCCAGTTTGGCTTCCAAAGAGCTCACAACGTTTTCATTTGGAAAGTCCGATAAGTGTTTGAGATGGGAAATCATTTTCTGCCTTTCTGTTCATTTTTTATTATTTATAACTCCAAAAAAACGACGTGGCGAAGAGAGCTTTATTCCCCCGTTAGGTTATGCTGCAGTATTAAACACACTTGTTAGAGGGTGGGCAGTTATGTTAAATGAAGTGTTTTGGAGGACGTGCTCTGCCAAGTAAAGCACTGTCCAACTCTTGTTCAGCCCACTGAAGAGAGGCGCTCAGTGGATCAGGTTTTCTTACTGTTGTTTTTTTTTTGTTTTCTTAACCCTGATGTTGGTTAAGCATCAGCATCCACATCTCCGTGCCTCTAATTAGCTGAAACATCTGTAGCGTGTGCTGCGTCTACCTTCATACAGAGGGATGCAGCACACACACTTTGAAGTGGATGATGAATCCTCTTTAAACAATGACGAGCTTGTATCGTCTGAGCGGTGTCCTGCCTGTGAACCCTGTCAGGACCACCTCGGCAGGGTGTCTGCAGGGGTCAAGCTCAGGGTCCTTTTGACTCGGGGTCCGTCATGTGTTTGGTTGTGAAACTGTCCATCTGGCTGTTTGCTAATAGACAATAAATGCAGGTCAAAACCAGCAACATTGCTAAAGTAAGGGTCAGGGGACAGGGGGAAGATATAGGAGGACGTGTATTATGACTCAAAACTTGTCCTTAAGCCATATTTAAATGTCTTACACAGGGGCTTCTGCTCCTGAGATAGCAGTATGGTCATGTTGAAGAGAGCACTTAAGCAGTCCAGTGAATCATACATGGCCTTGGCTATTGGTAGAAGCGGTGAGGCCCCCATTTAAGTAGATTTATGGCTCCAGTCCTGGGGCAGGGCGGGGTGTCCCAGATCTTGAGTCTGTTATCTGTTTTGGGAGAAAATGTCTGACATACTTCGGTGGACGCCTGCTGCGCTCCTCCAGTCAACAGAACATGAGTGTAGCCTCACAGGCTGCACAAATGTTTTCTAAATGCTGTAAGGTGGAGTGATTTACAAAGAGCTGCAGCTGCCCCTGGATTAGTTGCAGAGAGCTGGGTGCTGTGGGTGTATGGGTGCTGATAAGCATTATCCGGTGTAGAAAATCCCTCTCTTCAATAAATATAGACTTAGTTTAATCTAAGATGTGGTATTTCATCATTTCTTTTCTCTATGTGCTCACTCATTTCATGTCCCTCTCTTTGGTTCTCACAGCGACCGACATCACGTCTCCAGCTCCATTCCAGTTCCCATCAAGTCCCAGCTGGGTGTGTCCGCAGCCTCAGAAATGGGCTACACTTGCCACACCAGCTCTCCAGACCGAGGCCTGAGGAAGAGGGCGAGCTCGGAGGCTGAGGCGCAGCTCAAGTACAAGCCGACTCCTCCTACCAGTTACAACACAGCCATGGGTGTAGAGCAGCTCCCCGCGGGCCTGCTGCCACCTTCACCGGCACCCAAACACCTGTCCTCCTCCCTCGATGCCAGCATGGCCTCGCTTCACCTCACCTCGACTTCGGAGGCCGACAAACGTGGAGAGCAGAGGGAGGAGAGCGAGGAGGGTGGGGATACAGCAGTGGAGGAGGAGAAAGGAGAAGTCACTGACAAAAAGACTGAAGCATTCACAGAAGAAGTATCTGAAGAGCAGCTGCCCAGCAGCACAGCTGCATCCACATCTTCTACGCAAGACATCGCTGGAGAAACGGCTCCTGCTATCCAGCACACGGGCACCATGAATGGCTCCTTGGTACCAGGACAGGGCACCGTTAGCTTGGCCCCAGAGCTGCGTTGTTCCGTGGAGCAAGCTGAGGAGATAATGGGCACAGAGGCCACGGGTTTAGGCCTGGGTTTGGGGATGGGGTTGGGGTTAGGGTTGGGGTTAGGGTTAGCAGACGAGGCCCAGCTGGACGACTACCGTTGCATCCCTGTGGACCACGCAGTAGCCGTGGAGTGCGACGAGCAGGTGCTGGGCGAGCTGGACGTGGCCGGGTTCGAGGAATTCTCCAGACGCATCTACGCACTAAACGAGAACATGTCGAGTTTCCGCCGGCCGCGCAAAAACTCAGATAAGTAAGGCAGAGGACCTCAGGTGAGAGGGAGGTTTAGAAAAGTAAACTAGCACAGGGGCACAAGGCAGGGACACAAACTGGCAGGACGGAGGTTTGGTCCTCTCTCCTGAACTGCAGCATCAAAATGATAGGAGCTTTTCTGGAATAACCAATTTGCACTTATTGTAAACATTACCATTGTAATCATTTAAATGAAAACTAGTCAAAAGTGTGAATACTGGGACAGTCAGCTTGAACTTTACTTTTCGATGCCAGCGTTGATATTTAACCAACAGACGCAAAACATTTCAGTCTTTTGTAAGTCACTCATGGTCTCAGGTTGATGATCACTGTGTATTAGTGTGTTGTAGTCTATTGTTACGTTACAGGGGACCAGTAATGCAATATTTTGCAAAAAAAAATGCACAGAATATCACAGTTTTTTGTCTTTTTTTAAGCTATTATTGCAATAACAGCCCTTAAAAAAATCTTTATAAATTCTAAACTGCATCAACGACCACACTCAGAGTGCAACCTCAGTGCATCTCTTCCTATCACTGCACAGAAAGTTTCACCTCTGCTTGCTATTTTGCTCGGAGTTTTTTTTTTTTTTTTTTTTTTCTTTTCTAAGAGCCAGCTGTCCCAGCCCTTTCACCTTTGATTGTAAAACCCGATTCCAGAGCCTTCATTCCGGATGCATGGCGGCGGATGTGTGCAGGATGGGTATACATGTGTGCTTTCCATCAGCATGCAAACACAGTCACACCATCACGGTTAGAAAAAAGCCCACCAGTGACCTTTGAATACAGGAGGATTTTGCTCCCACAAAGTGAGGTGGGAGCTGGAAACCAGTAGCCCGTTCGGAGTAACTGTGACGCATTTCATCCTCCAAACGGGCTTCTCCTTCAGGTCTTAAAGATGAGATGAAGAGTGGCTGATTGGATTCCCAGTAAATGGCAGGGAAATGGTGCAATTGTTTTCTTTTTTCCAATCTGTTTCCACTCTCTTTTTTTTCTGTTTTTTTTTTCTTTGAATGTAACCTCTTAATATTAATTTCAACGTTAATGTCCACAGATTTTTACATTCAGGTGAGAAAAAATAGCATTTCTGTCTGTGTTGTGTCGGGATGCCTCTCAGGCTCTCTGTGATCTGTTTCCCTGCTCCGGATGCTTCCTTACACTGGTCTTCAATTATTACATTATTTATGTCTCTCCACGAGTGTGTCTGCAAAGAAAGTCAATGCATCGTTTTATTTCACGTCACTCATGAATTTTGTGAAATCTTAGACTGATATCACGACCAGTGTAAGGGTCCCGACTCGCACAGCTGCTCTGCATCACCTGCCATGACGAAGACGTACTCTCCACACGCAGCCCTCTTTGTGTTTTAGATCCAGTGACGTGGTTGCTGACTATTGAGAAGTATTGTATTTAAAATTGAAAGACGAACCATGTTAGATCATTTCCATAAACTGCTATACACCTCAGTAAGTGACCATGTACATATACTTTTGTATGGAGATTTTTTTGGGTCATTAAAGACTTGCAGTCCAATGGCATGGCTGTATGTACATGTACCCCCTTGAAAAGAGTTGTCTGCCTCAGTTTGTATTGCTGTGAATGGGAAGGACTGAATGGGTTTCCCTGTTAGCTGCATGCTAATGCCACAGAATGCCAACACCCTCACAGTAACATCTTTTTTTTATTAATGCAACATATAGAACATTAACAAAAAGAATAAAGACTTATGCTCTTTTATAAAGTTATCTACAAGCTACACAAGACTTATCAATGCAACAATATGATTATGGAAGAGGTGATGCTTTGAGGGTTTAGAATAGTCCTTTCAAAGGCAGACGTAGTTTTATTTGGTTTAGAATTTGAACTAAATCTTTGTCGGTCTATATAAATAAAAGTAAGAATGCACTGATGTCTGGTCTGTGCTCAAATTTAGAGGTGTGGGTATTTATTATAGATTATATTTTTAAAAATGGCAGTGTATGACTTGTCAGTGTTCAGGGTCATTTTTCTCTTTACCAAAAAGCACATGCTTGTTCTTTAGGTAAACATGCCTTTTTTATAAAAAAAACAAATCTATTAATCATATCAGTAGAAAAGGTTTGAGAACAGAACAGTTGTAGTAGAGTTTCATCATGGTTTTTACAAAATGCACACAAACAATCCATTAATTTTTTTATCTAAAAATGTTTTTACCAGATAACAATTGCGACCACTTCCGGTTAATATTTGCAAAAATGTTAGATTAAAGAAAAAAGAAATACAGAACGGTGATTACTTTGTTGGATATTTTGTTGTTTATACAGTCATATAGATCAGAGGTGTCAAACGTAAGGCCCGGGGGCTGAAACCAGCCCCCCAGAAGGATCCAATCTGGCCCGCGCAATGACTTTGGTAAATGTGTAAATTTCATCTTTTTTTATCTTTATTACTTAATAGATCAGTTTGTGTTATGAGGTGAGTCAGGTCTGGTGGTCAGGAGTACTACACACATGTGGAAATGTACAAGTATGTACATTTAAAATAACTTCTAGATTTGGAAAAGTTAACGATAAAAAAGATAAACTCAGGCATAATATTGTTGAAACTCTACTTATTTTTTCTCCAGAAATTTAAAGTTCCTAATGTTTTCTAAAAGGATAGCTCATTAAATGTAAACATATTGATCATATATTTTACACCTCCGGCTCACTTGAGATCAACTTCTGCTGTTTGAGGCCCCTGAACTGAAATGAGTTGACACCACTGGGATGGTTTTTGGATCAAATGACAATGAAGTCCTGTCTTTACCTGGTGCAGATGATACGTCTTAATACACTGATGGGAATTGCATCAAAGACTACAGCATACTCCTTCGGTGGCACAGGAAACTGATAGTGACATGAATTGTCATTGTTCTAAAATACCATCTGAATTAATAATACGAATAATACATTTTATTTGTCAGCACCTTTCAAGGCTCTCAAGGACACTTTACAACATAAAAAATAACAATTATAATTTTTATTTTGTCAATGATTGTGGGCATTATTTTTGAGTTAGAAGCTTTAATGGCATATGATCCCTATTTCCACCTAATAAAGAATCCTTTAAAAAATTAATCGATCCAGAGGTGATCCGGATCCCCCCCAAAATCTAGTCATTTGTTCTTAATATTTGTACATATTTTTCATAATTAAATCCATATGTGAACATATATAGCTGTCTATTTTTAGACTATCATTTTTTTGTTGAAAATATAGATTATAAAACAATTTGTGAGCATTTATCTCTTTTTCTATGTTAGTGTTGTGAGTAATTTTTCATGGAATCGTGCAACCCATTAGGCAACACTTTGCTCTCCTTCTTCCAGGTTTTACCTTTTTTTTACCTTTTCTTCAGCCAATCCATAAAGTCACCGTACACACAAATGCACATACTGTAAATGTAGTTCGAACACAAGGTTGTTTTAAATTGTTTTTTTTCCCTTATTCATATTCCCCTTCTCTCTCCAGGAACAGTTAACATGTACCAGGAAGTAGTGTAAATTATTTCTCGCTTTGTGCACCGTTTGCAAAGTATTACATTTCTCCACATCCATTCATTTTAATGCTTCTGACTTGAGAAAGAGTCTGTTAATGATCACGGCATCTGCTCTCTTTTGTCATGTACATAATAACTGTACTATTTCCATGCGGTGTCAACCTGTGCACGCCCTCATGAGAGGTTTAATTAGGTCACATTAGTCAAAACTCCCTGTATGGTCAGATCTCTTTACTGAATGTTATGATATGACATGCTGGTGTTCACATGCACTGGAATATTCCGGAGTTATTACTGCCTTATTTTATCATCATTTGAGAATAGGGTAAAGAATCCAGATGCATCCTCCTCCAAAACATATAAATCGCACCCGTGTAGGCTTTTAATCATTTGTGCTTTTCCTTATTTTTTTTTCATTCGTCTGGACAACGTCCAGTGAGAAATATTTTACGTGCTCAGTTTCAGTGTGTCAGATGGAACCGTTTGCTCCTGAGTGTTGTGTGAAATACAGTGGAAAAGTTGTGAAACCCTCTGACTCCAGATAAAGTGCAGCGTGGGGAATGTTTTATACTTTAACTCTGTTTCCTCACCAAGCCAGTATCTAAGAGAAACAGCTGCTGTGTTTTTGGTATTTTGACAAGGAAAGCCTTTTTCATTCTTAAGTTTGAAGTGGTCAATTTCATACTGGAACTATACTTGTTCCCTTAACAAGAGCAGCTTCAGTTGGCTGGCCAGTAACAGTCTCACAATGTCGGACATGCATGTACACGTTACTAAACTCACAGTGCAGGAAGTACTCGAAGTGAGCTTGGTTTCTAATTAAATAAACCCCTCTGCTTTCCTTTACCTCATTATGCACTTAACAGAGTCAAATGCAACCTTTCTAGCAGTATTATCGCATCACTTCAGGGGTGCAGATAATGCATCAATTTGTTCCCATTAAACACCGGAAAACAGTAAAATGTTCAAAGCCTACGGAGAGCTTTTAATCTCCATCCCCCTGAGGTTATTCCAGGTACATTACTGTACCTTTTACGTTATCCCACTGCTCATCAAAACAAACATTTCTCTTTAAGAATCTCCCGCAGGACTTTTGATCATCGTTCCCACTAGGAATTTTAGCAATGCGCACAATTGCTGAATCCTCGCTTGTTCTTGGATTCACATCAAGCTGTTTCCTGCTCCTTGATCCCTTAAGCTGCTTGTGTCACTCTGGCAACTCTTCTCCCCAAAGCTAAGCCTCTGCAGGTGCCTGAGGGCCTCAGCTATCTGTCCTCTGGGAATGACACTTCATCCCTCCGGAGATGGGACATCTGTCCCATCGCTGAAGGCGAATCTGCTCTCAGTGTAGCCAGTGCCTGTGCACGAGTTTTCCTTCTCTGAGAGTTTAAAGTTTATTATCATAGTTTAAAGTTCATGAGAACAAGAGCCAAGGCACGAAGAGTGGGAGTAAGCATGCCTCATTTCTAATTCCCTTGCAATTATCTTCTGATTTTGGAGCTGAGTGCTCAATTCAAAGAGTTCAGATCTGCTGCACTGTAAAGTCAGCTGTACTGTTTATCATCACAGACACCTCGCAAAACATACACGAGCTAAACCAGCGCTGCAGCCAGTCCAAACTCGCTCCTCCGGGTTTCAAACTGGAAGGTGTGTGTGTGTGAGGCTGTAATAAATAAGCCCTTTCTCTGTGTCCCCCATTCCTCATTAAGTCAGATTATTTATATAAACATCAAACAGTCAAATTATCCAATCCATCATATTACTATGACTGTTCAGTAATATACAAAAAACCATCTCAGCAGGTATCATAAGGCGGATAAACAGAGCTCACAGAGGGGAGAATAGCTTCAGTCCATCAACACATCATTTATACAGCCGCCATGTTATCTGTCACACAGTCAGTCCCAGGTCAAAGTAATTCACCATACCTGTGTCATTCTTAGGGCTTAGTGATACCCAATAGCCTTGTCATTACCTGCTTTCTGTCATACAGTAGATCACCTGGCTCTCACTCACGTCTGTAATCCTATCACGGCTACACGTCAGGTACAAAGACTGGCTCCTCATTTATCTTGAAGATCTTTGAACAAATAGTCTGAAAAAATGTTAAAAATACTCCCTTGAGTCACTTTAGATCGTTTGTTGTGTGCAGATGGATGCAGTGACAGTTTTACTACAATCAGCTGACTCTTTCCCTGGTATTAATTTGTGTCAATCTTTTTTTTCTTTCTTTTTTTTTGGCTGATGTTGTCCTTCCTTCATTGCAGCGTAACATCACCACATGTTTTTATGGGAAAGTAACTTTGACTTATACATGTTTTTTCAGGAAGACTGAAAAGACGGTTGAATTAATTTATTTTTAAAGGTGAAAAAACAACTTCGGCAAATAATAATATTTGTTTTTACTCATAAAATTGGGCTGTATGTTTTCTTCTTCAGTTGATGCGGCATAAATTATAGCATTGACATTTTTCATGACTCATGTTAGTCTGAAGGCTTCCTCTGCACCGATGCACTCTGAAACCAGCATCTCATTGTGTAGCGACAAACCATGCAATGGCATTTTGTCGCTGCATTGAACCAAGTTTATGTAGCATGTAGTAGTTGCATGTAGATCTATTACAATGTGATGCAATCTAAGCTGAGCATTGTTTCACGCAACTTTGCCGTGATCCCTCTTTTCTCCACAGGACAACTTCCTAAGAGCGCAGCATATATCTGTAGTGCAAATCTTCTTCTGACTAACATACTGGCGCTAGCGCTAGCATTTTTTTCTTTCTTTCTCCATTGCTTGGATCATACAAACTGCAATAAAGTGCACGTGTTGGAAGCTCTGACTGTCAATGACAAAAGTTTTAAAAACTCCTACAAGTGCTTTGCACTCTGCAACTCTTCTGGCCATGCTGGAACCTGTGGCAAGCGTTCAGTCTTTAACAGCTGTAAGAGAAGGGTTTATTTTAATGTTAAAACTTTGTAGGAGGAAGAAGCAGTTTCAACGTGGCTGCTGCTGCAGAGACTTTCACAGGTTTAAGTGTTTGAAAGCAAGACTCGGGAGACCTCAACACAAACTCTGGAAGCAATCTGTCCAAAAAAAGAAACTATTCTGCTCACCTATAGGCTATGCATAAGAAAACTGGCTGCACTTGATGTTGATGAAATTCCAGAAGCAATGAGGAAGTGGGTGACTGACATGCATCTGCCTGGAAAAGGTTGCAGAGCTATTTTTTATGGCTATGGGACTCCACAGATTCACATAATCTACAGAAAAGATAAGATTTTGGAACAACACTGAACTTTTCCAGTGCTTGGTGACCTTCCAAAATTCCTCCTCAAAGCACAGCAATGACTCATATAGGAAGATCCAAAGAAAACATGTAAGGAAACGCAGGCCTCTTTCACCTCAAAGGTCAGTGTTCACGACTCACTGAGCTGAAATACGGTGGGCAGAATGGCACCAGTTAGTGCGTTGAGGTGAAAACCCTCTACTACCCCATGAGGAATATGAAGGCTCGTCTTCCTTGAATTTGTCCCGACACACCTTGGAGAGCGTAGCCTGTTAACATCCCAGTTACCTCTGACAGAAACCAAACATAAAACTCCAGTTTAAAAAACACATCATCAACCATGCAGTGTACTTATATGGGAACGCTTAGCTTCGTCACGGCACCTTTCTGTAATTCAGGGAAACATGATTTCTGCTCTCTAAAAAGAGTAAAAAGGAAAACATCTGCTCATAAACCAGTAAGTTGAATCTTAAAGGAATCTTGTTTTTTTTGCAGCTAGACAAAGGTCCCGAACATTTACATCCTCCTCCAAATGGCTTAAAAGGATTTAAAGAAATGTTTAGTTGTGACTTAGAGTCTGGTCCTAAAGTTCTTTGACTTGAAAAGAGCAGATCAAGTTTTCGCTGAGTTGCAGTTTCAAAAATGTGTATTTTGCTTTTGTTTCATGTTGGTGTAGTTTGACTAGCTAACAGTTTAGGATGAATGCCAGAGACTGGAGGGATTTAAAAACTCATGAAAACAAATGTGACTTTGAGATGGATGTGTTACTGAACACCCTATGTTCTAATGTCGCACAAAAAAAAAAAGCTTCATAAGACGAGACAAGAGGAAACAGAGGTCAGGTATGAGTCTTGGCCAGTCTTCAAGTCTTCACAAAGTCACAAACCTTCTCTTTCATTGGCGAGTTGAGACCCTAAACTCCGACTTTAGCTGTTTATAGCTGGATTACAGTCACAATACAAGGATCGGGGGACTGCATTACAAGCATGGAGGGACACGCACAGCAGCTCCGGTGTCCTCTCAGAGCTGCAACCAGTCCCCGGCGGATCCGCCGGCCTCGGCCCTTCCTGGTTCTGTCCGGTCAAGCCCGTCCACTGACCTCGCTCAGCTGTTTTTACCATCTCAGAAACAAAACTATCTGCCTGGACGAAATCCCACCAACCTCTCCTGTTTTTATGGCAGTAAAACCTCACTCCTCGCTACCACTCCCAGTGTTTTCCTGTTTAAAACGTGAGCCTCAATCATTCCCAGGCATTTAGAAACTCAGGTTTTTATGGGGCTGACTTATTCTCTCCACATGCTCCAATTGCAGAGCTTAATGAAACGCAGAGGTGTCTCGTTGATTTCATTGCAGCGATGTCAGTAATGGATTTCGGAGTGTCATGAGTGCAAAACTCGGAGTTAAAATAATATACAATGACTATCAACATTTTTTATTACAGACTTAGTGAAATTAAAGCCTTTTGCTCGGGACTGATGTCATCATACTCGGACTTGCAGACATTGTGCTTTCTTATAATTACCTTCAGTATATTTCAATGACGTAATTGACACCTGACATACAAGCATAGAGGAGAATACTCCCCAAACACACAATGGTCTTTACAAGAGTCCCCCCCCTAGGGCTAACAATGGGAAACAATAATAGGAGGCATATCACAGCACACTGGGTAGGATTAGATTTTTGCCCGGTGATCTTTTGCTTTTGTACAGTAGCCATTGTACTGTATGTGATGTACACATTTTGAAGAAGATGTACTTTCATGGTTAACATCATGTTTTCCTCTCTTATTTCTGGAGACAATCCCATTCTGAGTGTGCCTTTGAGGTAAAGTCAAACCTGGATTAATGGTCCTGATCTTGTGATTGAAACACGGACCAAGGATCACACCACTGCCTGGCAACTGATGAGCGGAAACAGGGGATGGCTCAAGAGTACAACAAAAACCACTAAAAAATTGTGATTACGATTGGGACGAGTCCCATCCACACACGTTTAAACTGTTCTAGATCTAAGTAGATGTCCTCGAGTGTCCAGATGCTCTCTGAAAGGAAATACTTTTTCCGCTTTCATCCTTTGATCAGTGATGGTCCATCTAAGACTTTAAGTTTATTTTACTTTGTGTATTTGAAGAAAAAAAAAGAGTTGATGTGAAACTGAAACCTACACCGTGTGAACGAGAAAGGTCAGAATGGAAGAACATAAAAATTCACAGTTCTGGTCGGGCCAGAGGATAATTCCCTAACTACAAAAACTGGAAATTAAAGAATAAAAAGACACGCATCAAACCCTGAAAACAAAGTTGTCCCATGGTAAGAGTCACTCTGGAGCACTAATACACTCCAGATTTCCCCTTTAAGGGAAATATATACACAGGAAAAAAAGTGTTGAGATAGTGGAGAGCATTTTTTTTTTTATGGAAACCAATCCAAGGTAAATATGTAGAGTTTTAGGAGTAAAAATAGTCTGAAGCATAAGAAGGAGATTCTTCAGCTCAACATGTAGAGTGGCCGTCCTGGAGGTGGAGGATTGTTGGTTTGATCCACAGCTTGCTAAGTTTACATGTCTTTGGGTGAAATGCTGAACATTACATTGCTCGCTTGTTAGACTGCTGCATACATTTAATGCAAGTTTCCTCTTGTGCATGAAAGCAGCATGTTAAAACTCAGTGGAGTAGAATATGTGTTAAATATTTTCAATGCATGACAGATCAAAACTATGTTTGTTCCTAAATCCGTTCATATTTATCAGCATTAATGGTGCCTTCATAGATGCGCAAGATACACATATTACATGCTCGTGTGGACCCCAACAAGTTGGATGCTCAGTCTCATCTTCCACCGGGAGGATGCAGTCCATAATCTTATAAAATAATATTAGATTTTGTTTCCTCAGATGACAGGACAGCTTTCCCTCGTCCATCTTGAATGAGCTCAGGACCACATTCTAAGAAAATTGTCCATAAAAAAACTGAAAATGTCCGTGCAGAAAATGACCAGGACATTTCATCATTTACTGCACAGAAACTTCAGTTAATCCAAAACCAGAAAACTCCTTACCTCCACCGTATATGGCCTGTTGCATTCACAGAATAATACCACACTGAACAAAAAAGAGAATAGTTGAACCAAATTAGAATATTTTCTTGAATTGGTAACAAGTGATTGAATTAAATTTTTCCAAGGTCAGTTATTAAGTTCTTATCTATCATCCTGCCAACATTGTCTAATAAATACAAACACAACACAAGCAATAAAGCACATAACTCAAATTTAGAGGGTAACAATCACAAAAGGTTTGATTCCTGCTGAACATGTATTCCCCGTGAGCTTTTGTGTTCTTTGCACACCTGCTACTGTGGATCTGTGAATCCGGAGAAAAGTGTATGTCATTAGGAAACTAAAGTTATGTCAAATTTTATTATTGAAAACTAGTCTCACGTGGCTCCAGAACACGGGACTCCGGATATGTGAAAGCTTGAGAAGAAGTTTTTGTTCCCAAGATGCACAAAATGAAAAGAATACATGTAAAACTACTCTGAAAAGTTAACGTAAAATTTTTTCAACTTTTTACAGTACTTTTGGCCCCCTTTTTTACTGACTTTTGTTACAGTGGAGAAAGAAGCGTTTCTGGATCTTCTGAGAAGTTTTTTCCATGAATTGTGGCGTTTTAATTAGCGGCTGTGATTTAGCTGTGGTCGCCGATGTTGTAAGATCAAAGATCTTTCATTTACTTCCGTTAAAGTGAATTTTTATTTTTGAAATTAAACACTGTCTCACATAGCAGGCACATTTGAAGCTAATTTAGGCCGCTTTCGGTACTTGTGGCTCAGTTCTGGCCCACATTTGAGCCAAACATTGTTACCTGTCTGGGGTACTTTTCCCCCACTAACTTCCTACACCTATAAGAAGATAACAACAAGGTTCCAACATGAGAACCCTCCATCAGTTCTCTCTTTCCTTGCACCCTGTGGGATGTCGCTGAGATCAGCTTGTTCACAACTCTCTCCTCGGTAAAAAAAAAAACTAAAAACTTTAGCATTTGTCTCAAAATGCAGATGCTAAATACAAAGATGAAGCCAAAAGCCAGAGGCGATGAATTTCCCCCCTGCTGTCCCCTCATGTCGCCAGATTCTGTGCAGAAATGCAAGAACACAACACACCACAATTATCCCTCGCAACAAAGCGATGTTTGCATGAAGTCTTTTCTTTGGTATGCTTTCTGTTTTTATCCACACTCAGCTATGCATTTTTTAATGTTAGATTAGCCAAAAGCCAACATTCAGTCTTTGTACATTCACGCCTGATTTCTGGAGACAAAACCAACATTTACATTAACCACGACGAGTCTGTTAGATCTATTTTACTACACAGACCAGCCAATCAGATGAGTCTCTGCTACTAACAGACTTTACCTGAAGAAAATACAGACATTCTGGCAAGGTTATGAAAAGACGAAAACGATAGACGTTCAACATTCCCAGCTTTCCCAACAGTAAACCATTAGCTTGGTATATGACGGCTTTAAGGAGTACAAATGTGCACATGATTTTCTCCGATCTTCGGGGCCATAAGGCTTCACGGCCTGTGAACACGGACGGAGCAGCTAAAATAACAAGACAAGGACCCTGACAAACACAACTGGGCTGCACAACAAAAGTTAACAGTTAATTGTGGATGTTAACTGCTAGCTGATGTTAGTGGGACTCACATAGTCAAGATTTTGCATGCAAGCTAACATGCTATTTTTCTAACCTGGCTCTATCTCATGCACACGTGCATTTGTATTGGTCTATAACAAGAAGCAGACACGGAGACGGACGTTAAAAAGTCCCGCTCCTCACATGTTCTCTGGTTCTGATCCACCATGTGTGTTTAGGCACGCAAACACACATGCAGGAAGCGCAGGGGACATTCCTTCTGGCTCAAACCCCACATGCATCCTCTCCTATACACACACACACACACACACACACACACACACACACACACACACACACACACACACACACACACACACACACA
>JBBBVU010000016.1:1363210-1376103 GCA_037177055.1 Atherinosoma microstoma | reverse complement strand
TCTAATGTTTGTATGTAAAGCACCTTGAATTGTCCTGTACATGAAATGTGCTATACAAATAAACTTGCCTTGCCTTTGTCTTGCCTATAGACAACTGGATATTTTCTCTTCTTCAGACCATTCTCTGTAAACCCTAGAGATGGTTGTGTGGGAAAATCTCAGCAGTTTGTGAAATACTCAGACCAACAACCGTGACATGTTCAAATTCACTTAAATCCCCTTTCTTCCTCATTCTGATGTTGTTTGAACTTGAACAAGTCGTCTTGACCATGTCTACATGACTAAATGTATTGAGTTGCTGCCATGTGATTGGATGATGAGATATGTGTACCAACAAGCAACTGGTCAGATGTTAAGTGGCCACTAAGTGTATATTACTACTTTACTCAACTTAAATCTCTGTTGACCTGCATGTATCTTGGATGATTTAACTTTCTTCTTTTTTTTATGTAGTTTTGCAGCCCTCCCCAGATCATCTATTTTATGACTTCAAATCTACCAAAACTAGCAACTAGGCTCTTTCACTGTCCTCTTTATTAAAATCTACTTAGTGTCATTCCAAAATCCTCATTTCTTTGTTTTCATGATATACATTAGTGCATCCAGACGAATTTGAGCTGTTCTCTGTGAGAATAAAATGAATCTTAAAGTGCAGCAAAAACCAACAGCTCCATTCTGGCAACACACAAAAACATGCAGCTCAGCCTCTCTTTGGCCCACTCCATTTCCGGTTTGGCTTTTCCTCGCATCCCATTAGTCATATAAGGGATGGATACAAGGTGCTTACTTTCTCTCTTTAAAATTTAAGCTTAACTTATAATGAATACATAAAAAAAATCTTGGAACCAAGTAGAATTCTATAAAAATGTCATTTAACTTGCCACGGACTATTCATTGTTCATGAATAGAGGGGAAACACATTACACATTCCAGATGAATTACTTGGCTTTAAGGGAAATTCTTAATATTAAATCTCAAGGTAGATTTACAGACAATAAAACTCAATGTTGTGTTTCATGGCTGCACCACTTACGTGATTTGGAACTTTCACCTTCAAAGAGCATCAATTATTCCAACACTAAAATCTGTCTGTTTAATCTCAGTCTCACACTTTTATGACTCCAACAATTCCACTTGATTAAAATCATCCATCTGTTCAATCAGGACAAAACAGATGAAATTTTCAATATCATTTATTAATCTGTTGACAGCTGATGTCAAAAACTATAAATGATCACAGTGAGGAGATTCAGCATCTGCACCCTCACCGCTACACCTTTCATTTGTAATTTTCAAGATGTGAAAGTTTCTTTTTTCTGAATCGTAATCCTTCGTAAAGCAGAGAGTCAGATTTTTTCTGCTTCCTGTCCAGTCCTGTAAGTATTGTCTGTGATGCATATCACTGTAGATGTTGAATCAAACTGCAGTTTGCAGGTTCATTTATCTAAACAAATTCTATTTAATAATTAATAATCAGCACGGTTATCAAAGTCATTGATCAATGTTTTCTAACATTAGAGCCTGAGACGTTGCAGTTCCCTCAGAAATACATTTTGATTGATTGATACCCATGTCCCTAATGATGACAGAGGGATGACTTGTGTTAAGTTAAATGATCATTTATCATTTAGGCCTAAAAATATTTGATGGCTTCTTATTTGTTATGACACTTGGTAAAACTTGGCTAAACTGGTTCAAGGGAGTGCTAACAGGTGAGAGGAGAGTGTAGGGGTAAAATGAAAGAGTTTCTCTTCATTCTCACTTAAGAGCATGTTATGTAGAAAACATGATAGAATGAACACATTTTCAAGGCTTCCAATCATTTTCTATGCCAAAGTCTTTAGGAATCCATCATTTTTTTAATCATACGAGCAGAAGAAAACAGGAAAAAGGTGCATTGATTTATTGAAACGTGCAGATATAAATGGAAATACAATATATTTCCATTATATATCAGGCAAAAGCACTCTGTCCAATCAGGTTTTCTTCAACACAGTCTGGACGGTTTTTAGTTTTATACAATTTCATTGAATGTTTAATCACCTGGAAAAAATATTAGATTATTTATTCATTTATCTATAATTTGAATTTCTTCCGATGATGATTATGATGATGATGATGATGATGATTATGATTATTATTATTGTTATTATTATTATTATTATTATTATTATTATTATTATTATTATTATTATTATTATTATCATTACATACAGAAATTTCACTGGAGTCTCTGTGTTATTAGGTGACCCTGATGATTTTTTCTGCAGAAATCGGCAGAAATCGGATAGTTGAGAAATTCTGTTATTCTCAGACATGATCAAAGCTTTGAAGCTGCAGTAATGCAGGAGATTTGTCCGCAGCTGGTTGGCTGAGCGTTAGTACGCCATGGGATTGCCCACTCTTTCAGAGTTTAAAATTTATCTTCAGTATTTGGTTTCTGATCTTGTTTCTATTGTCTGACCTAAACGAATGAAACACCCCTTGATGTAACTTACAAATCTATTAGATTTACAAGCATTTTACACAAAGTAATAAGTCTATTCATTCTCTTGCCAAGAGCTGAGAGGAGATGAGTGGATGAATACCTCTGTCATTACTCTACGGTAAATATATTTTTGCAGTCAGCAGCCAGTAGCTTATTCTGGCACATAAATCCATATAAAACCACAATGTGTGGGCTAACACAGGGAAGAAAAGTTAGGTAAGAGGACAACTTTCAATAAAGGTTGTGCAATAGATTTTACTTATAATTCTACTCATGAATAAACATTTGAAGTAGAAAAAAAATACAAGAAATAAAGACATAGAGATGAGTTGGGGAGTGGAAGAAGCTCGGTCTGAGTATCATCTGTGCTAACTATGCTGCCAAACAGGAAATGAGGTCATATTGCTACAGTTCTTTGATCTGTTAAAGCAAACTTTCTACTCTTCAGACTAAATTTTTAAAAGGATAAACATTTTGTCCAGATACTTCTTATGGTCAGGTAATATTTAGTGTAGAGGGTAATTCTGTCGTCTCTATATCAAGTCTGCAACAAATTTTAGTCTTCCCTTAAATTGACACTGACTATCTTCAAATGCACTTTTACAAGGTTTAAAGTTGAATTTTAGATTTATATTCCACAGGTATGGAGGCATTGCCTCATCTAGTATACATACTGACGTCAGAGTTAGTAAAGGGTCAACTTTTCCCCGAAAACAAAACAAAAAAAAATAGTATCCTAACTGGGCAGGTTCTGCAATAAGCAAACTGGTCCTATCAAGCTTTTAACATGATCAGATCACGTTGCCATGGTGATTGTACCCTGCTGAGCAACTTCCTTATAACTGCTTTCAACTATATTAGCTTAACTGAACCTAAATGATGTAAAGTGACAACATAATCAGTCGAAATGTTTGTTATTTACTCACTGAGATATAGATAGAAACAGAAACAGCATAATTCAACTGAACAACAACTGATAAGACAACATGAATAAGAATTAGATTTCACTGGATTATAATTGGATTGAATTGGATTATATTGGACCATATCTAATGATGCTTGAATGAAACTCGTTTGATTCCTCACTAGAGTGCCCGGAGATGACTTTTGTTTCCATTTGGCATTACTAAATTAAATCTAAAAGGACAGGAAGGACTAAATAAAGTATGTAATAAACATAATGAACAAAAACCAAGAACAAATTAGAGTATATGTATATATGTGGCCCTGTGATGGACTGGCGACCTGTCCAGGGTCTACCCTGCCTCTCGCCTGATACTTGCTGGGATAGCCTCCAGCCCACCTGCGACCCTGAATTGGATTACGCGGTACAGAAAATGAATGGATGGATGGATGGATATATACTGTATGTGCTTAAAATGTTTGTCAGTAGGTGATAAAGTCTATTTGTAAAAGCCAGTCTTGTTACATAGAGGTTAGCTGCTCTCATGGAGAGGGTGGGATGGGTTGTCCATGATGAACAGCAGTTTGATGACCTTCTGCTCCTCACTGACTGCAATGTCTCCATCTTCTGATTGCAGCCTTCTGAATGGGTTTATTAATCCCGGCATCCCTGGCGCTGCTGATGCTGCTCTCCCAACAGACCACAGCACGGTAGATGGCACTCGCCACCACAGACTGGTTTGAGACTTCCAGCATTTGCTGTGCACATGTGAGCTTCCTCAGAGAGCCGCCTGCTCATCTCCCTCTCAGACACAGAGTCAGTGTCGGTCCTCTTGTTCATTCGGTTGCTGAGCAGTGCACCCGGGCACAAGAAGCTTTCCGTTACTCCGGCGTTCTCAACCATTTATCTTAATCTGTCTTAATCTGTTTTTTTTCCTTATTAAAGGAAAAAATACCTAATTTGAGAACATTTTCTTGTATAACATTAAGTACTGAGTATGGCTGAAGTTTTCCTGCAAAGGGTCTGAGCGCTAGGAGCCAAATGGAAAAGCCTGCTCTATAAAACCTGTATTATAATCTTAATTTTATTACAGAGGAGTTTTCTTATCAATATAAAAAAATTTCAGGCTTGTGGTGGAGTCAAAATCCACATACTCCTCTATTGTGTGATATCTTCCAGGGATTTCAGGTTATTCTAAGGGGTCTTATTATCTAGTTTTTCAAGAGCAGAAAGAAACTGAACTGGCCTCTGTTTTCGAAGAGTCTTCCAGTAATCTGTTCCAGGACTTCAGCTCTGCAGCCTCACTGACAAACGGCAGAAACCTTACCTAACCATCTTCCCCTGGAGAGGAACCTAAACAAATGTTGTTATTCGGGACCTATTACTATTCTGATATAAATAGGAGGGAAAAAAGGCAGCTTTTGCGTCAGAGGGCAGGACTGGACTTCATCAGCTTTATGAGTGGTAGATTATTGTAAAAGCATCTTTTTAAGTCATTTCTCAACTTTTGGAAGAGAGAAAAAAAAAGGAAAAGTAGAACTTCTGAGGTCAAGCAATAAACAAAAGCTCCATGTGCCGAGTTTTATTCAAA
Source organism: Atherinosoma microstoma (assembly GCA_037177055.1). Classification (NCBI taxonomy): domain Eukaryota; kingdom Metazoa; phylum Chordata; class Actinopteri; order Atheriniformes; family Atherinidae; genus Atherinosoma; species Atherinosoma microstoma. Next base: position 1,371,120 of record JBBBVU010000016.1, on the reverse strand, counting down.
TGAAGCATTAGCTCAACATTCAAGGGAATTCCTTTGCGTAGGGCTTGTGAATTCATGTGGACGTGGAATAATCAGGAAATAATCAGGAAATCCCAAACATGTTAAGTTTTCTCAGGACTAAATTCTGCAACATTCTTTCAAAAGAGAAACAAAAGTTTACGTATAGGAAGTCTAAAAATGTTTGCATTTACCTACAAGCCTGCTTTGTACATTTTCAGTTGTAAAACGGAAAATTTGTTAAACAAGCTGGACTTGTTTCAACCAGGCAGAGAATCCAAATATTTCCCAAATTTCAGTTGCCAAGAGTTTCTCATGAGTTACTAATGCTGAAGAGATGTTGTTCAATCCCAAGTCATACAAACATGACAACAGGAGCCTGTAAGAACACAGAGGCTGCAGAGAATTTCAGCCTGGTGGGAACTCCTGTCAGACTTTCCTCACATGAACCCACAGACAGTAAAATGCTAAAACACACCAACTGCCTCCAAGTTATCATCAAACCAAACCAGGATCATCTGTTTGACTATATGTTGTGCAACAGATTGTTTTTTATTTTTTTATTAACCTCGAAAACCGCAGCTGTCAGTACATCTATTGTTCGGTGATTGCGCATATCTGTGTTGTGTTTGTAAAATCGGACCTGGAACATTCCACAGCTTCCTTTGACACACCAGTGGTCGATGAAAATGTGGCCCCTTGAAATGGATACTAAGCCTCCTGTATCATGAAATGGTGGCATTACACTATTAACATTATTCTCATTACCGGTTTAACACTGAAATCAGACACTGTATCAAAGTCTTTTGTCGTATGAAAATGATAAAGTTCCCTCGACTCGGCTTGAGAAAGCACAAGAATTCTTTCAAGGTGCTATTATGTCATTTTAGTTTTGTGAAAGATGTCTGATCGTGTTTATTTAATCTGTGTATTCAGCTCTCCGGGTAAAATCCAGCAGAAAAGACAATAAATGTTGTAGAAACATTTTCCATTTATTTCCATATTTTCTCTCTGGTGTTCATCATTTACTGACTGAGCTCTGAAAGTCCAGCAACATAAATATAAGATATTATTAAATCTAGCTAATTTTAGTAAGAATAAAATGGATATTGGGTTTTTAGAAGAAATTCACTCACATGACACATGATTTAATAGCTTCATGCTAAAATCTGTGTGTCCTGCTGCACCTGTGCATTAGTTTTGCCTGTGGCTTCTTGCTTGGCCCTTTACAGCTGTGATGACCTCGCATAAGTCACTTTTCCGGGGGGTGCCCCAACCTGTCGGCTCAAACAGATCTGACCTGAATAAACATAACATAGGTCAATAACATGCTTTTTAACCTCATACTCGACGGTTCGCCCACTTGTGTGTGTGTGTGTGAAGCTTGTTACCAAAGGATTCCAGGAGGGGGCGCACCAGAAAACTCGGACCGTACAGAACTTATTTTCTGGAAAATGTTTCTCTCTTTCTTTAAAAGCTGCTTTGGAGTTTGGGGATTTTTTGCTTCATCTGCTAATAAGTTAGCATGTGCATGTTAAACTCCACAACAGATTTTAACCAAAGGTTTGTGAAAATAAAAAATATTGTTTAATACAAATCTTAGATGAATTTGCAAACTTTGAGAGTCTTGATCCAATACCAATACCAGTGTCCGTACCAGTATTACTGATATTTGACTCCTGCTTTCTCTGGAGTGTGACTTCCCGGTGCTGACTGATGGCTCATGCAACCCTCCTGTGACTGCTCTGATGGCCTCTTCCTTTAACACCTGGGTCTGCTCTCTAGCCAGCGCCGGTTCATCTGCTTTCTTGTGGCATTGTACGGCCAAAACGTCCGAGTCTCATCTTCAGAAAGACGAATTAGTAAAACAATCCTGTTTTTTTCCCTCTGCCTGTTTCCAGGTTTTCAGTTTGGATTTTTCTATTTCCTGACAATTTCGATAATTAGTTTGGCTTCAAGCAATTTTGTGCCTCGTAACTTTTGTGGGAATCTATTTCCAGCCATCGGCCAGTCCTGAGTCGCTCACCCATCTTCTTGCAACTCTGCATTACCACCGTCATCTGCCCTGGGAGATCTAAATTTCACACCCATGAGAAAAAGCCTCAATGGTTAAACTCTGTTCTTTCACAACAGATCTCTCTTTCTCATTACACTTCCCTGTGGACTACCTGTTATCATTTCCTGCAGTCTTCACCATTAACTAATTTCCTTGGTTTTGATCTCCTTGTAAATAAATTCAGATTCATCATCTAGTCTCGTGTCCACTAGCTTTTCTTCTACTTATAATTCCCCATAAATTCAAATAAGAAGCCTCAGCTGCTCTGCAGATTTTAGGATCCTGGGAAGATTTCTGTAGAGGAGGTAGCGTGGTTAGATGTGCAGCTAAATGGTGTAATTACTGCTAATGTGTACTTGTAAAATCATGTAGTGTTACTGTAAGAATGAGCCCGCTTCTGTAGCTCAACCAAATAATACTGAACACAAATTTAATGGAATGTTTTCTTCCTTAATTTGTAAAAACAATCTTCATCCACGTGAGCTGAGTTTTCCAACATCTTCCTCCAGATGAGAGTCCCAAAATTTTAACAAATGTCAAAGTAATCATGCAAAGCCAACACATCAACATACACACATTCAGCCCGTGCAAAGTTAGCAGCATGAAGAGAAACCAGGATACAAGCAACGCTGCTGATGTGGTTTTCAGTGCTTCTGTACATTTTAACAATATTATCATCAATAGCTGTGTTTGCTTTGTCATTTTTTAATCAGTTTTAGCTCATTGATTAATAGTTTTATATACATGGATTTTTTTTTCCACCCCACAATTTTCTGTTTCTGTTTTAACTTATTCCGGTTGGGGGGGGGGGGAGGGGGGCTCTGTGAGACCTGGCCAGGGTACAACAGATGAAAACTAGTCCTTTGGCTAAACCGTGCATATTTATAGAAATGTTCTTTTTCTAATATGCTTAGTCCATGACAAGTGAACAAATGAACATTAAAAAATGCATATGCAATGAAGAATGAGAAGTCATTATTGTTTGCTAAATACACAGGGACACACTGGAAGTTGGCTGTTTGGAAAGCATTTACAAAAATCTGCTTTCTGACTAAAGAATTCTTCTTTTTTTTTAAAAATGCACGAGGAAGAGAGGTGCAAACTCAGAATGAAAAAGTTAATTTCCAAACTATCAGTTTGGGCTGGTCCCAAAACCTTTAGCAAAAAATAAGCAAGGGTAGATGATGAAACTATATTTACAGATTCTTTACACAATGAAACTCAACCATATTAAACCGAATGTTTTAGCATCTTGTGACCAATATCACTGCAAAAAAAAAATACAAAAGCTCCTCCTCCTGCTCTGTTGGTGACTTATTGGGCTGCATCCAAGGTAGACTTGTCAGTGGTCTATCAGAAGCAGCAGAAGGGAAATTATTAGATAAGCTTTGCGAGACACCTATCTTTTTTGTGTAACAACAGTTGTGATGGATACTATCTGGAATTTCCTTGACAATATCAGGCTTTGCCAAAGAAAGCAGCCTGTGTGAAGCTGTGCACGGAACAGCAGACCGAAGACAAAAAGCACATAAAGAGACCAGTATGTTCGCAAGTGGTACCAGACAGCATGCAATGTCAAAAAGAGAGTAGAGAAAACACGCATTGCCTGTGGCTAACCCAAAGTATACTTTCAGTTAAAAATGTCAGAATCAGAAATAGTGCACAGCATGCATTACAGTTGTTACAAAGATCTTATTCAGCTGTGATAAACCAGAGCTCACGTTACAGTTATGGAACTATGTGGCAAAGAAATGACATTTTTCAAAGCTTGAGATTCCCTCAATTCCTTCATATGCCTCATAAACACTGAGCATTTCATGTCAGTGACAAAAGGATCTGCACTGATGATAAGTTGGATAAATGTCACTTTAGTTTAGATCAGCAGTGCACCTGGTTTCAACTGTATGTACCAAGCACAGACGCGGTGTATGACCTCTTGATAGAGATTGATGTATTTAATCAAATGTTCCCCCGGCCTTTGCCATTCCAAAGATTTTGTCCTGGTTATCATAACAATAATGTCTAATGACCGTAAAATGGCAAGCAGCAGAGCAAGGGGTGAAATCATTTCAATCTATCAAGAGTACATTAAAGTAAGGGTACACTGATTAACTGACTAGTCACACATAAGTCACACATACTCTGTAAAATAACACTGAGCCATATTAAAGTATGATTGCAGTCTAATGAGGAGAGCAATTCAAGTGGTTGGAGTACAGATTGCTTGTCCATTAGTCTCCATGTAGCACAGTGTTCGTGCTTTAGTGGCCATATGACAAATGTACTGTAGGCGCTGGCCTCAGCAACATCAGCAAATGTGCTTATTTTTTATCCTGCATTTAAGATTAAAGTAACACTTTGCTCATTTCCAGCTTTATTTATACATGTCAAAGTTGGTGTTCAGACGTATCGGGTTTTGATGGAATTCCCTGGATTGCTGCTGCCAGGTATCAGTAGTTCACTTCCACGTCCACTGACAGCTTCTGATGGCAGAGTCGTTAAAGCGAATGTGGTTAACCTTAATGCATTTATATGAGCCGCTAGGAAATTGGAAAGAGAAGCTCAGATTGCAGCTGTGACACTGCAGAAGTGAACTGCAAGCAGACTGAAGCTCATAAGTTGTTAGGAATGTATGAATTGTGTTCATTTCTTTGATTATACTGTACCATGAGTGAAGCAAATGAAGGTACTGGTGGGATTATCTACATGAGTGGCCACTAGAACAGGAATTGTTTTGCTGAAACCTGTTTATCTCATCCAGTGTTTTTGCAAATAGGAAATATGTGTAAAACAGTGGATGGATGCTTCTGAAAATCCCACTTTTATAGATGTTTAAGCTTAATGAACAGTTAACTCAGGAGGGTTTAACTGCACAATAGTAACTGTTTACTTCACCTGAGGAAGTAACCTGATCTGTTGGATTCCTCAGAACAGCTGAAGAGAAGCCTGATCAACCCAGTGTTTCCCTCCATAAATGTGACTGCAGCAGTTTACAGCTGGGCTGAAAATAACACACATATGCTGACCGGCCACTTTATTAGATCCACCTTGTACCAGGTTGGACCCCCTTTTGCCTTCAAGACTGCCTGAATTCTCGGTGGCACAGATTCCACAAGGTGCTGGAAACATCCCTCAGGGATTTTGATCCATATGGACATGATAGCATCACACAGTTGCTGCATAGAATCTCCCGTTCCACCACATCCCAAAGATGCTCTGTTGGATTGAGATCTGGTGACTGTGGAGGCCACTGGAGTTCAGTGAAATCATTGTCATGTTGGAGATGATCTAAGCTTTGTGACATGATACATTATCTTGCAGGGAGTAGCTATCAGAAGATGCTACACTGTGGTTATAAAGGGATGGACAAGGTCCGCAACAATACTCAGAAGCTCAGATTGCAGCTGTGACACTGACACTACGCTCTGGTGTTTAAACCATGCAGCGTTAGTAGGCCTACTAAGTGTGGCAATACAATATTCCCCAAACCATTACACCAGCAGCCTGAACTGATGGTACAAGGCAGAATGGATCCATTTACACCAAATTCTGACCCTACCAACTAAATGTTGCAGCTGAAATGGAGACTCATCAGACCAGGCAACATTTTCCATCTTATAGTTTTGGTGAGTCTGTGTGAATTGTAGCCTGTTCTTAGCTGACAGGAGGGGCACCCAGTGTGGTCTTCTGCTGCTGTAGCCCATCTGCTTCAAGGTTGGAGCCAGTGGATATTTGACTTCCTGTTGTCTTTCTATAATCTCCAACTAATCTGTCTATTCTCCACTAACCTCTGACATCAATAAGACATTATGGTCCACACGCCACACTCAAAGTCACATAAATCCCCTTTCTGCCTCATTCTGTTGCTCAGATTGAACTTGAACAAGTCGTTTTGACCTTGTCTACATGACTTAATGCATTGAGTTGCATTAACGCAATGCCATGTGATTGGCTGATTAAATATCTGTATTAACAAGAAATAAAACGTATATCTTTTCAAGTGGCCAGTGACAACAAAACATTGCTACTTAAACTTAGGAGTTGTTTAACCTGCAAGTTTCATTTAAACAAGTTGTAACCCAGAGAAAGCAGCGGTTTTATCTCAGATTCATGATGATCTGTGTTCACTGGCTGAAGTTTTCACAAGTGTTTCTGAGCTCATATAATTTCCACTCCAGACTCATGTCCCTTCTTACTGCAGTTCTGCCTGAGGGCCCAGGGTTCATATTCACTTATTATTACTTTCAAGCTTTGTCCCGTTTGTACAGAGATTTTTTTTGATTCTGTGAAACTTTTAATAATATTATGTTCCATGAAATCACCAAATTCCTTGCAATTTTACGCTGAGAAACATAAATTAAACTAACTAAATAAACGTCAATTGTTGAACTATTTATCCACATGGTCTTTAACAGGATGGCGAGGCTCTCCCCACCTTTTCTTCTGAAAAGTTCCACGACTCTGGGAAACTTTCATTACTGAGTCACGTTACCAACCTGCTGCTGATCAGCCTAATTAAATAAGGACGGACATAATAAGAATACAAATGCAGGGTAGTTTCTACTTTATTAAATAGACAGGAATTTTCATGGTTTTAGAAAACCTTTTGAAGAGTTAGAAGAACATCTTAACCATCTGCATCCATTTTATAATTCAACAGCGTCAAGAAATCACACATTTTTTTCTTTGCTTCAAAAAAAGTTGGAATCGAATGCCTCTGTTTCTCTTTTCCAGTTCCAACAGGTTATACAGAGAACTATGAAATACCATGATGGAGCTAAAGATTCATTTTATGTCCTGGAACTGCTGAAAAACAAACACTGTACAAAAGACTGATCAGAGTTTTGAATACAGGCAGGGTGCGAACCACAGGGGAACTGGGGGAGCTATAGCTCCTCTTAATGAAACATGAGCTCCTCTAGAAACACGATTTATGAAATTTGGGGGGTCTAATACTGACAATAAAGTTTATCATGATTGCTCACAAATTCACCGTAGCCTAATATATGACAATGGATGCGATAATAATTGTGACCACTGAAGCCTGGCAGTGCTGCAAGTTAAACTTCGCCTAGGCAACTATCATTGCTCATTATATTGTGTATGGCAAGCATCGTCGAGTTCGTGTGTGATACGCGGGGAATGTTTTACCCGTGTCATCAGGTGGTCTTTGCAACAAGGGGGCTGAAGAAATATTTTCCAGGGACTATCACAGCTGTTATGTATTATTGTTGCATGAGAGTTGTTAATCATTGGGCATTGGTATGCCTATGTTCTGTGGGGCAGGTTATAACGTCAGCGGGCATCATATTCTTACTTGCAGAGACCCCCCCACGCTCCCCCTAAGCCTGGGGTATGGTTCACACACTGAATATAGGTTCACTCTTATTTCTGCTCCAGTTGACTCACGTGTACTCTCCACTGTGAAAATAGGAAAGATGACCCAGAAGTGCTCCTGTATCTGTTAACTCCAGCCATCAATGAGAATTTAGAGGTTTGGATTGCAGTGAATGTAAAAACATCATGACTCTGGTCTCAAAGGGAGCTTGGAGCCCTGAAAGGGGGAGTAATAAATAAAGAAAGTATTTCCAGACTTCTAAGATACTGTACGGTTACAGTAAAAAAAAGAGTGTAAGGAGGGGTATTACTCCAGCCCTGCTCCTGTTGCAAACCCCTTTAGTAGTATCATCAGTATGTACACTGTGGTCCAAATTTGTTAATTTCAATTTAATTTCAATTATATATTTTATTGCATGTTTTTATTGCATAGTGCTTTGAGATGTTACAATTTCCCTTGGGATCAATAAAAGTATCTATCTATCTATCTATCTATCTATCTATCTATCTATCTATCTAT
>JBBBVU010000016.1:1315935-1333702 GCA_037177055.1 Atherinosoma microstoma | reverse complement strand
AATCTTTGGCACTTCCGCATGGGCTTCACATTTCTCAGCCGGCTTTGAATCAACTGTGCACTTTGTTCTATTGCTATTAAATGTCATCAGGTGTCATTATGAATGCCTGTAATATCTTTTGGAAGTAAGTTAAAAAAAAAATATTGCAATTGCATGACAAGTTCAAGTCTTAAAGTCTTTTCAATTTCCTAAAAACTGCCCTGAAACTGGCTGGAAAAATAGCACTTCCTTACATAATAAACACGTAGATTATTCTTATTTGTAGTCTTATAATTTAAGCTATACCACCATTTAGACAGTTTTTACCTCTATCTAGTTACCTCTACCTTCCCTTTCATGGTAGCCTCTCTGGTTCAAGTAAACAAGAATCATTTAATTTCTCAGGGCTGAAAAACCACACTTCACAACTTTGTGCTCCAGCCAGGAGCATTACGTGACAGCTGTGCAGCTAATGGATATCAACACACGGGTCATTTTGGATGCACAACATGGCAAAGAAACCCAAGAGGACATGATCGGAGGAAACAACAAAAATAAAAGTAAAAATGATAAAAAGATAAGACAAGAGTCAATATCGTACTGACTTTTACTGGCTGGGTAGAGCTGAGAAAAGAGCAAGGATGCAAGACTGATGTTGAATTAGATTTCATTAGGGGGTGCCAAAGTGCAAAAATCTGCCAAAGTTCAGTAGTGCAGCTTTAACTTGGTTTACCTGGCAGAAACCTTGTTTAAACTTTTCTAAATCAAAACCACAATGCAAAAAGCAAGGCTTTGGTTCTGGGGATGCCTCTGGAGTTGCTTCTCATTTGTCAACATTTGTTTGAATGTTGGACAATAACATGCAGAAACACAGCTTGGACAATCTTGGAATTCTCTGCGGGCATTGACATCCGTTGTTTGTTGTTGTTACTAATGTCTTTTTTATTGGTTTGCTCTCCTTTTTTTCTTTTCAACATTTTAATTAGAAATTGAGAAACACCTCTTTAAAAAGTAGCTTTGCAAGCCACTAAACACTCCAAGTCAGATGGGATGGAGCGTGCTTGTTTGCAGATTTGTGTGTCTGTGCCCAATCTAAAACTGTATCAGTTCAATATGTGTTACACATTTCAATCTGTCTCCAGATAAGTCATCCTCAGATCAGACAGTGAAAAGCCATTGGAGAGCTTTTTGTTGCCCACTTTCACAGAACATCAAATCAAAGCCTCAATTACTAAGGTTAATCTGTTTCCTGTAAAGTCCTGGTAAAAAGCAGGGATGAATAACACTTATGGGAGGCATGTATTGTTAAGAGCTTACAAACAACTCCTGAATGGGCCTTGATAATCCCATGCAGCTCTCCCACTTTGCTCCACTGGGATCTATTGTGAAGACGCTTCTGTGGACTTTGCCTTCCAACAGCAGGGGACATTTTGTTTTGCATCATGGGGCACAGAGTCAGACAGGAGTGGCTGCGAAAGTAATCCACAGTAGCTCACAGCCCTGATTGAGTCTAAGAAGATAAGACTGTCTTTGGGCTAACGACAGGTCACAGCAGGTACCTGACCCATCCATTTCCCTGCAATAAAGCCTAACTTACAGCTCAGTCCCCTGAGGCTTCAAAGAAAGAGTCAGCTTAAGCCAGGCTAACCCTGCTGAGGGTCACAGCTACTGAGAAGAAACAAAGTTGCAAACCACAGAAGATGCTGACTGCTTGTCAGACTGCTCATCTATCTCTCTGTAAATGCTACCTCTGACATTTGCAGCTCTGCCCAGTCACGTGGCCCTGACGGCCAAGGTACAAAGAAGACATGAGGTGCTCCAGAGGTCAAGGAGGAATGTCAGAAGGCCCGCTGCCCCCTGACCTCTGGTCTCCAGAGGAGGGTGGGGTGCCATTCAGCTCCTGGCAGCGTGTGTCCACAGTCTGACCTGAAACCAAAGTCTTGCAATGACCAAAGGTCTTCAGCAGTCACCTTCTCACAGTATGTCAGGCACAGGGAGTCTCCTATTCATTCACATGTGATGGGTACATAGAAATGAGAGGGCAGCTGAAAGAAAACAAAAGTGGTGGGAATTTGGCTCTGACAAGAAGAGGAAGTTTTATTAAGTGACATGAGGTGGTCGCGTTGGGGAAAAATATTTTTGGTTTTGTGGTAAAATTGACAAAAATAATTATTTTGTTGTTTATTTGCGGCAGAAGTGAAAACTCTCCAGGGGATAAGTTTTACTGAGTCATGGTCCATAATTTGTTGTTTTCCTTTTTCAATGAAATGCATTAATAAGTATTGGCTGGAATATAGAAACATATGGAACTACTACAATATACCATCATTAGGAGTATCTTAATCCTTCAAGTTTCCGTTTTGCACCATCACCAAATAACTTTTCTTTATTAGTGACCACAAATTTAGAAAACACATGACTTTCATACTAGCATCATTTCTTTCTGATTCATGCATCCATTAATAATGAACATATACTGTATGTCAGTTTGCTAAACCAAGATAGTGAACATGGTAAGATAAATAAATAAAATAATGATTGCATTTACTAGCATAACCTTACAGCTGTGCTTGAAGGGATATCACACTTTTCTTTAAAAAAGCTGGGTTGTGTACATGAGAATCTGCAGTGGTAAGCGGTTAGTGCTGTTTTTGTTTAGAGAATATTGGAGTAGTTTGGCTATACTTGCATCTTTTTTATATATATAGTGCACAGATTTACAGCATCAGACATATTTTGGCCTATAGCTCCATTCCACTCCTGTGGTTTTATTCTAGGGCAAGATCAGTGGTCAAATTAAATGGCCAGGTGAAACACCAACCGTAGCCAACTCAGCTGTGCATGTTACCGCATTGATTGATTAGCCATAAAGACTTCACATAACTCCACTTGAAGAGAAGAAGAAAAAAGAAATATCTGTTGCCTCCCAACGCTGTAAAGTCTCATTAATGTCTAGCAAATACATCCCACTGTTTGCTTGTATTGATGCTGATCCAGATGCAACAAAGAATATCCGAACATATTCTTATTTAGGTTCATTACAGCTATAAATCTTGATAGAAGTTTGCCCTGTTTGATCTCCACTTGGTATCAAGCCAACTTTTTAGTTCACGGAAAAGAGAATTCTCCATCCACGGCGTTTCAAAATGACAATATGAAATTATAATGCAGCATTGCTCTGAGAAATAAACAAAAAGAGAGAGAAAAAAGAAAAAAGAAAAACTCAATTACACAAATGTTAACCAGCAAATGATGCCAGCCAGACTGGAGTCCCCTTCAAAGCCCTATTTACTCAGACAAACTCCAGTACCATGTAGGGACCAACTTTCCCCCTGTGATGTGATTTATGGCACCTCATTTGGACTATACAATTAGGACCTGTAAAGTTGCTTCCAAACACTGAGAGCTTGTATTTGCGCATGGTTTCGCCCCAGAGTGAGCCTCAGGCAGCTGAACTGAACATTAACAGCATCAGCTCCCCCACAGGGACACTGGTTGGCACGCAACACAACTTGCACACAAAATAACACAACACAACGACCTCCTGCCTTGCCTATTATAAAGCATCAGGTCACTACAGCTCCGGGGAAGAGTCACACTTGGACACAGAGGGAGTGAGGTGGACAGTGCAAGCCAAGTAAGCAAGCAGAACTTACACCGATGGGGGAAAAAAAAGGTTTAATACTCGCTTTCATAACCGTCTTGCATTTTATGGTTTTAGTTTATACTGATTTGCTAGTGATATTCCTTCACAAGGGACCAGTGAAGCGCCCTGTAAAAATCCCTAGTTTATGCAAGCTAAAATCTAAGTAGTCTCAGTTGGCCAGCAACTTACCCTTCTCAGTTTTCCCAGCCTCTCACTACACCTTATAGCACATCAGAGGTGCAGACGTAGAAATAAAAGGAGAGGAAGAGGAGGATAAAAAAAATAAGGGGATAGATTTAATCTGCTACAGATAGCAGAGCTGAGCTGTAGCTTAGAAACACCCACACAGGCTGGGTCCAAGTTGGATTCGATGGATTTTGTCGATGCCAGTTTGGCAAGCTCGCAGCTTTTTTGCTGCGGTCTCAAGGAAAAGAAGAAAAGAAAAAAAAGAGGGAGAGAGATGAATGTTTAAGTTCGGTGTAGCCGAACACCTGCTGGATTCAGTCCTGTGGCAGATGCTCACAGTTCCAGCATATCTCTGTCAGCGAGTGGAAGGCATGTGACCCTATTCTCTGATCACAGCAAGCTAAACAAATCATCCTTAAACGTCAGCTGTGGGTGTTCTGGCTCACGAGCACAAAAGCGCTCTGCTAATAAGTGATGAAACAGATGGAAAGTCACAAAGGGGTTGAGAGCAAATTGGCCAGTTTTTAAAGCGGCACAAAGAAAAAAAAAAAAAAAAGACCAACACACCTAATGTGATGAAATAGTAAATTATTATCTGGAGCCGAAACCACAGGTGAGACGTTGAAAGCATTTGAATGAAGGTGTTACTAAGAGAAATATTTCTCTGCAGGTGGTGCTCTTTTGTTGGTCCTTTCAGCTGCTGCTCGTGATAGCTTGTCATTTCCTCCAAAGTAACCACTGAGGCTTCTATATAAAAAATAACAAGCTAAACTGTTCAGGCATGTTCAACATATTAAATGTGAAAAGCTTTCACACACAGGATATATATATATGCTTGAATTGCTTTGAAATAATTTTCAAGAGTTTCAAAGATGTCACGTATGCTTGTTGCCTGGGAATCACACATAAACAAGGCCAGCAACCACTGTGCTGCAGAGGAATGCTGTAGGGGGGGGGGACAGGGGGCCGTCATCATGGACCTACCTACCTGACCTCCACAGCTCACTGCAGTAGAGCAGATGGACCTTCAGCCTGTAATCCCACCACAACAGGGAGCAACAGGGACAGCTCTGGCAGCTCAGCCTCTTTAAAGAGCAGAAACTCCCTGCAGGGACGGACTCCAATAAAATCTCTTTGTTCTCCAGCGAGCGCTACATCTCAGGTCCTCATCAATGCTCCGGTTTGGGGTTTCAGGAGAAACTAAATACCCCGCGGCTGCTTTCTCCTCATGCTCTTTGTTGGTGGGAGTGTAAAGAAAATTAAAGTGAGAACATGTAGATTTATTAGGCTGCTCACAAAGTTCTGACTGAGTTTATTAAAGCGGAGCTGTGTGATGCGGCACTAAGGTCACTAATCACACTACTAATTGCCTTATCTCTGCTTTAATTCATTATTACTGTCATTTTTTATGTTTTTTTAATATATATTTTTGGGCTTGTGTTTGACTGGACATTTCATCTGTTTAACACTGACTCACTGCAAAAAAAAAGGATTATTTTCATCATCAATTCATCTGTGAATGACTGTTATGTGAAAACAGCCTTCAGAGGTTCCCAAGGCCCAAAAGACAAAATCAAAAAGTTTATTCCTTCTTTAAATGGGTATAATGGTTCTGCTGAATCAACACTTTAGTTAATTTTCTTTATCACTAGGATGAACACTTACGAGTTACTGAGCAACTCCTTCTCAGCTACATTTCTAGTTTAAATAAATGAATAACATCAGTTTTGACTTACACTGGTATGAATGAACAATAAAATTACATCTTTAAAAACAACTGGAATGATCAAGTTGGACTGACAGGTAAAGAAAAACAACTAAAACAAAGTAAATTAATGTTACATTAGTTATAAAAATGTGATTTTGATGTTTTTCAACCCATTTATATCAGTAAAGAAAGTAAGTAAAATGCTCTTTTGTAAAAGGAAGGACTGTTCAAAAGCAACATCAATGGCTGGAGAAGTCTTTTGGAGATGTGTTTGTCATGGGTTAGTAACAGATGAAACTAGGGTTTTATATCAGGATAAAATCGTCTTTCATACGAACAACAAAAGGTTGGTTGCTGCCCCCTTTACGTCGGTTTTAGCTTGTGAAGATGTTTTACACATGGATACTGAGGTTTATCACTAATTTGAAATACCTTACTTATTGCTTATTGTACAAACATGTTAGATGTTCCTCTTTGTCCATGCGGAGGCTAATACATCGGCATATTCTTATTTCCAAAGCTGAGACTTGAAACTTCATGACTTGGTCTCTTTGGATGCTTTTAGGAAAATGCTGGTTGATTTGGAGGCAGTTACATCTGTTTGTAGATGTTCTGCTTGATTTGGGGATTTTAATAGTTTTTTTATTTATTTCTAATTTGTTTTTGATTTGTTTTTAAAACCCAAATCAATGTGAATATGTGTTGTTTGTGTGTTCATAAATCTTTAACTATGCTGCTGCTGTCTTGGCCAGGAGATTCTTGGATAAGAGATTTTTATTTAAAACCTTAAATAAAGGTTAGATGAAAAAAAATCTAAATAACAATATTCAGCTTCATTTGTTTAGCACCAATAAATAATATTGAATAATTATTTACATGTAACTTTAAATGCTCACTGATTGGGACAATTTTTGAAAGGCAGTCCACGTTGATTGAGTTATAATTTAACTATATATTTTAAAACAGTATTAAATATCTGAACACATCAGCATCAGTTGCTTTACTAAATGTGTGAAAAGAACAAAAAGCATCAATTTTCTTTATTTTATTTTATTCTATTGTATCTTATTTTATTCAAGAAGCTTTTTTTTCTTTTTAGAAAAAAAATATAATTCTTCCCTGAAGGTAAGAACAAAAAAAGAAGAAGTAAATAATCATAATGTTTATGAAAGTGTATGATTACAGAAAAATGTGACTTCTCTGTCTGAGATGTAATTTTAAGGTCTTGGTCTGTTTGTTTATAGTTGCCACGGAGATAAAGGATGAGCGTTTGCCGCTGAATACCAACGGTTTTGGCTTTATTAGCTTCCGTGTATAGGAGACATCAAGCTACCACCTTCTAATTATCACTTCCGCCTTTTGGAAACACTTAAAAAAACCTTAGAGGGGTTTGATTTACACCCATAAATTGTAATAACATTTGTTCTTGTGCTGAGTGCTTCGTGTTACCCTGTGGTCATTCCCTGCATGCCTAAATCTGCTTTGAATGTCCTAATTTATCTTCCAATCATGGAAACTTTTCTCCCTTGACTGACAGTATTCTCTGCCTTGCTAAACCAAAAAAAGGACTAAATGCAGGGAAAGTAGTCGTAAAACCTGCCAAATTCTATTTGTTAATGATTCGTCAGATAAATCTGTTTACGACAGTTGGATACCTCAGCATGCGAAAGAGGACACGCCACCAAGAGAACAATGGAGAGAGTAAATATTTGATCCATCTTTCTTCTCCGCTGTGTCTAGCTGTCATTACAAATAGAGGGTGAGATTCGGAAGATTGCATGCCTGGCGTGTATAATGACCCATAAACAGCTCGTGTGAGTAATGAAATATGGTTTTAATTGAAGTATAAATGTTTATGACTATATGTAAGAAACATCAAAGCCACGACTGAAACTCTGTGTACAGCTGTGGCTCCTATCAGAGACGGCTAATAGTGTTTATCCGAGTTGATGAGCAAATTTTCGTTGTTGCTTTTTTCAAGCAAACAAACACATCTTCTTGAATGGCCGTCTGTCAGTAAATGGTGTCTCAACATCCACTTCTCATTAGTCAGGTCATTTTCCAATCGTAAAGGGAAGGGGGGGGGGGCATTTACAGAATCTAACCCACAACCACAGAGAAACACATTTACTGAAAGCACCGATCAGCAGAAACAGTTGCAGCTTTTGACTGAAGGGTAAGGGGTCAGAAACTAAATGGATCTTTGTTCCAGACATGTTAGTCCACTTCAATCTAAATCTGATAACCTTGTGATTTTTACGCTCAGTAATCTCTTCAAATTAAGCTCATTGCACATGTGCCTTTGAGCCCAACTTAGTTTCTGGATTTGCTTGAAATAAAATCTTTTCAGAATCATTAAAAATCCTTCACATGGTGTGCTTATCGTTACTTAGATGTTTGAGCAGAGCAGACTAATCTTTGTGCACTTTTTTACTTTCTTGTTATTTATAACCCAAATCCAAAAGCCACGACGCCGGGGAAAACGCAATGATTTGCAAATCTTATAAACCAATATTTTACTCACAACAGACCATTTAATTGAGTTATTTTTCATTATTTCATTAGGATTTTTGCACACCCTTTTAATTATGTCTTAATAGGATTTTTTTCTGTCTTTACATTCTTTTATGTAATTCTTCTTCTGTGTTTGCTTTTAATGCTTTATATAAAGCACTTTGAATTGTCCTGTACATGACATGTGCTTTACAAATAAACATCTAAAATCTGCAGGACACTCAAACCAAGAGGTCCAAAGCTGATGATCCCTGATCTAATCCATGATGTCCCCCACTCCTGAAGCCAGGAAATACTGGGCTGGCCACTCCCAGACACCAGTCCTGCAAGGCAGGTCCAAACAAAGGACTAGCAATGTTGAATATGAACATCATGACAACACAAACAAACCTGGAATAGTAATTGTAGCAAGGTTGCATGGCAACAGAAATGGTAAAGTTAAACGAGGAGATATAGAATCAGGGTTAATGTAAGGGACAAGTGGTGAACAGATGCAATCTAACGCATGTTGTCACAGAACTGTCTCTACTAAAACCTCTATAATTTTGTTCTGCTTCACTTTATCGGAGTTGGCCTTTGCAGAGATAACGTTCACATATTGCACTTTAGAGCTGTAGCTGCATCATTCCAAAGGGACAATCATATCTATACAAAAAGTGTTTTTGTTTTTGTAGGTGAGCCTGAAACCTTTTTTTTTCCATTTTTGCAATGTGCCATCTTCGTTTATTTCTTCAACAGTAAAACGTAAGTTGATATTTAACTAATCTCATGAGCGTTACCTTTACTTTTACTCCAAAATTATTCATACAGACCTTGCAGTTGCAGAGATATACTCATTTCATTATGGGTGTACAATTTTTGAGCAGAGGCCCAAAGAAATAGGCACAGCGCTCAAAAGGGGTTAAAGAAGGACAAGTATGTTTGATTTTATGAAAGGAAGAGAAAATTAATCCATTTTGTCACTGTTGACCTGGTCTCAGTTGGGTCTATGTCTGTGCAACGCATTAAAATACTGCTGTAAGCTATCACGGTGTCAGTGTACAGTTGTGGATGTAAGAACAAGTAGGAGTAGATGTATTCATAATACATATTTCAACAAAGTAATTGCACTTGGAAAAACAACAGGCCAAAAAATATTATGCAAAGCAGATGAGTTATAAAACAACCAAGTGAAGGAGATTCATTTGAGTTACTATTTTGAACACTGGAACATATTTTATTTTGTCATAAAATCGTAAAATGCTATGTTTTTTTAAGGATTTACTGGCCAGACAAATTAAGCTCAGCAAACTGTAACACTTACGTATGGCAGTAAAAAGTTAAAGTGCATCCGACATGTTAATTTGCAAACAATAATAAATACATTTTAAGAAGAAGTATTCAACACAGTATACAATTCAGCACCTTTTCCAAATATTCATAAACCACGCCACGTGCCCAAAAGACAGATAGAGCTTCCCCTTTGTATAAACTTTTTAAGTGCTGTATAGCTCTGCACAAATAAAGACAAAACAGATGTTTTTCCTACAGTGAAAGGCCAGATTAGAGAATACCACAGTTGTTCAGCATCCCTTGAGTTGAATGGCGTAGCTGAAAGTACAGGCTTGCAGCTCATGTAAGGGAGATGTTTTTCTTTGGTGCTGTGCTCCAAAAAAAAGTTAATTGGCAATTTTTTTTTTTAATTTCTTTTACAGCAAGGCAAAAACACTGTGAGTGCTGGAGAAAAGAGAACATTAGCACCTGCACATTATATGTTATGATATCCAAAAAGTCAGCTTGATCATCAGGAACCCACACATAGTTATACACAAACACACATTAACAGAACAACTCTGCACCCTCTCTGCATAAATGCATTCGTGTAGCTCCTAGTATCTGCCAAGGTCTTATGTTTCCAGAAATGGAGAGTCGTTTCCAGGAGCATGCAGGGAAGTGACCACAAAGCAGCTCTGATTCCTGTTAGTAATAACATCTCAATTTGTTCAGCAACTTGTTTGAATATTATAGGGTGAAAACAGCATGAAAGCCATACTTTTAATTCTAAATTACTCTGGGTTGTGTATCCAAAAACACAAATGCCTGCAGACATATTTCTACCATATGTTTTTGATAATTGTCATGTTTCAAATTATAATTTGAATATATTAATGATGAATAATGCTGCACAAATAACTATTTCTTACTTCAAAAGTATGATTCTGTTCTTTTATTTCTCCTAATATATTTTTAGCTACTGTTTATCAACCACCTGGTGCACCTTAATTAGTTTCTTCCTCACTCTATGAATGGCAGCGCTTATTAGCATGATGTTTAGCGAACCAACAGCTGGTATATGCTCGGCTGTTTTGTTTAGTTTGTGCCATAGGTGGGTTTTTAAAATGAACAATGGTGGGAGCTTGGGTGTTACTAGACTAGTCCAACAAAATACTAAAACTCAGACGGAGCCATGGGCACAATTAACAAGTGAATTTCACTTGTCTTTGGTCAACTTTACTGCTAAGCTAGCCTCTTTCGTAGCTAGCTCTAAGTAAAATTGAATTTATTGTTTTAAACTGCGGCACTGATAACGAAAACACACAACATATGGCTCTGCTGTACTCCAAAGAAGTTAGACTAAGTCAGACGGGTCGACTGTTTGTAATAATTATGTAATATTATTGTAAAAACGGGATGAAAGCAGCACAGAAGACATACAAGACAGTATGGATAGCTGCACGAGACAGACGAGTTAACGGTCAATTATGGCTGAAACCAGGTGAGCAGGACCGCTTTTGTTGAGCTTAATTTCTATGCAGTGATTTGATCATTTTTGCTCCAATGTTATAACGTTAATTATTATTGACGGAGCTTATCTGTGTTATATTGTGTTATTTTGTTATACGTTCTTCAGTTTAATGACATTGTAAATTAGGGGAGACCAGGGATGGTGGTAACATGGGGAGAGTTGAAACACCAACATTTCCACCATATCACGACTGGAAACAGATGCAGATTTTATTGAGAAAAAAATTATTTTTAGTTTCTAAAGTCTTTTTTTTTTACAAACATTAAATTTTGTTTAGTACTTATACAGTTGGAGATAAAATTATGTGACCTACAGTAAGTTAAATTGTTGTATTTTAGGCAAAATGTGATGCATTTTTCCATTTCTAATTTCAAACCACTGTGTTATTACAGCTTAACAATGGCTGATAGGGTTGGGGGTGGGTTGTAACATATAACCCTATAAAGCCAGACATACCATATTTGATACATTAAGTTTCTGAGACATTTTGTATCACTTTATGGTAAAACCCTGCAGTATCCTATACAACATGATACTTGTCTTCTGCCCCTAATGGATAACAGGAAGCAGAAGACTACACCATGATAATTTTGACATGTAACACGGTAAAAAATGGTAAATATTTTTAAAAAATACTAACAATTGTTTTCCTAATTTTGTTAAAGAGCCAAACAAAGACTTTAGACTTTAAAAAATTGGACTTTTTCCCCAGTTTTTTAGGCTTGAAAGGGTTAAAAGTAGTTCTATTATAACCATCTACTTACTCAAAGCTATGAACAATTAATTGATTTTATTAATTCCAATGCATGCCAAGGCAGTGAGAAAAAAGAGAGAGATGTATCTGCTGGAAATTTTGAAATGCTAAAAGCTGCCGATGATACTGAGACATCACCAAAAAGTTGTCTGTATGAAGTTATTTGGCAATTCAAAGCCAAAGGAAGTGGGGACAAAATGTTCCCCATTTTTTGGGATTGTTCTTTTATGGCAATACATATATTTTGAAAGCAGATTCTATAGTGGGTCTTTGCATTTGCTTGTTTGGTCTTACTGTTTCAACTGTCCCCACTATGTGTTACAACCCACCTCGGTATTGGGGTAGGTTGTAACAAAGGACCACCATGTATTTTACATTTCCACAAAAGATCTGTGATGTTCTTGCAGGGTTTTGAATTGGTGACATTTGTAGAAAACAAATGTGTGTATTTTATATCAAAGTTTGTGAACTGTGGTTCTAAAATTCAGCGAGTTACAGGTGCTGAGCAAAAAGTGTTACAACGATCCCCGCTTCCCCCTTGCAATATTATAGTGGCTCATTTAGACTAGACACTGCCAGTGCTGTTCATAACATCAGTATTTTTCTTGTATTAAGATTAGGTTAAATGTCTACTGTGCACATGTAAGAATATGAAATATTATTTTAAACAATAAAAGAATATATTAAAAAAAAATTGAATTCTGTGATTAAAGTCAGAATTGTGGCTTTTTTCCAAAAACAAAAAAAGAATTTAGGCAGGATTCCTTTTTTTTTAATTTCCAAAAAAAGTCAGAATTCTGATATTAAATTTGGAATTCTGGGGAAAAAACTTAGAATTCTAACTTTAATCTCAGAATTCTTGATTAGTTTTTTTCAGAAATGGAAATCTGATATTAAAGTCAGAATTTCTGATTTTAATCTCAGAATTTTGACTTTTTTCAGAAATAAAAAAGAAGTCAGAATTCTGGGAATAAAATCTGAATTCTGACATTAAAGTCGGAATTCTGATTTTCTAAATTGGCCCTGATACTTTTCCGTAAATACTTATTCTTTCTAGGGAATATATCTGAAGTAAGACAAGTTAGTGCAGTTGTCTTTCATCTGTGAAGTATAACATTATTACACCCATTTTTACTATATTGGTGATTTATCATTGCTGGCTCATAAGTAAGGCTGATTTGACAAATATATTTGGGTAAATATACTTTTGTGAAATCTACAAAAGTACCTCCAATTTTAGGTCAACTGTAATGAATTAAGAAATGGAGACACTTATGATGCAGTACTGCTCATAGGCACTATACTTCTGCTGTGTTCGGATCATCACACTGCTGCAGTGTCCCATTGTAATGCATTTTCTTTTGTATTCTTTGCCATGATATTGTGGTGTGCAAACATCTTAAGCCATCTGTCATTCCTTAATGCCAAGACAACAGAAAACAAGTGTTTTTATTTTATGAGAATCAGAACTAATATAAATGGACCACATATAAGGCAAAAAAGGTTTTTACAATTCTGAGCCTGACAATCAAGATTTGGTATGACTACTTTTGTTCTTCAAAACAACTTAAACTCTCGTAGACAAGCTTTCTTGTAATTTCTTTAAGTAATCCTCAGAAATTATTGTCCAGACTTCTTGAAGGACTTTCCAAAGCTCTTCTTTGGATGTTGGCTGCATTTTTCCAGATGATCCCACCCTGCTCCAATAATGTTGAGGTCTGAGGTCTGTGGAGGATTCATCACGCCATAAGACCTGTTGCCATTGATTTTCACTCCAGTTTTTGTGTTATTTGGCTCACCTCACGCCTTTTCTCCTGTTTCCCTTCCTTAAGAATGGTTTCTTGACAGCCATCCTTCCATGGAGACCATTCAACAGTAGATGGATCAACTGAAGGTCAAGATGCATCTCTAAGTTCCTGTTTCAGGTGTTTGCTGAGCATTTTTCCTATTTCTTAAGCACATGACTTTCAAATGCTGTTGATAGTATGATTTTTTTCCCTCCACTTGTTCCAGTTTTCTTAAAAGTATTTTAAAGCTGTAATGCTTTTAAAATCTATTAAAAGCATTACAGCTTTAAATATTTCCTTAAAACATTAAAAGCTGTGATGCTTTTAATGTTTTATGTAGAGCACTTTAAATGGTCTTGTACATGAAAAGTGCTATACAAATAAATGTACCTGTCATTTTAACAGTAGTGTCCTATTGTTGGCAGGTAGACGGCAGGCGGAGTCCAGCTAGAGGGATTTGAGACACTGTCAGCAGCAGAGAGGGCAGGATGGCACACAGGAAATGATCATGGCCCCATGGAGGCAGACCAGCTGCAGCAACCCAGTGCTAAGAGAAGTGTGAGGTCAGTAGAGCATTCAGAGAAAGGAAAAAGGTGCAGTTCAAAGAGCTGCAAGTAAAACACTCACCGAGACACAGTAGGAGTGGGAAGATGTTTTTAAAAAAATAGAAAAACACTACTATGAAAACAGAAATTCTCCAGAAACACATAATGGGCTCCTCGTGGACTAAAGACTAATGTTGAGTTTTTACTCTTTGATTTGTTAAGTGACCTTGTCCTGTGGGTTGCACAGGGTCAGGCTAGGGATACCGGTGTGTAGATGCTCATAAATCATACGTGCTGGTGATGTCTGCTCAAACACATTGCTCAGGCATGTGGAGAAGAAGGAAGTACGCTAGTTTGATTGCTCTGCACATTATTCTGTGTGTAACCAAGGCGTCTGTCTGACTCATTGAGTTTTCATTAGCAGCAGCTACTGCTCTGATGATGGTAATTAATTCTGGCAGAAGGACTGTGGCTCACAGTTAGACCAACATCTAAAGGTAAACATATTCAGTCCAGATCATCTTTATCAGCTGATACAGCTATTAAAAAGATCAGTGCCATTGCAAATACATACACTCTAGAGATAGTTGTCGTCTCTGGCTGCGTTTGGCCAGTTTCAGCTCTTTTCTATGATAAGAAGAGCAGACAGGACTTATACCAAACTGATTATTGTCTAAGAAAACTTGCAGATAATAGCAAACAAAGATAAAGTTTGAGATTCCAGACTTGCAGAAATTATCCTCAAAGCTAGGATCAATAGTGACTGAAGTTAAGATCCACACGGGGTCTTTCATGTGGGGATCTCATGTGCTTCTCTCATCTTCAAGGCCAAAACATTGTTGTGTTTAGTGGAGACCACGCAGATGGATCATTTCTTCCGCCACACCCTCCGGTCAACAGTTAAGCTCACAGCTAAGAGTGTCATTGCCAATAATTATTCTCTCTTGTCTGAGCACCGCCACAACTAAAGTACTTCAGTAATCCAGGTCTTGCTTGGCAAAGAGAAGGACAAATCTGAGAGCAATTGAGGTCTTAGCCTTTTTCAGAATTACGGCCCAAAAAAAGATTTCCTTCTTTCTTCTGGGAATCTCTTTACCTTCAGTAAAAATCACTGAGTTGCAGCTACGGAAGAATGATTTCCTTTGCCAAGGTTTCAGGCACAGATGTTTGAATCTAATTTTACAGACTGAAATGAATGCAAACTGACGCGGCAGCAGCTGAAATAGTAAAGGAGGAGCATTCAGAATGAGCAGAAACTTTACTGACTCTATGCCCAGCGTGAGAAGGATGATATAATAGAGAGCAGGGACAATGTATGAATAAAAACAAGCATTTCAAGCCTTTCTCAGGCATTCCAACTGATCTCCAAACTTCCAGCCGTCCTCTTCTAATCAGCCTCTATTAAAGTCCTTTCAATGGCAGCTGTACTCTGACCTTCACCTCAATAGAAACCAGCCGATTGAAAATGTGTGCATGTGTGTGTGTGACAGAACTCAAAAGAACACATGCAAAATCCAAACTTTTAACAATGTCTGTTCCTTGAAACACAATAAACACTACCAGGTTTAAGAACATAAATATACGGATTAAAAGTGTGTCTAAGTCAGTCTGATAAACCACAGGCATGTCTGTGAAATATTGCAATTATTGCAAATATTGCGTTCATTCCACAGTCCTCATCAAAGCCTCCGAGAGTTGCCCAGCCAAAACAGAGCCGGACACACAGCTGCACCTCATTGAGGAGCTGGTTTGATTTAATCTGAGCTAAACATGATCTGATTTAGAGTTAATATGGCCCTTGTGTGGTCGAGGTGAGGAATAACCTCAGACAAAGTGAAATGAAGAGCCGACCACTGTTGAAATACAATACACAACATTCTGGTGGCCATTAACCCTTTAAAGATTGCTCGAAGAAAAAAGCAAAAAAAGCTTTTTATTTTATTTTTTATTTTTTTTAACAAATGGTTGAGATAACAGTTAATAATATTGAAATGGTAAAAATTTGAACCAGTAATGAGAAAACAAACACTTAATCTGGCATTACATACCTAAACAAAGTGGTAGAGATGGTTCAAGCAGGTTTATTTCCACAAATTTTTATCAAGATTCATTAGTCACCAAACAACTTGGCCTGTTGACTTACTTTCTAACCTTTAAAAATATGTGTTTCTGACTCTTTTTGATGAAAAAGTGACATTTATTATGTACAATCCTGGAGCCGTTGTTGCCCTGCACCGTCCCGAGGCTGATAAACCTTCAAGACTCTTACCTCCGGGAAACTGCATCACTTTACGGCAGGTAGAATCCAAGATGGATGCTGAATTAGCCATCGTTAGGAGGGAATCTTTTTTCGTTTTTTTTTTTTGGAGTGGCGTTGGGGTCTATTCAGTTAAATTGTGTACAAATTCTAGGCCGCTGTTGAGGGCCTTTCAGTGAGCATACAACTCTGAGTGGGTTGTCCAAGCTTGAGCCAGATTGGTAGATCACCCCCGGCCCTGTGTCCACCTGTCACAGCCAGTGATTGCTGAGCAGCAGTAATTGTACCATGCTGGCATGAAAGCCCACAGGAAATCCCTCCAACAAAACGCCCGCCACGCTGGAATGTTGGCACCATGTTGGTACTTGAATCTCTCGGCTAGGGTTAAACTGACTGAGCTCGAGGACCATGTGACGCAAAGAGGAATGCTAGAGGCTGATGTCGGGTCGGAGGGGGGCAGATGGAGGGGTTGGTGTTTGGGGGACAGTGGTGGGGAACCGCCAAGGTTAGCAGAGGATTTTGAAAGGGAATTTGGGGCCAACAGAGCTGTAGTGCTAATCCCCCGTTGGTAGGCTGGGGAGAAGTGTGAGGATCTCTGCGTTGAAGAAGCAAGCCATCACTCTGAAGTGCTGTGTGCTTATTGTCCAACGTATTCAGGAAGTGAGGACTGCTCAGCATTTATACATGTTGAGGTAGATTAAATCTAATTTCCTTGCAAGTGAAATCTCATGGACAGGGACTGGTTGACATTTCCACAACAATGAAATATTACCTTCACGCTCCAGTGATGTTTTAAAGAAAATATTTCACTGTTTTTTAAGGATGTATATAATTTCTTATAGTACTGCAATGAAATTCAATTAGGTTAGATATTAATTAAATCGTAAAGTTTAGACATGTAATGTTCAGAGGATAATACCAGAATCACTGATTATGTCATAAGGTGGAGCATGCGGATGAAGAAGATTCTGCATCCCTTCAGGGTTTGAAAGATAATCAAGAATGTGTAGTCTACATGAACTCATAGCCTAATGTCTTTAGTTGAAGATTTTCTAAGCTTCAAAGAACAATGAAGTTGTTCGGTTATATGGTTAGATAACATTCAACCGCTGAGAAAAGGAAGACATAACATTAGGAACTGTCTTGGATTGAAATTCTTATTGAATGTTATTACATTACTGTAATACGTTGGGTGATGTGACTTTAAGATTTTATGAACTTACTAGAAAGCATGGACTAGAAAAGATGTATGTAATTTAAAAATATATTTTACTGTTTTGAGGAACCATGTTTGCTATTTTCACCCGGACTTCTGCAACCTCAGCCACACTTTAAAAAACGTTCTGATGGGTGGTAAATGCTGGTAAATTCATATTATTTACTTTAAATCAATTAGTTAGCAGGTTTCCTGCAACATAGAAAATCTAATGGATTTTATCCCGTCATATTGATTAATAATGAATAAAAAATTTCAATTAGAATTTTACTTCCAAAAAAGAGGTTAATTTAATGGGGGGGGGGGGGGGGGGTTTCTTCCATCAATGTCTCTCTCTCTATATCTCTCTCTCTCTCTTTCTCAAAGGTTTCTCTAAACTTTTTCTTTTTC
>JBBBVU010000016.1:1246574-1308270 GCA_037177055.1 Atherinosoma microstoma | reverse complement strand
GTGTTTTTTCGATATATACACACACACACACACACACACACACACACACACACACACACACACACACACACACACACCAGACTAAAACCCTCTAACACCGTAGCGAAAGTCATCTTTACGTTTGTGATCCTGAATTCTCTCCTTGAATTAGATGCTGAAGTTTACATAGTTTAACTCAGCCAGACGCTGGGTAAACATGGCGCCGCTTCACTGATCTTCATATGAATAAAACCATGCAACTCTTTAACCCCTCTCAGTAATGTTAGTTAGTTAGCTCCTTTTTTCCCCCCTCTGGGTTTGTTGACTCCTCAACTGAGGGCACAGCCTGCTATGCTGGCCCCCTGGCCAGATTTACTATGATTACACGGACCAGTGTTTACTTTTCCCAGCATACTTAGCTTGCCGTTTCTTTTATTCTTATTAATTCAGTCTCGCTCTCTCTCCCTCTTGGCTCATTTTTATTCATGCTTTCTTTGGTAGCTAATACTGAAGCTCTGATTTAAAGTTTCCAAAGGTAAAAAGTTGGAGAATTTCAACAGATTTGTTAAATAGTTTTTGCATTTTGTTGTATTTATATAAACTATTGGGATTGTATTGTTATGAAATGTGTGCATCTTAAAAACATGAACTCTTTACTTTGAGTCAGGTTT
Organism: Atherinosoma microstoma; assembly: GCA_037177055.1. Classification (NCBI taxonomy): domain Eukaryota; kingdom Metazoa; phylum Chordata; class Actinopteri; order Atheriniformes; family Atherinidae; genus Atherinosoma; species Atherinosoma microstoma. Next base: position 1,307,620 of record JBBBVU010000016.1, on the reverse strand, counting down.
GAATTAGGAATATGTTTTAATGTAAAGAGGAAATGGATGCAGTCATTTTAATTATTAAAGTTTGGCCGTTGCTGTCACCGTCAGCTCTGAATTCTGTCGTTTTCTGTGTTCATCTTGTTGCACATGTACTATCTTAATTTTATGTGTTGTAGTGAATCATAAGTTAATTATTACCTCAACTCAAAAAATCCAAAATCCTTAAAAACTGTAATATTGCATGCTAACTTACATTTAATGTTTATTATAGTTTCATCACTGCCTCGACAGAGCCTGTCTTACTCTATAAATTAAAAACAATATTTACAGACGATACAGTAGATTCTTTTTGTTGTAAATCATACATCTGTTCCAGGATGTGTTTTCAGTAGGATGTAAGTGAAAGAGTAGATGAGGTTTTTTTTTTATTGGTTTGGCTTACTCTGTCAATAATGAGCTGTACATTCACAGGTGTCAAAATATTTACAAGGCAAAAAGGACAAAAACAAAATGAAAAGAAATTTTAAAGACAGAATAAATCAAGATGTTAAGAACAAAATGTTGTGTAAGAAAAAAAATGATTTCGAAGTCTTAACTGTTCATTTACAGTCACTAAAATGAGTTTAGCTTCATTTATGTTGGACTTTGAAGAAAAAAAGGTTTACAGAAAAGCCAAACATCAAAAAAGCTCATGTGTGGAGATGAAATATAATCCCAAAGATTAAAAGAATACTCATATTTATTTTAAATACCTAAATACATAAATAAAATCAGTAAAAATATTCATCTTGTTCTCATAAGCAGAGAGACTCATTGTTTTAATTCCAGACTGGGAGCTGGTTGTACAGTAGAGGAGGCTGAAAAATAAAGGCTCTGCATCTCATTGTAGTCCTGGAAATTCTGGGAACCACGATTAATCCTGCTCTCCGCGAGGGAAGAGTTTGTGTGAGCTTATAGGGAACAACAGGATCTTTAAAGTACAAGGGAGCTGTGCCACAAGGGTTTTATCCTAAGAAGGATTTCAAATTCTAGTCTAAATTTTTACTGGGACCCGATGTAGAAGGGCTAATACAGAGGAAACTTGGCAGTACCAGTCAGTTCTCTGGCTGCAGCATTTTGGATCAGCTGAAATATTTTCAGGTAATTATTTGGACACCTAGTTCACTTAAAAGTCTTAACCAAATTAGTGTCCAGGGAAGCCCCTCAAACTGATGATGGTGTCCCTCTCTGTTTCTCAGCCATCTGCTGGTTTGTCCTTATCTAGAAAGGTGCATGCTTTGCATGATCTGTTATCTCCCAGCAACATGCCCGAGGATGTGCGTGCACACACACACACACACACACACACACAGAGAGAGACACTAACAAAAATGGCCTTTTAACAGCACACACTGCTGAGCTCCTATTTAAAGGCTGGAGAGTGAGGGTGGGGGTGGGGTTCACAAAAGTCCATTTACAGTACGGGTCAGTACATCTGAAAGCCTTTACCACTCCAGCCAAATTCTTTGTCTCCCTCATTCACAGCTAGTTATCTAGACTGCAGGCGGCACAAAGGCAATTGGCAATATATTGTCCGGCCTGACATTAACCCCTGATATTTTCACTGCTTTGCATAAAAGTCCTCTTTTCCTCCTCTATTACTGGGCAATTCCCACAGAGCACGGGGTCAAGCCAACCATGGAGAGATACTTGGACACTCGGACAAAGAGAGACAGACAGATATAAAGAAAGGAAACATAACAGCAGCGTCTTTTAGTTACGCTTTTTTTTTTTATTTAACTTTTCCAACGTCTTTGCCTCAGACAAAAGTCCTTAAGATGCCAGACGAAGGCTGATCTAAACCTTTTTTTTTAACATGATCCCAGCCAAAATGTCAGTCCATACATGTCCAGCTCACACACACACAATCAGTCTTCACACTCCATCACAAGTCTGTGTTGACAGGCATGAAAATGGAATAATGTAGAGGGTATTGATAACAACAGGTTCACATTGTGGTAGCACATTCAGCTCCTACATGAAATGTGTTATTGTGTGAACTATCTCCAAGTGTGATAATTTAAGAAGGGTTAGTCTGAGGTCAGTTGGATAGTTTCACAGCGTAATGATAACAATGGTTGCTCAGAGGGTCACTCGGCTCAGTCCAGCATTTCCACACTGAAGCAGGTCAGATTTGAAGACTATCTAATCTGTAGCGCTATGACGAATATAGACGCCATACTAAGCTTTTACATTCCATCATTTGTAATAATTGTGGCGTGCTACAAATTCCTGGATAATTTCTCAACTTTAAACTAAACATTGACATAAGCACACAACGGCATATTTTCACCGTATTTGCGAATTGTTTTGGGTGAGATTTTATCCGATGTTTTCAATGACGTTCTTGAAGGAAATTTGACAAATTTGGAATCTATTTTATTCTGTATTCACCCAGTTACCGCTACTGTAGCTGGTGGTTGTTGTGCATGTCCTCGATCAGCCGGTGAGGCTTCGTGTTCCTGTAGTGGTGAAGATAGTGACAGACAGCAGGGGGTGGACTCATAACCTATTTTCTCCAAATGCCAGGCTTAGGAATGCCAATGACTGAAGAGTCCTTGAGGCTGTCGACGGACAGGCCTGTGTGCAGAAAGAGCAGCCTCCCCCTCACCTGCAGATCCTCCCTGCCCCCAAACCAAAGACCACAGTGAGCTGTCCGTGTCTCTGCCTGCTGCAGCTTTCAGATTGTTGCTGTACAACAACATGCACTACTGAAAACTTTATCATTATAAAACTACAACCTAAAAGTTGTTGATCAGCTACAACGCTCGAGTCATAATGTCATCATGCATTCTCTCTGGTTCCAAGTTTGAAGATCAGATAAGCTTGTGTATGCAGGGTCTTGGCTTCGGATCTGGAGTCACATTTCTGCTCATTACCTGAAATAGATCTGCCTAATCAGCCCTGCTTAACCCACATTTATGGCTAAAAATGAAATAAAAAGAAAAGGACAGCCAGGAAGGAAGTCTAGCATAATAGAAACGACAAAATAAAGATTCTCATCTGCTTGGTTTTTATCAGAATATTCTGGGTTGTTTTGGCTGTTTTTCTGCCTCCACAGGCTTTAGGTTAAAAGGTGTTCGAGCTCCAACCGCATGCGCACGGTCGTTCTGCGCTGTATCATGTGAGTTCACAACTCCACATCTTCCAAAGCTATTTCTGTCAGGGTAAATCACAAGAACTTCAACCAAGGTTGATCAGGAGGTCAAATCTGCCCCCTCCAGCTCAGAAAACTCTGCCCATAAGTTCAAAATAAATTTGATGCGCATTATTTGGCATGTAATGTTTTGTCAGTTTGAGGTCTGAGTGTCAGACGTGGGGGTTGAGGGTTAAAGCTGTGGTAGAAGTGATATGATTTCTTTTACAATGGCCTTTGTGAGGAGATGGACTATCCAAACAAATACTTTGCCAGGGTTTGGGTAATTCAGAGTGCAATCCCGATGGATTGACAGGTTGAACCCTGCAACTTATTACATGCTGTGCAGAACTGGTTTGCTCAAAATGTGCACTGTAAGTTGTGGTTATTTGGGGTTCATTTTAATAATAAGTCTTGGAGGTTATGAAATATTTTATAAATACTTCTTTCTTTATTTCAGTATACAAAATAACAGTATATACATCCACACAAAAGTGGTTTACAAAATCCATGAGTTCAGCTCATATGCTCTGAAAAATATAATATATTTTGAACTGCCTGCATGTCAGACAAAAAGGAGATAATGCAGCATTTCACAAAGTTCTTAAATCTCTTTCTCTCTTTCCACAGGGAGGCAGGCACATCATGATCCACACAGGGCACATGTTCAGAGTCCAAAACATCAACCACAAAAATGTTCCATGATTGAAAAGTACTTGAGGTTCCCTTTGTGTTCCCTTTTCCTCAGTTGTCCATTTCTGAAGAGGAAAAACGTTTTAATAGTACCTAAAAAAAATGAAATAAAAAAAAAGTCGATCCATGAGAACTCTTGGATTTCCGTGGAATGGAGCCAAACATAAGTCAGGAGAATCCTCCGGCATAAAACCCAATATTAATTCTTTTTATTAGAGATATGATAAAACAGGCTTTCAGGCTCCCTCTCAGGGGAGCAAAGTGGGGGTTATAATTATTAACATGAAAAAGAAAGTACTCAGGAGGACGGTGGTCTTCATATGAACTAACCCGCACTGTCGCCACGCTGTTCCATGTCCATGTGCAGGAAAAAAAACAACCTCAAAGCCCGATTGGAAATTTGGAGATTTGATAGAAAAATGATACATCACAGGAATAGATGACTTCTTGCCGAGATGCGCATGCTGAAGCTTAAGACGAAAGTAAGCCTTCTTTGTATTGTAGTGCTTTGGTTAATCTGTAGCCATGGGTGGGTGGGTAGAAAGTAGAGGGCTGCTGGGGGGGACCTGCAGAGGCACGGGCTCATTTGCAGACGTATCGCTCCACGATCCGTTCACACTTCTTGCAGGTCACGTAGCAGCACCAGTGGTACTTGCAGTGGCAGCGCTCCACCAGCTTCTCCGTGTACGGGTTGTAGCCACGGCCGCAGCACATCAGGTCGCAGCTGTCGCTGCCCACGGAGGTTTTGTTGCACTGCCTTAAAAAAAAAAGCAGAAGTTATTTTAGCATTTATTTAGATTTGCGTTGCAGTTTCCTAACCAAGACGCTAACAGAAAAGCACATTTTAGACTGCGATGAAACCAAACACATCTCAATCTTGCTCCCCTGTCTGACAAAAGTTTGGTTTACAGCTTCATTCTCAAACCTTTTGCGCAATCTTGCCGCCCGTCAAGAGTCTACAATAGTCTTTTCTAAAAGTGCTTGACCGACTATTGGGCTTTAACCTTTTGTGCACTCTTTCTCCCAAACATTTTTTTCTTTTTGTTTAGTTGTCTTTGAGCAATGGGTGCTTTGGAGCCTCTCATTCCAGAGGCCCGGGGCATCCTGAATGAGCAAAGAATAGTTCTGTCATAAATCACGCTGAATACACAGGGCGACCCTCCCTCTCTTTAGCTTGCCCTCTGCACATAATTGCTTTATTTTATGATGGCGGAGTGTTAATGACCGGCGAGGTGAGACAGCCGCTGAACTAACTGCTGCTGCAGGAGCGAAGGAGAACGAAGAGGAGGGACGGGAGTCATCGAGAGTGTCAGACAGGTTTATTACATTGGTGGGAGCTGGCAAACCCCCACACGGTTGTGTTTTGTCAGGAGCGAGAGGACAGCAGTGCAAATCTGATGTTCACATATAAAGGTTGAAGGAGAGGCCCTGTAATGTAATTTAAGATTAAAGTACAGGCTCTTCCCAGAGACATGACACACTTCTCCACCAGTGATCACACTTTATCTATTAGGGGCTGCAGCAAAAATTCACTTTCCTCATCCCTAACAAGAACAACTGCTACTGCTCTCAGGCGTGGCTCAAGGGTCAAGACAGGAATCAAGTCACAGTTTAAAAATGGAAATAAAAATAGGGCACTAGCAAACCAGAAAACAGCAATGAGATGATTGTGGAAGAGCAGATGATATTTTGACCGTGTGATCGAGCGAGACGGCAGGCCCATCCAATAAAATCTGACGCTAATGGAAATAAAGCGATAATGTTGCAGACTGTCGCCTTTATCAGACTGCAGTGGATGCACTGAGCCCTGCTAGTGTCCTTGGCACGAAGCCTGTCCTGCTTATCTGTGATAAGTGGCGTAAGGCTGAGAGACACATGATTTGGCAGTCATGAGATGTATGACATTTTCTAGCAACCTACAAAAATCTATGCTCATCGGTGGCTTAACATGACTCTGATGCTATTCTGGTGCCATTGAAGCATGCTGTGATAGACTTGGATGGATAAACGTGTAATATCATAAAGTAAAGGGATTCTAGTTAAACAAGTGGGGTAATACAGGCAAAAATGACAGAGTTCACGTTTGGAGAGAGAAAGTTAACAGAGTTACAGAGTTGACTGACAATAATTTGCTCCTCTATATCAGTTGTTTTCTACATTTTTTGAGCCAAGGTACATTGTTTTCATTGAAAAAAATCACAAGGCACACCACAAACCAAAAATGTTAGAAAATAATGAAACTGTAAGCTAAATTAACAATAAAAAGTCATTCTTGTCAAAGTGTCTTGAATAGAAATAAAATAGGGATTATTTGGCATATTATTTGCAGATAGTAATTCATTTGCTTTCATAAAATGTTTTTTAGACCAACTAGGTGAAATTGGATCATTTCCCATGACACCTGACAATCTGTCACAGCACACTAGTGTGCTACGGCACAGTGGGTGAAAAACATTGCTCTATGTCACGCAGTCCAACATAAAATGAGTCATCCAAATTTGGGTAATTCAATGTATATTTTGTTTAAGTATTTATTATCCAAGTCTGATTTTTAGGGCTCATGGGCTCATCGCTGCATGGTAACTCTGCACAAAGTGAAACGTGTACATACGTAAACCTTTATCTTTCTGCAACTATTCACTATATCCCTGTTTCTGTAGCCCTCTCAAATCAATATCAGCTTGAGTGCCCCTTAGTCCTAAGAATAACGAATTAGTAATTGTTTCAGATAGCAGCACAAGGACTCCATTCACGATGGCCTTTTCCGTGGCACATGCTCAGACAAGCCACAGACGAGGCACTCTCAGGGGACTGTGGTCGTTATCAGCCAGCCAGAAAAGTAAATGGTGCCACCAGGCACGACAGCACTTCACTTAAGTCAACATCCTGGATGAGCAGACATTCAGGGTTGGTCATTTCCTCTTTGTCTGCGGCAGGAGTCTGGCGCTGATGTGAGTCATGCTTGCAAATCTGACTGCAAACAACTGCAGTGTCATTACTATCCAATATCCACCTCTTTGTCCCACAAGCACTAAAAGACAGCTTGTTCTTGAACATCAAACCAACGTAGAGCCATGTTTGCCATGTCATAGCCTACGCCATAGCTTCTCGTAGCGTGATGTGCACTTCGTACGCACACCATCACAACTGTGATCGGTCGTCTTTGAATGCCACATTTTATGCCTCTGTGGGACAAAAATAGGCTTTTAATGATAACATAACTAGCATTGTTCCTGCAGCTGTTTCCTCTCTCTCAAAGAATAGATTCAGTCTGTTTAACACGAGCCATCTCCTCTGAGTCTAACTGCAGACCGATGAAAACATCACACAGGTAAAAAAAAGTTTACGATGGTATAAGCCCGGAATCATAAACCAAACCCAGCTGTCATATAGTGCTGTGACCCGGCAGGCTCACCTGTCCTGTGTGCCAACGGAGCCCTGTTTTTCATTCTTGATGCAGAAGTCCGGGGAGCTCTGCAGGTAGACCAGTTCATTCTCCCTCACTGGCCTGATGTCAATGTCCTTAGGCACTAGCTGCTTGCGTGTCCCCATGGGCCGGTGAACCACCTTAGTGGCAGACAGGTACTTGGTCTTAAGGTCCATGGCAATCTCCCTGAGGTCTTGGAGGCCTCTCCAGCAGGTCCTTATGGAGCAGGATCCAGACACACCATGGCATTTACACTTCATCACCAGCGCCTCTCTCAGTGCCTAAACATGACATCATAGAGATAAACGTACAATGTATGGGCAGTTTCTTTACATGTTAACTCTTGTTTTGAGATGGAAATATCTCTTCATACTACATACCTGTCTCCCGACTTCACTGTTGTGTAGATGCATCAGCTTGTTGGCATGGGACCCTGAGCGCTTCATCTTCATGGGAGCATCAGAGAACTTGGAGCCCATCATCAAGCCATAATGCAGGTTGTCAGCACAGCCACCCCAGCGATAGCCGGGCTCTGGGATTTGTGCAGGAATAGGGCCGCATGAACACAGGCGCAAATCCCCAGAAGTGCACGCCCGCGCTATGGTGTGGCTGATGGTTGCTGCAGACAGGGCGTACACAAACGCAGCCTCCCTTGTTCCTGATGAAATCAAGACAACGAAAACCAAATTATAGACAGTCAAATGGAATAAACCAGATAAAAAGAGATCTTGTTTACCCTGTTACAGTATCTGCTACTGTTATTCGTTTAACTTGTTTACCCTGTTCCTTGAAAGGTAAAATAACTACATTGATCAATATATGTCTATAAAATTAATAAAGAGATCATTTATTAGTCTTTTTAGCTTGAAAAAACATACCTACAGAATCAGTCATTTGATATAGAATATTTATATAACATAAAATCACACCTTTGCTCTTTACTCATGTTTTCTCGCATTTTGCCCACATTGTTGTTACACATCATGTAACAGGTTGTAAAACCGATGTGTAGCTTTGAATGTGTAGTGTTTAACTTTTAAACAAGCATATGACCAGTATTACTTAAAAAAAACACTAAAACAACCACAAAAATAACCCAAAGCATACACAGAATTTTTTCAAAGCACTCCATTTCATTTTGCGCCTCTCCGCCGCCCAGCCCCCTTTTCTTTTCAAGTCTCTGCCTTTTTTTTTTTCTTTTTGAGTCTGAAAAAAAGAAACTGAATTTATAAAATGTATCTTTCAAACATCAGCACTCATACTGTAATGGAGAGTGAACGCTGATGTAATTGGTGGTGATGTGCATACACAGAGAGCACATATGTTAAAGCATGGGAGCAATTGGAAGTAGGGGGAAGAAATCATGTATGACCGTGGGCTGGTTAGATCAAAGCCAAGCCTGGACAGAGATGAGCCATTTCCTGTCCAATGCAGACTGTTCATTTAGCCAAAGGCAGCCATGTCCATTTTAGGGAGCACTGTACCCCCCCTCCTCTTTTTTTTGCACAACCAGCAACCATCTCTGGCTGATTCAAGATCTTATTGGCAATAGAACCAGCTAGGTCAAGCCGGTTTGCAAACAGGCGTGCAGTCGGAGAATGATGTGGATTTCAGAAATAACAAAACCAATTACTTTCCCAAATAACAGCTTCGTTATAAATCCCTGGTGAGAACTCCTCTCAAACACATGATGGAATAATTTTGCTGGCGGCAAAATAGTGGAAAGAGATGGGAATGTGTTGCCTTTTAAACATATTTGAGTGGATTTTTAAAAAAAAATTTGTTTGTTTTTCTCAATATTTTCTCGACATCCACCTTTCTACACTATTACTGATCCTACCTCTGTCCAGGTCTGGCCGGAACTTTTGGGTATCAGAAGGGATCTCGATGGAGGAGCAGTTCCAGCGCATATCGGAGAAGGTCTTCTGGCATGTTTTCTTGACTTCGCGAGCAGCCTGGATAATAGTTTGCATGAGCTCCAGGTTGCTGCGGCACAGCTGAGCTTGAGAAGACACCATGCCAGGAAGCTGCTTGCAGTGCTGGGTCTGGTTGATGTGTAAGGAGGCAGGAGTGTGTGAAAGTGCTCTGCAAGAGGGCCGGACAAACAAAATTCAAAGCTTTTAGTCAGTATACACCATAATAAACAAATCCTTTTCATTATTGTGATTATGGAAACACAATTCTGATTCCTAAATGAAGTTGTATGTTGTGAAATTATGATTTTTTTTACGGGATTTGCTGTGTTGTGTTAGCAATTTGATTTCCTTGCGTACACATTTCAAGCTTGTGAGACACGTCAGCTTTTAACAAACAACTGAAAAATCGAAACAGATAATGCCTTAGGCAGGGAAATATTTTGGCATATGACACAGCAAAGAACCATCTTATCAAAGTGAAACTCTCAAAGGAAAGTCAGCTGCAGATTCATAAAATACAAGTGACACCTTTTTGGCACAGAGCTTCTCTTTTGTTAAAGCACTGAAGAGGCCTCAAGATGTGCCAAAAAATATAAAAGCCCTGCTAAATTCAGAACCTTACGCAGACGAGAAACTGCACAGAGATCCCTCATCATTTGAATTTTCCACCGCAGGAAGCGTCATCCGCTGTGGGCCTCGGTTTGAAGTGAATCATCTGTTTACAGACTATTAAATGGTTCACATATTTGATTTAAACTATTCTAAATTATTGGGGATTTACTTAATAGAGAAAACACGGGAGGGCAGGTTAGCTCTGATCTCTGCTCTTTGAGTCGTGCACTCTGTTAAGAGTTCATGAGAACCAGGCAGAACTGCCTCCACCTTGGCCTGTTTTGCATTAGGGGCCGTGGGGCCGCCACTATGTGCCCAACGATAAGCTATGACTCCGCCGGGCTTGTAGTAACCCAGCACTCGCAGGTGTTTACAGCTGCATCTGTTTTGCATTGTACCGCTGTGCATTATCAAGACTGTAAGACTTCTCAGATTTAGTACATGCCATCCTAGCCCCTCATGGGCACATCTGCTGAAGTGTTCCCAATCTGAGCATCGCAAGCTTCTCGTTCAGATCGGAAGACGCTGAGCCACGGTGTCAAAAGGTGTTGCTTTCACAGCAATCTGACATAAAACACAGGGATAAAACCTCCGATAAAGAAATACACAATACAAGAATCTCAACATAAGAATACCAAACATTCGCCTGAAACAAACATTCGAAAAATAGCAACCCGGGAATTTTATGGGCTTTCCAAAACGATTGCGAAAATTATTGTTTGCTTTTACTCAACCATGAAAACAGTGTGGTGCACAGTAAAAGCAATCAGCATTTACAGCATCACAGCTTCCCTCTACAGTGAACTATTTTTACGATTTGAGGCCCAACTAGACTACACACAGAAAGAAGCGACAACAGCGGCGCTGTCTATGCCACCGCCACGCCGACTCGCTTTCGTCTATGTTCTTCTTCCCGCTTGTCATTTCAGTCTGCAACCTTAGACATGAAACGCGTATAATGTCTCGTTTTACTCAGCCTGTATTAACATCAAATAAAACATAGAGGTTTCCATTCATACGCTGAATTTACCGTCCAGTTGATCGCATAAACATTCATACTACACACACAGTGGAAACTTTAAGAATGTTGGGGCCCATTTCCGAGCAGCCATGGGCTCCCCCCACCCCCCCCCACACTCCATAAAACATGCAGCAAACAATACCATGTATCCTCATTACATCATCTGCTTTAACAGTGTTCGCATGCAACGCGGGGTAAAGATGGTGATTGGCTTACAGAATGAGATGGCGGCCCTCCAGGGAATACTTACAGCCATTTGATGCCGGAGCAGACCTGAGACAGGAGCAGAGCCGTGAGCACACCAAGAGGCAGGATGTGAGAGTTGCTCCTCATGATGAACAGTGGCTCCCAGTTCACACAGGACACAAATACAAAAAAGGTTGTTGGGCTCGAAAACTCAGAAGTCAACTCTCATGGCACAGCCCCCTCCTCAAAATCCTGGAATGAATCAAGGAAATGATATGAACGACTGCACGGTGAGCCGGGGGGGGAATGTTTTGCAAAACTTGATGAATACTGTTTAGAACCAACTACGAACACTTGCAATAGTTTGATCAATCATTTCGAAACATAGCAAACATGAACAATCAACAAAGTTGATTTATGTGATTCAAGATATTCAGAACTTTTCTTCTCTTTCAACAGTCTCACATGTTAGATGAAAACTGAAAACCTGGACATGAGCAGGCCTGTGCTTCTTCTGAAGGAGTCTCCAGGCAGTTGACTAGAAGCAGTTTCTAGGGTTAGCATTCAACACGCTGTAAAGAAAATCCCCAGTAATGGCTCCCTTTAAGCTCCTTCTACAAGTCAGTAAACATCCTCGAAACAAAAGCAGCTGCTGCAGAAACATAAAAAAAAAAGTTTGCAAGTTCCTACAAGGACTAATCCTGCATATCTTTAATCATGATCAATTTTAAAGTGGATTTATTCTACGACTCTAGTCAGTATTTTATTGGTTTTAGTAGAAAGCAAATGAATACACTCATAAATATCAAAGATTACCATCTCTGGTGGATTTCGGAGCCCACATTGCTCGGATTATATGTTAAGAGAGCTAAATTATCTAAATTTCAGGATTTACAACCCTATGAACTCCTGTTCATCTCCGATACAGACGCATGCAGACGAACAGGGTCTATTTCCCATGATAGTAGCCTACCAAGCAGTGTATTTTAGTCCATGTAACTCAATTTGGTGTCACCCGTGCTTCATGCGGAAAAATGTGAAGAATTTGAGATTGGCGCACATTAGCGGGACACCAGCACAGATCAAGGCCACAGATCTGTGGTCAGAGAACAGGAGCAGCGCATCGGGGACATTATCTGATAGCGCTCGGAGCTGTTGATAAGAAGCAGCCTTTGAAGGGGGAGAGCTTAAGGTGAGCGCGTGAAGAGCGCGCAGGTAGCTGATCACGGGCCTGTTTGAAGCGACAGCTCCGGTCCTCGTCCCTGATTGGTCGAGACGCCTTCGAAACTGTGAAAGTCGCTAATATTAATTATTCAAATGAGCCGAGTGAAACTCACCGACCGACCTATGTGACGACTTTTCAAGCCCTATAGTGTAAAATAATAATCTATCATTGATTTATCAATGGAAAAGGTCAGATTGATGGTTTCTTTGTTTGCTTGATGTTAGATTTGTACCTTTCTAATGTGGTTAAAAGTGACCAAAACAACTTTTGTTTAAAGATAAAAGACTACAGATAGAGTTTTACACACACTATCCAATGTCTGTCCTCTTTCTTTTGCAATCTATAGTCTCATCAAGCTAAGATAAGCAGACAAAGCCCCACAATGGACCACTAAGCTTTAGTTTAATTGATCATTTTACAACTTTATTAAAACTGCTAATAAAGACAAAAGTCATCATTGGAGAAAGATTGTAGAGTTTTTTTTAAATTATCCATGCTTACAGTTTAATTTAACTCTAGTAACACACTTTACTCCTTTAAAGTTTGTGAAAACTTCAGTCTGAACCAGCAGCCCGACTCTTTTTCCTCCAGTCAGAGTCTCCAACTCACCTTTGACGCCGCGGCGCTCTGCGCTTAACAAGCCAACACAAGCGGAAAAGTCCAATCTCAGCAGGTCGGAATATCCTGAGTCGTTATCAGCCAGATGCAAGAGTAAAATCCAGCACGGGGTGGTCAAATGGTTCCGGACAGGTAGTACGCATGGTATCAGAGCGGTGTCGGTCAGCGCGCGCGTGTGTGCGTCTCAGACAGACAGAGAGAGGGAGAGAGAGAGAGAGGTTGGAGTGGAGGAGAGTGAGTGAGCTGAGTGGGGGCAGACTGAGCTCTAAAGTACCCCTGCCCCGCTTTGATCTCACTGCTGATGTCAGACCAGCATTAGCATAAGAAAGCTGGCTGCGCCGGGACCTGGAGCACGCGGCTGCTTCGGGGATTTGGTTATCCTACTGCAAAGACTCCGGAATAACACTTTAATATTTCCACAAGAGAGCTGGGGGGTGCCTTAGAGTGAGCCTGAGATGATGAATAGTCCATACTCTGACCTTCTTTAAATGACATTTTTATTGTTTCTACGCTATTATTAGCCTATCAAATTCCAATAAAACTCCATCACAGATTCCTGAAAGTATAGGCTACAATGTGTCGCCTTATCACGTTTCCCATTATCCATCATGTCACCAGTAATTGTATAAAGATATTGTTTGGCATAAAAATATATTAAAATATGTCTCTGCATAATTTAGATTTAGATTTTAAATCAACAACCAACAAATATTGTATAAATCTACTCATAAGTGTAAAGTTTTTATGAATTAACATTTCTTGTTTATGACTAAAACACTTATTAATAGAGTTAAAATGCCACTATGAGATATTTATGTGTTTTTATTGTTATCTTATTCAATATTGTATTCTGAATATAAGGGAATTGTCTTCGAAAAATTATCTGAAATAAGTCGGGGAAATGAATCACTCTTCTACAATTTCTAAAAATTATTTTCAGATTTTCTATTAATTCTTCTTTTTTTGTCCGTTTCCTAAAAACCTAACACAATACTCTGGAGGTATAAATCTCTGCTTGCTCAGTCTTTCATTTGCAAGTACACTGCAGTCCTTAAAATTGTTCCAGAAGCAATGTTTTAAGGAAATATCATCTTACAGGCAGAAATAAAGTATCATTTTCACCCATGTTTGGAACTGTAGCAACTTGGAAATAAAGAATGATCCTCTGACTTCACTGCAACACTAAACACATATTTTATTTATCAATGCGGACACCGAACTAATGAATGATAAATGTGCTATAATACAGTGTGACAGAATATTGGGGTATTCCAGATACAAACACAAAGTGCTATCCAACATGTGTTTTGTTTAAGAAATCCTTTTTTAGAAAAAAGAAAGGAAAGAAAAGCTTCCTAATGTTACATAGTTTTCCTGCACTGTCTGATTTCCTCAAATATGAACCACCCTGTAAGCGATACGTTGCCGAGCCAGCTGTGGGAAAGTAATGTCTAGTTTCCCTCAGAATCTGAATAAAGGTAACGCTGAGCTGTTGTCCAGACCTTGACCTTGCAGCTAATATGCCCGGGCCTCGTGCACTGTTGTCTGCTCCACCGGGAAACTGCAGACCAGGTGCTGTCATGCCGTCTCTGAGGCAGACGTAGACCACAACAAGCCCTCTTCCGTTGGGAACCCCCCTGCTTGTACATTGTTTTCCAAAAACAGGACCTGCTGCATAAGTCCCCTCCGTGTTCACATACATTATTTACAATACGCAGGAGGAAGATCTTGCTTCCAGAGGCTCAATGGGTTGTACATGGCAGTCAGTTGTGAATGGGCACAGGGTCAGTGTGTGTGTGTGTGTGTGTGTGGGTGTGGGTGTGGGAGTTGCAGAGCTTTCAGCAGGACCGGGCCTGTCTACAGACAGACCTTTTTTACACACAGGCTCTCCATTCCTGAGCTAGGATCAACATGCAGCCCCTTGATCTTCGTCTCACCTTCCAAGCAACACCGAGGAGGGGGGTGGGGGAGGTGGGGGGGATAAGAGAACCACTGTGGTTTATTATAACCAAATAACTCATGTAGTGTAACAGCAGACTTAGAGCTGAGTTATGATAGATAATCCACATCTCGGATGAAAACCAGCTTCATGGAGATAATGTTACACTTACATTGGAGTTTTTAACTGTCACTATAGTCGGCTTTAGACGTGAGGGGATTACTGATGAACATGATGCAGTGTGTCTGTGAAAATCCCTTCTTCACTTACAGCTCCAGGTTTCCTAAATGTACAGTCTAACATATACGAGGTGTGAGTCTGAGCTGGAAGTTGGGATGTCATTAAAACCCAAAGACATATTCTAAAACTCAAAACTATTAATGAAACTGGAATTTAAATGATTTTTTTTTGTTGTTTTTTTTTGCTATAAAACCTGTTGCCATGGCAAAATCATTTTAAAAGAATTTTTTTTCTGAGTGCAGTGAATGGAGGATGGTGTTGAGAAAAGGAATCTAGCAGCGCCGGGCCATTGTCCTGGAATCTCAAGAGGATCGAGCCAACATCATGAATCAGGACGCTTCAGTGGGGAAAGAAGGGAAGTAATGCTCAACTTTCACCCAGGAGGATCAGAGTCTGAATGGGAGCAGAGTTACTATTATGATCTTGGAAAGTTCCTCTCATGCTCCTGCAGGCTTGCAAAACTAAAGTAGGTTAGGACAATCCTGTGTTTCAATATTTTAATATTTCAATATGATTTTAAAAGGGATATAAATATGTTTTATTTTTTTTTAAAAAGATGAAATTGTAGATCTTTATGCAGTTTTTATGTTAAGATCTCATTAGATAATTGGGAAAAATACTCAACTCACTGCCAAGCTATAAATATTTTGAATCTGTTCCATTTAGTGTTATAAATGTTGGATAAAAATAAAGAAACACACAAACCACAATGATAAACTAAAAGAGGTTTAATTCTCTGTTGAGGTGCCTTCATCACTGCCTGTTCTTTATTATCCAATAAACCCTTTTAACCATGAATAATTTTCCAATTAAATTAAGAGCAGGAGTTTGATTAACAGCCATCTTTTATTGAATAAAGCAAGAACTTAAAAGAGTTTTTTTCCAAATGGAAACAATCAGTGAAGTGTAGCCGTAACGGCTTCTTTTCATTTTTACCTCTTATCTCCAGTCAAACACTAAATAGCAAAGTGTTGTGCTGCCAGCTAATTATTGACAAATAACAAGAACATAATGTATTTTCTGCAGCCTCCTCTAAGCAGTGAGAAGGTTCAGCTCAGGCTCACATGAGCCAGGTGAAAATCCCATCACCCTCGGGCGTCCGGCTCACAGCAGGGGGGGGGGATGGCAACAGAAACAAGCTCCATCCAATCTTTGACTGGACCCACACGTCTTCTGTACATTTGTTTACAACCTCGGCCTCTATTGTGCTTTGAGAAACTTGGGGGCCCTTTCAAGCGACAGATGGGTGGCACTTTTGAACTCCTCGTGTGGTTCTTCAGGAGGTCTTCGGGCTGCGCTCCGCCACCAAAAATCTGAGCCCGTATAGCAAACACGGCTTGATCAGGAGAATACCAGCCCTGTACGCCCATGGTTTGACCTGAGGGCGCGAAGGTTGGCAGCGTTAAAGGAATAAGTTCCGATGAAATAACTAATTAAGCACATTTCTGTCATTTTCTATCACTAGACTCATAAATCTGAGTGCCTGACAAAGACGCCACTTTAAAGGGGAAAGTCATCCTGTTTATATTTTCCAGTTAATAGGGCCTTTTAACACAAACCACATTTACCTAAGATGGAAATCAGAGGGTTAAGACGTCCACTGATGCAATTAGTAATAGAAAAAAACGGAACTGTTTGACCCCTTCCTGTCATCTAGCTGAGGAAGGTCAGAATCATATTCATGGCCGTGAATTAAAAGATGTGTTTATATATCATTGTCTGAACATTTGTTCAGTTGTTTACTGTTTACAGAGCAGCTTCAGGATTTTTCTCCCCCCTCCAAGTCATGGTTTGAAACCAAGCCACCCTTCACTTAAAAATGAACATATGTGGATTCCTCTGTTTTGGGTTTGATTTCTCAAAGCATCAAGGGGCGGCAGAGCGGTCGCGCGAGGCCTTTATCGCAGTGTTTGACAAACAACCCCAGGACGTCTCAGGAAGGTGTTGCTGAAGAAGAGCAAAGGGTGTTGAGGGTAAAGGGGGTTAAGGTGAACCGTGTGGGTGGGGTGATGTCTTCAGCAGTCCGGGACACTCCGTTTATTTACAGACAAATCTCCGCTCGCACCTCCTGGTAAACATAAAGCTTGAAGAGCGACAGAAGAATCACAAGGACTGGCACCGGCCCGGCTGCAGGCCTCCAAACAGCACAATAGATAAATTGTGTAGATACATATGGTTCTTATGAATATACCCCGTTAAGACTGTGGTTAGTGGAGGCGTGAGAGCACCAGAACATCCTTATAAATGATTAAAGCTTACTTTTTTTTTTTTTTAAGGATCACAGAAGCTTTTTTTGGGAATTTCTAGCTGCATGGTCGTTGCTCTGTGAAGGCTTTCCAAGACCAAATAAACACCAAAGGTTGCTATTCCGTAAGTCCAGAAAGGGAGCGCAGCCCTGCTTTGACAAGTCACTTCAGAGTCAGATAAAGCTTGTGAGCGTTCGAAGAAGTTGATAAATCTCCTTTTGATTGGATAATCTCTCACACACCTCAGCAAACTGCACTCAGTCTTTCACGAATTACCGCTCCACATCAGTTTTACAATTGCCGAGTAAAAATGAGGTGTTCTTTTAAGAGTACAATCAGCAAGCTGACATCTGAATAATTCAAACCAAAAGTTTTGCTGCTAGTACAAGAAGGGTCTGCATTTGTGGCCTACGCTGCCAATTTTCCCTGGAAGGGAACCTTGAAATAAAATCCACTTAAGCCCCCTATGTCTTCCCCCTCAGGAGTGTAGTCAAATCCTGGCTCTGTATGGACATGATTACCGACTGCCGTGGGTCTTATATCAGGGCAGGACCTTGACATTCAGCAGGAAACCTGGTGCATGGGTCAATTATGGCAATACCTTGTTTTGCTTAAAGATGGAGGATGTGTACTTCACGCTCAAACACACAGGCTCCACCTGAGAACTTTCACCGTAACAATATCCACTTGTACACCCAAAGTGTAAATAAATAAAGCAGCTTGTTGGAGATGTATAGCTCCTGGCATAAAATGCAGAGAAGATACGGGGGTGCTCCTGTGTTGGCGTACGGCTACGGCTGCAGCCGGTGGCCCACAGCAGAGGCAGATACGTTTGCTCAGCAGTCGAGAGAAGAAACAGTGAGCCGGGCACCAACAATCCAGGCTTTGTCAGGGAGGCATCCGCTGTCACAGCTCCCAGGAAGAATATGGGAAAGGGTAGAGATCCAAATGCAACTTTAAATGACATGTAACATTTGTGATGCATTACTGCCTCCGTCCAACAGTCAAAAGGAAAATCGTTAACCGAGCTTACAGGAAGTCATAAATGATCACTCCTTTTGTTCGTCAGTACAGTAGCAGAATGAATGAAGCTCCTAAAGACTCCAGGACTAAACTGGAATTCATAGCAAATAATTAACAGGAGACCCAAAGAAAACACTTCTGAGAATTACACATTAACTAAACAACAGTGGCAACAATGGAGCCCAAGAAGTGATGATTTGCTTCGCTGGTCACATACTGAGCAGCACTGCTCTGGCCTTACACTTTACTAAAGAGAAGTAGCTACTGAAAATATTTACAGGCTATACAGTTAACCCCAGTTAAGCCATATACTTCTCATCTACAATATTTTACATCTACAGTTACACTTTTCTTTATTTTTATCATTTTATTTATAATTTAGTTTATTTTGATCTATTCTATAAGAATATTTATTAAATGTGTTGTCATATTTATATATTATATAAAAATATTGTCCTGTTTACCAGAGGCAATTAATTAATAGATGTGCATATACATAAAATGTTATATTCATCTTACAGGCAGTGTATTGGATGACTCACTAATGTCCAATTAAGTAGCTAATTTACAAACATATCATCCACACACACACACATACTATATATAAGAAAACAGCCACATGAAAGGGTTAAAGTAGTTCTTTCACCTCTTTGTTGATCAATGAGTGAATTAATAATTAATGAGCTGTATTTAGAAATCAGTAACACTGGTGCGATTACATACTAGGAAGTAAAAATTTCTGTGAAACATCACATGGAAGAAAACCACTGGGGGGGGTGGAGGGATTCATTTAGCTACTCAGCTTTAAGTGTAAATTCATCTCCCGTTACCACAAATCCCCTCTTAACTTACAT
Organism: Atherinosoma microstoma; assembly: GCA_037177055.1. Lineage (NCBI taxonomy): Eukaryota > Metazoa > Chordata > Actinopteri > Atheriniformes > Atherinidae > Atherinosoma > Atherinosoma microstoma. The sequence goes on along the minus strand of JBBBVU010000016.1, from coordinate 1,288,469 downwards.
TTAATTCATCACTGGGAAATTTCAGTGACGTTTCTTGGCAGATTGATTTCCTCTCAGGACAAACTGCAGCTCTACGGCGCCATCTTGTGTCGAGTGGGCTACAAGCTTTATAGTGAACCGCACTAAGACAAACTAAAAAAACCACAAGCCGTAACGTCTTTTTGGATCATTTTATTACTTTTTTGACAAATATATATGAAGGTTCTCCTATTAAAGGAAACATTCTTCTCAAAGATACGTTTACAGCAAATTAATTCCTGCGAGGAGACAGGAAACATGGGAAATCATCAGAAGATAGAACTAACCATTTCTATATTTGTGCCCAGGAAAGATAAGGGTGCAATTACATAATTAGAATTAGCTAATGACAGCGATAGATAAATCAGTCTGGTTGTTTCTGATAATGGAAGAAAAATAGAGTTCTTTCAAAAAGCCAATGGGACATTTTTAAACAACCGTATTATCATAAAACATGGGAGGAATTATTAGTTTCTCATCAAGGCACACAAGCATTGATAACCATCAGTGGGGCATTGCTTTTTTTTTTTTCCTTTCTTTTTCACCATGATTTTGGTCCCATTGGGCAGTACAACTGTACAAACTACAAAATTAAAAAAAAAACATAAGAGCACAGGGTAGGGCTTTGCAGGATGACAACCAAAGGAAATTCATTAATGTACAGGGAAATCCGCGTGTTCAGAAATTCTCAATAAGAGTTGAACACATTAGTCCTTCAGTACGGTGACGCCGACATCCGCTGACACAAATCTAAAAAAAAAAGAAGACCTGCAACTCTTACAGAGGATGCAGCTCGGAGAGGGATCTCCTCTCCTGCTGAACGAACTCCTGCAAGCTTCTTTTTCCCTGCCTGAAGTTGCTCTCCCTCCTTGAAAATGGCAAGATGACCTGAAGTCTGAGGAGAGTTTCAATGTTGCTGAAATTTCTTATCTGCGATGTCTTGAGGGTATCGAGCACAGTCGTCGGAAGATAGCCCGCTAAAGAATCCAACCATTTCTCCTTCCACGCCTTCATCTCGGAGTGAAGGGAGCCTTGATCTGGCAAGTCCTCCTTGTACAGGCGGAACACGAGACCACTGAGAATGCTGGTTTCTACTTTGGACATTGCGTAAGGCACAATCTCCAGACATCTCAAGGTATCCAATACCTTTTCTGTGAAGAGGTCGTTGATTTCGGCTATCGAGTGCTCCACAACCTTCACGCTGACAGATTCTTTGTAAAACTCACTCAGGGGCTCTAGGAGCACTGAATGCAACATTGTGACGTGGAGTTTAGAAGCCAGGGCCACTGCTTCCTCAAACCAGGCCTTGTGATGGATGTCAATGTCGCTCTGGAGTTTAACGAGGGATGCTTTGACATCAGGCAAGCTATTCACTGCAAGCAACATATCTAAGGGTTTGCCCTGGAGGGACTGACTCATCTTTTTAGTGACACTCAAAACATTTTTCTGCACCACAGTTGAAAGGATGAACTCAAAGTTTCTGATCGCATCAAAGAAGTGCGATGCTTGCTGTTGGTCTGAAGCGCTTCCCTCCACCTTCAGCTCATTCAAACAGAGCATGATTGCTTCTAAAATCTCGACAAATACCTCGTACATGTTGTGACTCTTCTCCCAGTTCTTGGTGAGCTTGTCAATCAGCTCACCACCCTTTCCTTCATCATGCTGGAACACACAAATGATCATGTCTTCCAGTTTGTTCTGTCGTTCTGCATCCTCTGTGAGCCAGTGTAATAGTTTACCAATGAGGATTGCGCCATTGGCTGCTTCTTCAGCAGAAGATGATCTCGCCAGCCAGACATTGAGAGACAATGCAGAGCTGGTAGTTCTAACAGCCTGCGGGTATTTGTTAGCTATAGCTAAACATACAGCCCTCATCTGAGCTCCTACACCACCAACACTCAGCATGGCCTGTCCTCTGCAATACTCCATGTTGAGCCCCCACTTCTCAGACAGGGCTGTTTCAATAGCCTCTGCAAGGACAACAGAGTCTTCAGTGAAAGGGATGAAAGCCAGCGTTTCCTCACACTGGATGTCCTCCTTGTTTAAGTACCTGATGCACAAGGGGACATAGAGCTCACCATCAATTTCAACCGTTTGCTCGGTTATAATTGTGAAGAACTGAGAGTCCCAGAGTTCCTTGATGATTTGTTCACGTAGCTGTGGCTCATAGAAAGATGCTGCTGTTCCTTGAGCAGCCTCCGGTTTCACAGGCAATTTCGTCTCCCCATCAGCAGGTTTTGCTGCATCGCTGGAGCTGTGTGCAAGGCTTCCTGATTTTCAAAACAAAAATAAATGTTAAACTTCTCCTCAGGGCTTATACATAAAATATTCTATGCCAACAAGCCTGTATTTTGAGTTTGGAACAGTACACAGTGATGTCTTACCTCTGTCCAACTTCAGGCTTTGCAGAGTTCCCATCACCTAAAATAAAGTTACAACAACTTCAGTCATTTAAAACAAATTCTAATTGCCATCAAAACTTAATTTGCTTTTACATAGCAACATGATTTAATGATACAGGATTTCATGCTGCAACTACTGTTATTCTACTACCAGTACATTTGTTAATTAGGCTATGTCATACTGGGAAAAAGCTCAGTAAACTATAATCAAAACCCAAAGACTCCTCGGGTCATAAATATCAGGAAAAAACAGAATGAGTGGTTGCTGCTCCTTTAGATCCAAAGAGAGATGGATTTACCTGGGACAGACATGGACTACTCTCAGGATCAACCTCGATGCACTTCTCAATGACTTCTGGAAGCCTCTGGAGTGTTGTACAGTGAGAGATGAGCATCACTTGATTGGTTCTGCTGCCTTTACATACAGTGTTTTTAAACAGATCCCTCATTGAATTCAGAGTGGTCTTCATCAGGTCACACTCCATACTGACACTGGGCAGGACAGCTACTAGCCTAAGCAGTAAGGAAACAGCTGGGTGATTTTTGGACTCGTGATGAACAAGTGCTTCAGCAATGGATGCTGGAGGAGCAACATCCTGGTATTTTTCGCTCCAGACAGCTGCCCAGGTGTTGATTTCCGGTTCGGTCGATTCGGGGTCAGGAATATCTGTAAGGAAGAGGCTGAAAGGCTTGTCCGTGGACTCCGACAGTATGGGTTGTGGATTGCAAGAGGGCAGCAATGACAGGATTGATAGGGCCTTTAGGTGGCTGTCAGAGAAGCAATATTTCATTTCATCAACAAGACTTCGGAGGAGTGGAACGCTCAGGTTTTCTCTGTAATAAATCTCTGGAGAATCATAGCTGTTGGCTTCCTCTGAGAAGCACACTTGTTCAGGAGCGACCTTGGTTGCTAGCTGGAAGGCTTGTTCGAACCAAGTGGAGTGCAGACCACTCACATTTTCTAACATTTTCTCCAGAGTCTCAATGATTGAGGGGATTTTTTCCACTTCACAGAGGATGTCAGCAGGGTTTCCACAGCGGAAGACGGTGCTGCAGTTACGAAGTGGAGCACAAGCATTCTTCAGAATCACAAGGGTGACGATGAAATCCATGTTCCTCACAGCGGTGGACAGAACTTGAGCATGCATTGACTTGGCACCTGTGGCACTGGAGCTAACGGTATCCAGGCAGCTAAGAATGCCCTCTAGCGTGTCAGCGAGGATGTCAAAGAAGTCCTCTCTCTTCTTCCATCTGGAGCAGCATGTTTCTGGAAATTCCTCTAAAGCTTCTCTTGGCATATTCAAAAGCTCGTCAACAGCTTGTGCCAACTGCCCCTCCAGGCAAGGAGACTCATCAAAGAACTGCAGCAGATCTTCTGTGATGTCAAGCATTTTTGCCACTGAAGGGCAAGGCACGCTACCAGCTAGCCAATGGGCAAGGCCACAAGACTCGCTGGGTGTTACGACACAAAGTGGGTAGCTCTTGAGAAAATCCAAAGACATTTTCTTCAGGCTTTGATACCCGGAGCCCAAATGCATGAATGCCTGCCCTCGACACTGAGACATTGGTAGGCCCCACTCTTCAGTGAGAATCTTTGCAAGATTACTTGCTTGCCTGTCAACGTTACAGTTTTCATCAAACGGTAAGAACCCCATGAGCTCTACTTTTGGAGCAGACTCCCCAACATACCTGACGAACACAGGTAGGTGGGTCTTATCAGCAATTCTAACAGGTTTGTCTGTGATAAGTGAGAAGAAGGGGGATTCCTGTATTTCTTTAAGTATGACATCTCTGATTCCATTTATGAGGAGGTTCACCATTTCAGTCTCACTAATAGATGATGCGTTCTTGCTCTCGCTTCCAAACCAGTGGCACATCTTGAGCTCCTGAACAAGTGGCTCTCGGTCTTCCTCTGAGAGGTCACAGAGACCGCTGTTCTTTTTTCCCAGCAGAGCAGCCAGCTTAAAAACTGTAGCCAGACTTTGTCGATTATCTCCTGCGTGCCCATTCTCATCTGCTGGTTTCATATCTTGATCCTGCATCTTCTCAGGGGATTGCTGAAGTTTGGCGTCCTCCTCTTCCTCCTTGACAAAATCCACTAAATGTATCAGGGTGAAACAGAGACAACACAACAGTGGTTATGAAAATGTTCCCACCACAGCAGAAAAGAGGATGGTAAGCAACTTTTTTCTCCAACCATACCTTCCATATTATTTTCAGAGTTCCTGATGAGGCTCTTGGACTCCTTGTCCTGCAACAATAGTTGGGTGTATAAACATTATTCTTATGTTCATACAATTGAGAAAGCATTAACCGTGATATATATATATATATATATATTTAAAATCTACCGTACATACCAGACAGATACCCTCCAAGGCTTGTGGAGTAACTTTCAAACACTGGGTCACCATGCGGTCCAGGTCTCTGTTGAAGTCTGTGCCTACCCGCAGCATGGCCAAACATGGGGACCTGTCTTTGGGACTAGTATTTCTCAGGTAATCTAGGAACCTCTTGTGTCGCATTACAACACCACAGTCCTCCAGAGTCGTGCTGGGGAGCACAGACATAATCCTCAGCAGGGTATTGATGTTCCCGAAGTACTGCATGAGTGGTAGACGCAATGTGTGAAATATGGAACTTGGGATAGTCACGGATGCCACTTTTGTCTTCCATGTTACTCTCCAACAACACAGCTCTGTGAAGAAGTTGTCAGCATCGGGGAGATCACTACTGTAGAGAGGAGGCTTTGACTTCAAGCTCTCAAACACGTAACTCACTGTGACCGAGCACGGAACCAGGGAGAGGAAGTTGAGCGCTTCTTTGTGGTCCTCTGAAAAATGATCCTTTACGGCATTGATAAGGTTGTCTACAAGGGGCACGCTCAAGCAATCTTTGTAATATCCGACTGGCTTTATCATGCCATCTCTTGGCATGGAGTTTTCAGGCACTTCGATCTGTACTCTAAGACTCTGCGCCATTGCACAAGCCTCATCGAACCAGTTCTGGTGAAACACCTTCATATTTGTTTTCACTCGGTTCAGAGTAGCCACAATACCACTGATTTGGCAAAGCTGGGACGCAGCACTGAACTGGTCCTTCTGGATACCTGCACTAAGCTCTCTGGTAAAGGAAGATGCATTCTTCAAGACCACCATGGCAATGATAAAATCAAACTCCATAACCTTGCGGAGAAGGGCTCCTGCATGTTCTGAGACAAATGTTTTCCACCTCTGTGGATTGTTTTTGATTTTCTCCAGACATTCAACAAGGGGCTCCAGCATCTGCACAAACACCTCATAAGAGTCATGCTTCTCTTGCCAAACAGAGCAGAACTTTCCTTGTAGCTCTTGGATCTTTTCATAGCTCTCTCTAAGTCCATATTCTATCACATGGTCAAGTTGTTTTTCTAGAACAGCAGTGCTGCCAAAAAACATCAAGACCTCTTCAAACGTATCTAGGGCTCTTTTAACGGCAGGCACTGGGATGGATTTTGACCACCATGTGTTGAAGGAGTAGGAAGAACTGTGTGTGCTTATCGCAAGAGGATATTTCTCCTGAACCTTGCAGGCAAAGGCTTTCAGCTTGTAGGAAACATCACCAGAGCCAAGGTAAGCTTGACCTCTGCAGTTATTCAAATCAAGATGCCACTCGACCGTCACCATTTCCAGGAGACGTTGGACCATGAGGTCACAATCAAGATCCGCCTCAAGGAATCCCATAAGCTCCAATCGCATGACATCAAAACTGTCCACAAATCTAAGGAAGAGTGGAAGATAGTCCTTCTCTCCCAGCTTCACCACACGGTCAATGATCAAAGAGAAAAATGAAGTCCCCACTTCCAAGAGGATTCCCTCCCTGACAGCGTTCTCACACACAGTGAGAACCTCTTTCATTTCAGACTTGGTCACATATTCGACCTCTCCATCCTGACCAGGACCGGCACCACTATTCAACCGGCTGTGACTGCTGCAAGCAGCCACCACTGCCGTCTGCAAGGCAGATTTAAGAGATTCTCTGTCAGTCTCTGCACATTTCATCTCCACAAGCCTCTCAGCATCCATCTCTAGATTTATGAGCTGTAATTCTTCTTCGGTATCCTTTTCAGCATGGTTTCCGTGGACTGCCGCTGAAATGAGAGGTGAAAATGGCCTTTGGTGAACTCTTTAGTAGTGTAAATAAAGTTTTCACACTGACAACTGGAATTGAAACGATCATTCAGTTAGTTTGACTTATATTCAAGGGTTTAATCAATCAATTTGAATGATAGATTTAACATGGTGGTGTATTTAACCACATGCGTGGCATGTTGAATGGGGAAATAAATGCCTGAAGTTATCTCACCTTGTGGGGGCTTTTCCGTTGTGTCATCATCCTGTAACACAAAAAGCCACAAAAGTACGTCACTCTACGTAGAACAGGATGCGGTTTAAAGTTCAGTAGTGTTCAGCTTATAAATCCAACTCACTCTCTGCAACAACTGCAGGATGTCTGGGTGCTTCTGGACGTACGACTCCACCATTTGTTCAACATTGAAGTGCACATCCTGGTTCACATACACAAATGCCATGTTGCACTGTCTTTGCTCCTCTGGGTTGGCATCCAGATAGGACTGGCACCGCTCCAGTACCATATGGTACTGGCCGTACACGTCAGCCTCTGCATTGACACATGGAACGGTGCCCAACACCTTCAGCAAGCTCTGCACATTTGGGTAAAACCCAATATCTGGAATCTTGAGGGTGGCAAACACAGTGGTCGGGAGGATCCTGCGCTTGCTCGCGTGCCTCCACTTCACCTCCCAACAACCGAGCTCTTCGTAGAACGTGTCGGGCCGTGCAAGGTTGTTTAAGTTGGCATCTGCAACTTTATCCCTCCGAATGCTGAAGTTGTGGTCAGCCATGTAAGACGGCACTAACGAGAGCCATCGGAGAATCCTCACCATCTCGGTGCTGAACACCCTCTTCACCTCTGCAACAAGATACTGCAAGATAGGCCGACTCAGAGATTCTCTGTAAAAGTCTTCCAGTGGTGTCTCGGTTGTGTTGGCTTGATCCATCTCGGGTTTAATGACCTCCACTCCCAGTTTCCTTGCACGACCAACTGCATCCGAAAACCATTTCCTGTGAAATATTGGGAGCTCCTGTTGGTATTTGCTTACCAGCTTTAAGGCATTGGAAATTGTGTACTGCAAAGTACTGCTGATGCTTATTATTCCCCTGAGACTTGAGTTAAGTATGCTGACGCAACAGAGGGTGTTCTTCAGAACGACGAGTGTGATGATGAAATTGAAATTCTTTAAAACTGGTTTGAGCTTGGCTATCTGTTCAGCAGTATCTTCATCCACCTTTGAAATGATCTCGTTGATACAGTTCAGGAATGGCTCAAGAATTTCTAGCAAGGTCTGGAAGGCATCAGTGCCATATTCCCAATTCCCACTGATGGCCCCTTTGATCCTTTCAACTTCCCCTTTTATATGCCCGTACGTCATCTGGATCTTTCCTTCCAATCTCTTGCTCAGCTCTGGTGTTCTCCTGAGTAATGAGGCCACCTCCTCTACAGTGTCTGCAACTTTCTGGATTGATGGTACAGGCATGCAGCGAATGATCCATATATTGAAAGCATATGGGTCACTTGGGGACAGAACTACTTGTGGAAACTCCTGCAGGATCCTACAGGTGAGGTCTCGCATTTTCTGACACATGCTCCCTGTAATGAGGTAAGTGAGTCCCCTGCAGTGCTCCATCCTCAGCCCCCATTTGTTTCGCAGCTCAGTGAGGAGCATGTAAAACATATTCTCTGCATCCAGGTCACACAGTAAGAACCCGACGAGGTGCTTTTGTGGGAAACCAGAAACCGTGACAGATCTGATGAAAACTGGAATCTGGTCCTTTCCTTCTATGTTCGTCACATCCTGAAGCAGAATGGAGAAGAATCGTGCCAGTCTGAGGCTGTTCTGGATCTCCTCCCGCATGAGGTCTTCACTGAACTGCAAAATTTCTTTCTTGTCAATTTTCTCCACACAGATGCGATTGAGAGCCTGCTGGCCCCTCGCGCCTCCAATTGGCTCGTCGGTGCCAATGTTTGCGCCATTGATGCTGAATCCTGTCAGTGCCAGGATTTCCTTGAAATAAACTTTCAGAGTCTCCTTTGCTTTTGATGAGGATACATCCTCTTGGGTTTGGTTGTCTTTTTGGAGTTCGGTGGCTGCACTGTTCTCTCCAGGCTGTTCTCTTATCTCCTCTTTCAATTCTGTTGCTGTGTTTTCTGATGAGGAAATTAGGATGGAAAGGTTGAATTCATTTTAATACAAAAAATCATTCAGTGAATGAACATTTACAACAAAAGTCAACATGAACAAAACATCCAAGGGATCATTTCTTTAAAGAAAAAAAAGTGAATCCAACTAGTTACTTTACCTTTTGTTTTCTTTACAACAGCATCTTCCTCTTCCGACTAAACAGAGAAGATGGAGGTTTGCATTTGTTTTTCTTTTAGTTTTAATGTTTAAATCAAAAATATCAACAAGATCAATTAAAAGACTTGAATTAAACACTTACAGGGTCTCTAGTTCTTTTCCTGTTACATGCTGACTGTTTATTCACAGGCGTTGTAAAGTCAAATATTGTTGGAACAGCATCGTCTTTTAAGACACAACTGGAAGCACTCTGAAACAAACAAACAGATCACACTTTAAAGCTGTTTTTATGCTAGAGACGTCCCTGTAAGCACAAGAGACATATTTTCCATGTCAGACGAATGTCAATGGTGCAGAGTTTCACACATACACAATAGCTTCATTAAACTGTTTACATGACGGTCAATGGTCATGTTTGAGTCAAGGTTTCTCACAGGTTCATTCAGACACACTATGAATGTGACAAAAAAGCCAGTGTGCAATATTTCCCAATAGTGTATTTATCAGTACACACAGTGAATTATAATGGGTTTTTTTTCCCCCCACTAACATAATGCAGCAAAAAAAAGAAAAAAATCCTAATTGTGCACTGGGTGAATAAAATTAATTTTACATAAAACTTATTTTACTTGTGCGGGTTTAATTGAACTACAGTAACAGATTAGTTGTGACTAATTGTTATCAGAAGTTCAGGAAAAATATCTGCCATGTGTCTTAATGAAGCTGCACCACAACAAACCGCAAGTCCTCCAAGAGTTGCAGTTATCCCCCCCCCGCCCTCATCAAAATGAATATCATGCAAAGAAACATGCAGTGGGTGAAAGCAGATAAAAATATTCAAACATGGTCAGAAAGAGCAGAAACTTCCACTCCAAGACTAATTCCTTTGGCTCAGATGGTGTAGAATAAAACAACTCTGGACTGCAGCAGTCTGACCAGCGCTGTTGCTGTGTATCTGTTAATGTGACTGCAGACTTCACAATCATGTTGTGCTGAAAGCATTGTGTTTGTACCCTGGTCCGACCCAGTCACGCATTGAGTTGCCACCATGTTAATGGGGAAACTGTGTATGTCTGAAAAGTGGATTTTATGCATGAAAAATACCCTACGGTGAACTAAAAAAGCTTTTTATTATTAGTTTTGCAGAAATGATTTTGAATATCAGCAGGTTCCAATATGTAATTAGATCTTATGCATCATATTTTACTAATTTTACAAAGTTTCCTGAATCACATGACATGTCTGAAACTCAACAGTTTATAATTATATTTAGTCGTAGATAAGGCATTAAAACTGGTTCCATTTCAATATTTAGTTGTCACATTAAATGCAGCGATGAATTCTGCGTAACTGAGTTCAGGTCAATCTCTTTTCAAGTCTGTGGTTATAAGTGTTTTTACATCATATCGTTTACCTTAAAAGGATTTTTTTTAAACTCACTTTACAGTGAAATTCAGTTTCTTTTTAATCAGGCGTCAAAGCATGGCTCCTCTTATGGAAATTAATTCTGTCTTACATTCTTCATATAAATTATGTTTATCTTTTGGTTTTGATTCTGTAACTGAAATTACATCAAAGATATGCTGATTATAAGCAGAGTCCGTGCTTCTCTAGAGCCCATTTTCCTGGTAAATATCATTAAGCCTTTAGCAAGAAGGAATTGCCTGCTGGTTGATAACAACACAAAACCAATAACATAACTAATCAGCAGTAATTTACAGCTCTGCATTTTAACTGAGTAAGTAGGAATATTTGATCAAATATTGGTTCACATACAGAATGAAAGGTGCCGTGTGTAAACCACTTCATTAACACAGCTTAATCCTATGAATTAATATTGTTTTTAAGGTTTTAAACGACCCAAAGATAAATCAAAATTTGATAAGGAACATTATCATTGATACAATATAATTTGTTAACATTATTCTGTGCAGGATCTAAGTCTGCTGGTAACAACATCAACACACTCTGACTTCAACTCTTGCTTTTAAATAACTACTATAACTTATGGATTTCATAACAAAATGAATGAACTGGGCTGCAGTAAAGTGTTGCATTACAGCTTAGTTAAAAGAATAAAACTCATTGTTGACAGATAAACTAATGTCGTACAGAAAGTTCCAGTCAACAGACTGGAAACACCTACCGAATCAAAATGAATGAGTCTGTGTCCAAACATTTGATGGTACTGCACATTTATTGTATAAAGGCTTTTACTGCTTGTATGTGAACCAGCCTTTACTGCACAACAGATGATAGTTATTGTTATATTTTGCTACAAAGGATCTTTCTTCTTACCTGATGAGAGATCATAGAGGGCTCGAAATGCTTTGCACAAAGTCTGTACAGCTTATGCAACTGTTCCGGAGGTTCAGATGCCAAATCTTGGCGACGACAATTGTTCAACCATTGGTTGCAACTGAAAAACACAAATGAGAGAAAAGGATTAAATGCCAGGCTAAAAATTTCAGACTTAGTGACTGAAGATATAATAGCCAAACATCGATTCAAACATTCATTCAAGTTGCAAAAAAGTTGAGAACTATCTGAGTTTAAAACTGTGTTCATTATGATGCATCTGCTTCATGGAGGTGTCACCTATAGACAATGTATGTGGACAAGATGGCGGCTTCCAAAAACAAAATCTGGTATTCACCGTCCTTCTAATGTTGTGTTTTGGTAGGTTAAAAGATGACAATAAGAACTTTTCTGTGTGTGCATTGGCTGGTTTCTGCTCAACCAATCACAGCCATGTTGTCCGGACCATCCATCCTATAATTATGTAATTTTGACCCGTCGGCATGCATTTTCCTAACTAGTGATGTAATCCCTAAGTTTGAAGAAATGAAAGAGTAAAAGACGTTCTCAGAGCCACAATCAGTTTCAGGTCCAGCAGTAGTGAAAACAAAAAGGAGGAACTTCCAGCAAGATAAATAAGTAATATGAAAAGATTCCTAAAAGCACCTCGTGCAGATCTAACTTTCTGGGGAGCAAACAGATTTTTTTATTCATCATTTTTAAATCAAGAAAATGAGAAACAGTTTTTAAACAGATTTAGGAGATAAAGCTACAAAGAACTCTGCGTATATCTTTCAATGAGGCATGATTTTCTTTCAAAAATAAAATAAATCACATTTTAAATGCTGCCCACGTCTTTGGTGTTAGGGCATCAAATTTGACCCATTAATTAACTCAACCCAAATTACCCGAAAAACAATGCTTAATATACAATAATAAATAACTTAATAAATAATAATAATAATATCTTATACCTTATCTTAATAATAAAGTATATTTCATTTCATTTCAATATTACTTATTATAATAAAAACTTAAATTAACTCATATTTTTTTATTGTGAAACAATACATATTATTAACTGAGTGCAAAAGACCGATATTAAAGGTCAGTTCCAACAAAAATTACTATATTGTTTCACACAAACATTAAGAAGTGACCAAAACTTCGATTTTTTTTCTTGTTAAAATAGCCGATTGAGGATATCATAAAATGAAATGAAAAGAAATGAATGAAAAAATACTTTATTTATCCCTTTGAGGGAAATTATTGTAATTGTTAAGATTGTAAAATCTTAACCCCCCCCCCTAAAAACAACTAAAAGAAATGTAAAAAAAATAGAATAAATCGAATGGTACTTTTTGACTAAAATTAAAAACATGCTAAATTAGACCCGAACATGATATAACGGTTAATGATGGAGGGGGAACTAAGCGTATGAGGCAAGCAGAATCTGACCCCACCTCAAAAACTGCATGACGATGCATTAGCCTTTTACTAGCAACTAAAGTTACACAATTTGGATTTATTGTGATGCTAGCAGTTAACACAACACAGCCAGCGGTTTGAGGGTGAAACGTTTACTCAGTGAACACGAGTTTCAGGAGTAATTCATCACCAGAGGATTGATACCAGCATGAGAGCTGAGGATCACTTCTTCTTTTCTCCCCCCCTCCCTCCCTCTCTCTCTCCCAGATAACCTTACAAACTTTAAATGGAGACAACAACAGATAAACACCCAGCGATGAAGTCTCTTCCCATCTCCAACTCACCAGGAGGTGGCACCGATGCATCTCAGCAGGACACACCCACCATGACAAGATAAGATACACAATATAACCATGCTGGTAGCTTAGTTTAGAAATGTAGGCTAAGCAAAACCTCTAATATCTATGCATTAGATGTATGCATTTAGTCTCGGATGGGTTTTCAGTGGACACGTCCCTGGTGTCTAAAAGAAAAGAGTATTGCTAATTTTTTTATGAATCACACATAAACTCATTTATTTCAGTGATTGATTTAATCATTCAAGTCTGGCTGAGTATTTAACCGAGATGCCCCCCCCCCCCCTGTAAATGTGACAAACAGGTTTGTTCCTGCAAAACAGGACGAGCTGGAGCTCACTGATAAATCTACAGCTTTATTTTGCAAGATAAAAAAAAGTCGGATTTCAAGGTTTATTTCTGCTTTGGCTCTGGCCAAATGTGTCAGTGATATCATTAAATGGATGACTAATTAAAAGATGATTCATTAAAAGTTCTGCTGGCATTCCAGCTGTTGCAGTAACATTTTATATACAGCTTATTCCAACTAGTATTTCCTAATGCATACAACTAGCTAGTAATTACCAATAGTTAATGTTTTTTTAAAGGTTAATTGTTTTTGTGTTTTTAATACAATGCATTTCCATGGTGCAAACAGTTTTAACCAGATATTAGACCAATATTAGATGGATCATCGTTCACATCAGGCACCCAATAACAGGGATGGGCATGAACCAGTCCGGGACCCCGCAATATGTTTAGTAGTCTTTCCAATGGCACGAGGGACTTCCTGTCCAAAGATCTTATATTGTTATTTATCAAACCTGGTGAAATGCATCCACCATTTAAATCAGATCATAAAAATTATACAATTAAAATTTAAAAGTAAGATGATCAGCATTGTCGAATTGTTCGCGTGGGGGGAAAAAAGCAGAACTTGACCGGATAAATTTGCAGGACAAGGAGCTACACAGCCAGTTTAGTCGAGGGGTATCCCCAGTAAAGAGTCATTTACATAGTGCACAATTAATCTAACTTGCAACTAATTGTGTAATCTATTTAGTTAGAGCAGCAGTAAATATAAAAACGTTAAACACGGCTTTGAATAAGAGGTTATTTTCATCGAGCTGACCTCACGTCAGCCCCGCTGTTGTTACCCCTCCATGGCTCGCCTCCTGTACCAATGGCGATTTAAATAATACAAAAAAGTTTTTTTCATGGCGGTTTCTCTCCGTGTGCTAAACGGTGTAGCCTGAACCTAAACCTACAGAGCCAATATCACAACACTACATCAGGTTCCTAGGTGCAATAAGTAAAAGGCGATGTATTTAACAGGGACTTTTCTTTCAATAGTAGCGTGAGTCTGCGCCATTTTCCACAGAGTTGTGTCACTATTAGCCAACATGATGTTAGGCTAACGCCAATGCTAACGGTGCATAGCTAACACATTCATTTTGCATGCTCAAAAGCTGATTTTTTTTAACCCATACACAAATTAAATAAGCCCAGCTCCTTACCGCTCCTGATCCAAAGGAAAGCTGAAAAGTGGAGTGGTGTTTTCGGATCCCCGTTGCTGGTAATCACAGTTCGCTGCGGCGCAGCAGTCAGTCATTTTGGACTGTAGTGTAGCTAGCAAGCAAGTTAGCTAGCTTAGCTTGGTGGTTGCAAGCTGGCAAGCCTACTGTAAGCAAACTGTGTCTACAGAGCCATACCTTGGACAAAAACTGCAACTGACACAGTTGAGTTTAATGTTATTTTCGTTTAATGTCTCTTTGACAAACTAAGAACCGACTAATTCCATGCTTTTAAAAGTTGAAGTTGCGAGCTGAGCTAACAGTCGCCGACAGCGTGTTATACCATCAACCAGGAACTAGTCCATGCTGTACAGCATGTTCACCAGCAGAGGGCGCAATGACACCATCGGGCTTGGCCGAAGAGCGTTAGGACCAAGATGATTCCCCTATTCTATTCCCCGGTTCCACCCATTGACTGTAAAAAATAGTCACTGGGTGGAAACCAATGACTGTAAATATATGGACAGACTATCCGGGTGGAAACGGGGAAAACACATAGGAAAAAAATAAATACACGCTTTACTTTTATTAAAGTTAATAAAACGGCACCGCGTTGGTTCCCACGTTGTTTTATGGCAAATACTCAGCAGGGGAATATTTTTCAGTTTTTTTCGGCATCGTTTTAACTAGATTAATAGACCACAGCTTTGTTATTTCTGGCTGCTGAAAAAGCCCGATAACTTTCCAAAGTAAATGCAGATCTTAAATAATACTATAGTCTGAAATCATACTTCATACATAGTCTGAAATCATACTTTAAAATTCGGACGTGCTTGCATCACATGTGACATTACACAAGCATTAAACATAAGTACGATTTTTCTCTTGTCTTGACTTAATGCTCTTTGGTTGAATTTACAGCTTACTTTCTTCCTCACTTCATTATCACAATTAAAGTAAAATGGTCTGGTATAGGTTAATATTTTACTATTACTGCATATCCTAGTAACACACTGACATCTATTGACCAAAGAATAATTAAAGCAAATAACTAAATCGGTTTACACCAGGTTTCACCTCTTTTCCACTCCAATTGGTAGAGGATGTGCATTAAAATGGGGTAGAATTCATGCTTTGGTCTTTTATTTGAAATGTATTTTAAAAAAACAAGTAAGTAAAGCAAGTAAATGTTTATTTACATAGCACCTTTCAAGATAAAAATCTGAAACTGCATCACAATAAGCTTTAATGAAAGCTTTGAGGTTGGCAAAAATCTTGTTTGGTCATCAACTTTCTAAGGGAAGGGGGTTACAACAACAAAACTGACTGAAACTGGGTCTATGTTGTGTGTGTCGTACTGTATACCATGGCGAACTTTGTTATGACTGAGGTTTTCCTCCTCAGTCATATCAGATGTAATTAACACCAGACACTGGAGTGGAAACTTGATTCTCAAGGACTCAGTTCTTTATTCACAAACAGACTCATTTAGCCAGAAAACCAAAACTAAATGAAAGCAAATTGTGCACAACCTCAAACGACTCTGCTCTTTTCTCCACCTCCCCATGTGAAAACACATGTACATCATATAAACATGCTCTGTGTGTTTCAAAAGCACCATCACAGCCAATGTAATTCTAAACCAATATAAGAAAACCAACAAATAAATGTAGAATGAGGACAGATTTTGCCAACATATGCTAATAAAAATGAACAAATCAGCCTCCAAAACACGCTACTTCCACCTGAGGGCTCAAACTGCTGCCTGATCACGATGAAACTTCCCGCCTGTCGGGGTACGTCTTCATGTAGATGTCAACCAGTGAATCCAGATCACACTCCACATCATAGTTTATGTTCAAAACTGCGAGTCTTTTAGATTTGACCTTGTCGGGCATGTTCTGCAGGTACATGTCGAAGCGTTTGTACGCCACGTCGCAGCTCTCCTCCGAAGCCAAGGATGGCAGGACGCTGAGAAGCCTCAGGATCGCCAGCATGTTGGGGAAGAACTTCACATCGGCCAGCTGCAGAGTGTCATGGAGGCTGGAGGGAAAAGTCTCCCCTTTGCCCTTTTTGCTCCACTTCACCCACCAACAGTGCAGCTCGGCAGAGAGGGTTTCTGCGTTAGGGATGTCGTCATTAAACACCTGGATGTTCTCCTCGTCGGGCTGTACGGACTTGTGACGCTCTATGACGGCGGGGACAAGGGAGAGTGACCTCAGAGTCTTCCGGTGCTCCTCGGAGAAGAGCTCTTTCATTTCCCCGATGATGTGCTTCACCACGGGAACAGACAGGTGCTCCTTGTAGTAATTCTCCGGCTGAACGGCTCCCGATTCGGCCCGATGCTTCCTCAGGAACGAGCGAGGAACCCTGACGGGGACCTCCATGGCTGCGGCTAAGTTAACGGCCTCGTCGTACCAGAACTCGTGATAGACGTCGATGTTGTCGGCCACTTCCTCGAGCGACTGCAGCGACGCTTTGAAACCGGACGCGGCTAAATACGCGTCTGCCGCGTTTCCTTGGAGGTTTTTCCCCAAAGCTTGCGTAAGCGTCGTCACGTTCTTCAGCACGACCAGCGCCGCGATCAACTCAAAGTCGGTTAAGGCTTTTGAGATCTCCAAGGCGTCGTGCAGGATTTGGTCGTTCCACCTCATGTCCTCGTTGTCGTGGACGCTGTCCACGCAGAGGAGGAGAGCCTCTATGACGTCCAGCGCCACCTCGAACGCCTCGTGGCCCGCGGTCCAGCTGGTCCGACAGATGTCCTTCAGTTCGGTGGCTTTGTCTTCTTTGTCCGGGTAGAACATGGAAATGGCGTGCTCCAGCTCCAACTGAAGCAAAGGCGACTGGCAGAAGAAAGACTCGATCTTTTTGAAGGTGGACATGACGAGCTGAACGCCTGACAGAGCCATGCCGCCGGCCAGCGACATGTTCAGCGCGTGAGTAGACCTGAATGTAAGCACCGCCTTTGGAAACTTCTCCGTCAGCTTGGCAGCAAATGCTTTAATCTGACCGAGATGCGTCCCGGAGCAGGAGTGGGCTTGACCTCGACACCGCTCCATGTCTAATCCCCATCGGTCCGTCATCTCGGAAAGCATTTTCTCCTCCGGGGCGTCTCCGTCTCCTTCCAAGCTCAAGAACCCCACAAACTTCTGCTGCTGGCATTTAGACTGGTCCACGTAGCAAAGGAAGACCGGGAGGCACCACTCTCCTGAGATCTTCACCAGATGATCGGTGACCAATGAGAAAAAGCCATTTTCTTTGACTTCCTCCACCACCTTGCTGCGCACGTGTTTCTCACACGCCTCAATCAGCTGGTCCAGCTCCTCCGAGGAGCAGCACAGCTTGGACTCGTCGTACCTCTTCTTCAGAACCTCGTCTCCACACTGCATGCGATAATCTAGCAGCGCCTGGAAGGTGCTCGATAGAAGCTCTTCCTCTTTATTGTCGGAGGGCCAAGTAGGGGGGATGCTCTGCTCTCCCAACAGGAGAATAACCTCAAATAAACACTTGACATATTTCTTCTGGTCGTCTTCCTCGGGTTCCATCTGGACATCTTCGGGAACGGCTTCTGGTTGGGACTTTTTCATTTCTAAAAAAAAGAAAGAAACATTTGATAAACCATTAATCTTGTCGGCCGTGACACTTTGTTTCACCGTCGAGTAACGACAGAGTCAGTAGTGACATTTTTTTACTTACTCTTCCTCCCCTTGCTCTCCGATTCGTCATCTTTGGTCTAGAAAATTAAAGAAATTCAAATTGTGATTTCAAGAAATGCATTTAGATAAAAAGAAATAAACTGATGTAATTATAACTTATTACCCCATAATTAGCTTTTAAAAAAGTCAATAATTAAATGTTTGAGGTCAGCCATCAACCGGTCGCTTATTTCAAAGTCTTTACATTTGTTGCTTGTCAATTTTTGCACAGATATAAAAAAATACTAATAGAAGAAGAAGAAGAATTTCATTAGTTTATAATACACCACATGGGGTTGCAGCAGGGTGGATCTTTGACATGGAAGACCCCCCCTGATCATCCAGGTCTTCCCTTTTAGCTTTCAGAATAAAACCATTCGGTGATGCTGATTCTAGTGACGACGCCCCCAAACCGCTGGAACAGACATCCAGACCATGGGAGAGAAGTTTGAAATATTGATTTTCCTAAATAAAAAACCCATTTATTCAGTCAGGCTGATTATTATGATTATTGTTATTACAATAATTATGTTTTCAATCATTTTATTTACTTTAATTTTCCAGGTTTCTATTTATTCTCTTTGTTTTATGTTTATTATCAATTCTGTTATATTATTGACTAGAATGGGTTAAATGTGGAGCAGAAATTTCCCAGCTAGGATAAATAAGTATTATTAAATCATAGTGTTTTATCTTGTTGTTATTTTATTTAATTAACAACCACTACTCCAGCAAATCCCTTTTGTCTCTTATTCTTATCACCACTGTGCATCACATTTAATGTGTTTGAAAAGCAAAATATGAAGTCAGATTTAACATTTCTTTGTCATCAAAATAAGCTTAAATACTGTAATTTCCTTTTTTTTTTAATGCTGCTTTGATTTTTTAAGTCCTGTCTCTTGTGATCAAGAGCATGTTTGACTGAACTATATTCATTTACACGTATGAAAACATATTTTGCAGTATGGCAGCAAATAAACTCACAAGTATTAATAAATTACTGTGATGTGAAATGATCTGAAAACCTTCTAAAGTAATCACATTTCTCACCTGGTCCACAAATGCATACTCTTAGTTTCTAGCCATTTAATTCAATGTTTTTTCACCTTTCCAGTCATATTTTTTGTTTCTTTTTTCATTATCTATATATCTATACATACATATATATACATATATGTACCTACCGTGTCTTTACTGCGCTTCACCTGTCCACTCTGAGGCTGGGTTGACACATCAAAAATGGTTGGAACAGCATCATCCTTTAACACTTTACCCTGAGAATCCTGCGACCAAAACACACAAACATTATATTAAAGTTACTATTAAAAAAACCTACACCTCATCTTTCTATCCGCCTCGGGACAAATAAAGATATATATCTTATTTTCACTGTCCAAAAGATAATATGCCTCATGTGTAACAGGGAAATATATTACAGGACTGGATGAAATGAAGACAGTCCAGGGTCAGGCTGCACTCTGACAGCTTGTTGAACAAAACTTACATTATCAAATGCATTTGTTTCAAAATGTTTCCCACACAGTCTGTAGTATCTGTACAGCTGATCGGGGGATTTGTCCGTCAGGTCCTTCCTCTGGCATTTCTCAAGCCACTTCTTGGACCTGAATAAGAAAAAAAAATTAAAATGAGTTTAGACATCTAATCAATCTAATGATTGATAACATTTTGGAGATTATTTATCTTTATAAATAGCAAGGTTAGATATAAATCAGAATATCTGACAAGGGATCAGATTGATTAAGATTTAAGTGATAGTGACTGGCCAAAATGCTTTTTTTTAAACTTGTTTTTCTTCTTAATGCAAGATAAATACAGGTGTTTATCGCAGGAGTACTTAAAGAGTGATGCAGGTGTAATAACTTCATGGTTAAGAATGAATCTTTATGGTGTCAAACAGTGAAACAGGTCAGGGTCCACTGGAGATGATGCTTTGCCCATGTATTTAAACAAAGAGGGATCATAAAAACTACCAATTTAATTAGTCAAACTTCATTTTTGAAAACAATTTACATAAACATGTGTCTGTAAAAGATACACACTGTTAAATAAATAGTTGTATTTCCATTTGCAGACTGAAGGTGTTTTCTTTGGAGGAGTTTCCTGCTTGATGTAGCGGCTAAGCTAGCTTCTTTTTTTTTTTTCTTTTTTTACCTTTCTGGATCACGCGGAAACCGGAAGAGAGGCTGAGAGTCACATTTACCGCTGGGGCATTTTGGCGCAGCGCAGTAGTTCTGCATTCTGCAAATTTTTTTAACTCATTTAACCCTCTTTTACAGTAATTTGTTAGAGAATACAGGCAGCTGACGCTAAACGTTAGCTGACAAGCTAGTTAGATTAATCAAACAAGACGACTTCCGGTTTTTGTTTTCAAAATAAACTGCATTAAATGTTTTGGTTTATGATGGGATTCTTTTAGCTATCCCAAGGAGATTGATTATACCTATTTACACCTAGCCTCAAGTGAAACCATGGACAATGGTCACTCCGGTGAGACCTATGGTGAGTCACGACTCTGAACAATGGTCGTAGACTCTTTAACATTGGTGGTTTCACTGGCCTATGTGAGATATCACACTTGAAGAAGCTCTTATGGACGAAGAGCAAAACATCTACAAGAAACTAAACTCAGTCCAGTTGACTCAAGCTATGTTAGATAGACCATTTATTAAAGCACTGCACCTGATTCTAACATTGAAGCACCACATTTATCTATTATTGATTTAGCTATTAGTTCATATTCATGTTATCTCCCTTTTTATACAATTCCACATTAGTATGACATATTTGAACGATGAGTACCACAGTCGAGTGTGTGGGGTTTTGCCTTTGCAGAACTTGCCAAATGTTCTGTGTCTTGTTTGGCGTTGTTTATTGGATTGGAATCTGAAATAACAAGACATACTGGCAATTTAACTTTTTATTCAATTAACAAACAGGGGATTCAGTAGCATGTTGAAGAACCATATACAGCCACAACAACCTCTTCCTCATGGTCCCCATGTGTGAGATTGCACCCTATTCTTCAACCAGCATTTGTCGCACGCCAGCCAGTGTGGTCATGTTGGTCACTTTGACATTAACAGCAAATCCAAGATAATCCCACAACTGTTCAGTAGTATCGTGTTGATGTCAGGACTCCAGGCAAACCAACATCTTGGAAGATAAAGTTTGATCCCAGACTGTGGAGGTAAAGGATTGTCACTGGTTGCAGAATCAAGCTCTTTGCACCGGGAATGTCTCCAATGACGGCAAGCCTTGTTTTTCCAGAGAGGGAGATACTGCCCCACACCATCACATCACATCCACTACATAATGCTTTGTGTCTTCTCCACACTTTAACCCTCCAACTGATTGCTAGTGGGCTGCCAGTCACTTAAACAACCCACATTGCTCATCCCACCGACATCTTCCCTTATAATGTGGCACCATTTTTTTTTTTTTAAAAAGCATCGTATTTATGATGCAGGGTTTATTTTGAAAGGGGAACTCGTGCACAGGAAATTCGTTTATTAACGTGCCAAAGCGCGCGATTTCTACCCCATTTCTATCCCATAATCCTCTGCGAACTTTTCAAAGCTTGGAAACATGCCGCGACATGTTCCAAACAAATAAATATGAAGCAGCTTGAAACGCACATTTAAATATAAACAAGCATTTAAAAAAACATATCTTATACCCCATTAATTTAACAGGAGCATATGATTTTAACAAAGTATGTAATAATATTCCCCCAAATATTTCGATTACAAGCTGATATGCTTTGTTGTTATTTTTCAGTGGAAGGGTGGAGAGTTGACTTTGTTTTTAAATGCCATGTATCCTCAAACAGCTGGAGGAGACAGACTGGGTGTGTTCGGGCCGCTAGTTGAGGAATTTTATTTAGTTTCGAACATTCAAACAGGAGGGAAGAAAATGTACGGGATGAATGAAAAAACGCAGTCATTCTCAACTCTCGTTCTTCATTTGGTGTAATTTCATTGGTTGGTCTTAGTTTCTCGCGATACTACCGCGACCAATCACAGTGCAAAGGCGCCAAGTCAAACGGAATCCGTTTTTCCTGAAGACAGTTGCGTGTTTTTCTTCAGGCGTGTGTGCTGCTCTGGAGAAACAAGTCAGTCTTTTATCACCCTGAACAACCGCAACACGGTAAGTTTGTGTTTATTCTCCTCTTAATTTTACGAAAATACATTTTTTGGTTCAAATAAAGTTGTGCGACTAACTGTCGATTTAACGGCCCGCTAATCTTTACCGTTAAAACATGAATGTTTAATAACAAATTCATGATTTTTAACATTAACACGTCAGATTTATTTATATATATATTCAGTTTTCACATAAAATAACATAACGAAATGCACAAATAGATGACTACAAGCTGTTTTATAAATAAAACACACGGTTAAATCGAGCTCCGGGGCGTGAACCCTTACCAAAATCTTCCTTGAAGATATGAAGCAATTAAAATATGTTAATAGAAATATAGAAATCATGCTTATTTGTGTCTTTTCTCACCTAACAGTCGTCTCAACTGCATTTTGGGGGGTTACACTATGGACAACGCTGCAGTTTCAAGACGAAACTACACCAATAAGAAAGTAAGTGGATGTTTTGTGTCTTTTATTAAATAATTGTCTTTTTGTGCTGAATTTAAAGTTACATTAAGTTTTTTTTTTATTTAGTTGTGTTTCAGCCCACAAAATATTTCTTTTCTTTTCACTTTTATTAGGGAAACAAGGAAAATGCCCAGCCAGCCTATGGAAGTACTTTATCTATCAAAGGCGACAAAGTATCTGCTGTTCCATTCCTGCTGAAAGGCAACAAAAAGGGGGAACCCGTAGTAAAAAATGAGCCAACTAAGGCAAAGGCTAAAGCGGTAGATGCGAAAAAGACTGTCAGAGCCGCTGCTACTGATGTGAAACGACAAACACACAGCCAAGTCTTCCTAACCGAACAGGCTGTGAAGCATAAGAAAATGGTTGCAGAAGCTCCGAAGCCACCAGCCCCTGTAGTTCTGTCAAAATCTGCTCCAGGGATGTACAAAGGCAAGATCGTTCAGTCAAAGATCGGGTCTATTTGGAAGTCGACTGATAGCGTGGCTACAGCAGATCCTAAACCATCAGCCCCCAAAACAAAGAGCCAAGGGGTTGGAAATATTACCAGAAGGAACATCTCCAAATCTGTTGTTGAGGTGCCCAGAAGCAATATGCAAAAAACCGCTCTTGCAAGGTCCAAGTCTGTTACCGATAGACTGCCACAGGTGTCCAAACCCACCGCTAGCAGCCGCCGCCCCCCTGTATCCTGCTCCGCTCGTCCTCCTGCTAGAAGTACCTCAGCAACTTTAACAAATGCCGGCTCCAGAAAGACCACAGTTGCTCCCATCAAGGCAAGCGGGAACCTCGGTGCAAAGCCAAAGGTTGCAGCGGCTGACAACAAGGTGAAGAAGCCCACCGTCTCAAACACCCTCAGCCAATACAGGTTTAACACGGTGACCGCAGAGGAGAGAAGGTAAGGCTTTTCTTTCAAACATGATGAAGTTTGCTTCTACTTTTTAGGCAATGCTTCAATATCTTGTCTCATCTGCAGAGCAAAACTGGCTGAATGGTTGGCCTCCAAGGGCAAGACTCTCAAAAGACCCGCCATGACGGCTGCGGTGCCTAATAAAAACAAGGTTTCTGCAAAAACGGAGACTCATGTCAAACCTCAGCCGGCAGCACGGTGCAAGTTTGAATTGGACCCCAGTCGAGAAGTAAAAAAAGCAGATTCCCCAGTTCCTGCTCGCTGCGAAGACGAGGTTGCAGGATTAAAGTCACGCATCCAGACTCCAGGTATCCTGAACACCACGCTGGACCTGCTGGAAAGCTCAGACTCAGATCTGCTTGATGACCCACAGGACAGAGTGGATGATGTAAGCAGACAGGCAGGGTTATTTTCTCCCCCCTTGAATAAGAAATGTTTTTTTAAAAATGTTTTTATTACATTTTCCTGTTAACAGATTGTCATAAACCTGTGTGATGCCTTGGAGGCCATGGAGCCACCATCCAGATGCAGTGACGGTAAGTTGTGCCTGTCGACTAAGACAAGCGTTGGTTCCCAGTATTTACATGAAATACAAATCTCTCTACTTGTCATTTTTGTCTCCAGAGGAACTCTCGGAGGTGACCGATGAATGTGATTTCGAGACAGATAGCAGCCGGTCAGAAGATGAATGTATAGAAGAGCTGAAGACTGAGGAGCACCAGGATTTTTGTCAGCAGCCCAAAACTGAGCAAGTGAAGGATGAAACCAAAGAAAGCACCGACCAGAAAGTGGAGGAGGATGATGAGTGTGTGGAAAGTGATGATGATGATGTGGAAAGTGATGATGTGATGGAGACGTCGCCACAGATGAGTGATGCTTCAGTAATAAAATACAGTGTGAAGACGACCCCGTACTTGCAAAGGTGAGTCCATCAATCTTAGTTCCTAACAACATGTAGTTTAATTTTTCTGCTTGGCTGATTCAAAGTTGTCCCTTCTCTTTTTTTCTCAATCTTGTGCAGCGTCAAGAAAACAATTGAAGGTGAAGTCGGCGCAAGTGCATCCAGAAGAAAGAGCAACATCAAAGACCTGAAGTTTCTGACCCCGGTACGCCGTTCTAGCCGCATCCAGCGCAAATCCTCCCGCCTGCCGACGATGCTCGTCGACCACGATCCGTGCGTGTCGTCGTTGGCCGAGTTGGTGAAGCTGGACGATGATCCCAACGCCTACATTTACAGAAAAAACCCTGCACTTCTGGAAGATCTGCCCGACCAGAGTAGTTTCTGAAATGGACTGTGTGCTTTTCAATTTTAAAAGAGCCCTCCGCTGTACGGGACAAAAGCTAATGGACACTTTATATTAATACTTTAATGATTTTACTAACTGAATCTGCACAAGACTTTATTCTATTTATCCTGATATGAATGTGTTGCGGTTTCCTTTAATTTTTAATGTTAAGTTGACAAGTACTGCTTTTTACATAACTGTAAATGTCGCCGTATGTTTAGCTGCTGTGCTTTGACAGTAAAACTGGTGGAAGGAAAAATGAATGTATTGGATTATTATTGTACACGATGTCATGTCAAAGATTAAGAGGTAACCTTAAAACCATCCTCATGCAAATGAAAAAACTTCACTCCAGTCACATTTAATCCCACTTTAATTGACCACATTGTAAAAATCCAAAGCGCTCCTAGAGTGAAAACACTTCTTTTATACACTTCTTGGCAAATTATGCTTCCTGACATCAGACTGGACGTTTAGACACCAACTCCCTCAGATCCCAGATGAGACATTTCATTATAAAACAAAACAAACAAAAAAAATCTCTTTGATGCAGTTTTCTTCCCCAAAGTATAAAAAAGAAAAAAAAAAGTCCTCTTCTCTACTCATCTGCAGACCTCAGGGGAGGGCGATCAGTGCTGTTAGCTGAAAGGCTGTTTTCTCTGCTGTCTGAAGATTTTATGTCCTTGAAAGACCTCGGTTGTCAAGATCTTTCACCTAAAGATAAAAGAAAAAAGCACTTTTAGGATGTATGATAGCTTTAAAACGACACAAGTTACAGCCAGGAAAACCCCATATTTTATTAAAAAAGAAATGCCCGTTTCATTTTCTTAAATAAGACTTGTATAAGTAGTTAAGTTGCACATTCATATTTTTAAAAAAAATAATAATTTCCTTTTTCCAGACGACGTTACCTTGATTAGACCAGTTAGTCTGTAACGAATGTTAAACCATAGGTTCAAGAAAGGAAAAACTAGTTTACCTTGTATATCCTGACCAGCCAGTGCTCTGTTGTGTAAGCCTCTTCCAACACATCCAGTTCAAAGTCTTTGTTCCCAATTTCAGCGTTCCTTACTCTGTCGTAACCAGGTGGCCTCTCTGCGGAAATCAGAATTTGTTTTAATTCCAAGAAACTTCAAATTCAATTTCATTCTTCCAGGTTTTTCTAAAAGTTTAATGCAGCTATGGTTTAAAATACGCAGCAACATCGATGCAATGGGTCATTATAAACCACATTTTAACCTCTGCCATTGTTTGCATGGTCAAAGCTTATCCTGTATGTATGGGCCGTAGTTACTTACTTCCCTCTGTGTAGACCTGTCCAAAGCGGTAGTAGCACATCTTGTACATAAGGCAGTTTAGCAGAACAGGGGAGCCCTCACGGTCCACCCTGAACTCTCCAGTGGGGGTGTAGTAGTCGTGCTCCTTGATGTGTTTGCCCGTCTCAGTGCTTCCCCCGATGCGGACCATCCACAGAAACTTGTTGATGTCTGTCATACAGGAGGTGGACGGTTATTATAAACGCCTTGTCATTTATGAACCAGCGGTGTCATCATTACTCAAGAGAAATTAGGAATATTTCCAACCAAATTCAGGGAAATCCAACTCTGAGAATCCCATAGTGCTCGTCTAGGATTTAATACATAGTTAAAAAAAAAAAAGGTAGTACTAATTGATGGTGATTATTGGTGACTTGCCATCTGAGGAGTAGCCCGTCAGTCCTCCGAAGATCACCAGGACGTAACTGACATCCAGCTCCCTCATGATCTCGTAGGCTCTCTCCTCTGTAGAAGCCATGGCCTGCAGAGCGAAGGACAGCCCAGTCAACACTGCATCCATTCATTAACATCATTATCCTGAAGGTTACCCAACTCACCTGTCCTACTCTTGAAATATGTGTGTTGTTCCACGTGTTGTTGTCCACTAGAATGGTTCGATTAGCCATGGCAGTTATCTGATATCCATAA
This sequence comes from Atherinosoma microstoma, assembly GCA_037177055.1. Taxonomy (NCBI): domain Eukaryota; kingdom Metazoa; phylum Chordata; class Actinopteri; order Atheriniformes; family Atherinidae; genus Atherinosoma; species Atherinosoma microstoma. Next base: position 1,261,573 of record JBBBVU010000016.1, on the reverse strand, counting down.
TCCCACCACGACATGACTTTGGCATCCTGTCAGACCGGACAGAATATCAGTCAAAGCAATCTATGGATACCACTCCTTTTAAAAGATGTTAGTATGGGGGACTACCTCAGGGGTGTTGTGGCGGAGCCAGTAGTAGGCCTCTCTGAAGTCATCAAAAATGATGCGGCTGCCGTCGCCTCCGCGGGCCGACAGGACGATTGAGGGAGAAGAGTAAGCTTCGCTTGTCACCCAAGTAGAGTGGAAGGTGTACGTGATGAGGAAGAAAGCCATGACAAGAATCATCCCGCTGGCAACCTGTTGGGCACACGTGACAACAACAACAGCAACATTAAGAAAGATCCACCTCATTTAGAAATCACAGACAGCAACAGGGATCAAACACCCAACAAAAAAACAATGTTTTTATTATTTTATTCATAATCTTTACTTGAGGAGCAGCCAGAAACTCCTGAGCCGAGTACCAAAGTGTCATGAAGTAAAAATATTTCCACCTTTTAAAGTCAGAATCGAATATTTTTATTGTCATTGCAACAAGTACAATGTAATTAAGTGCCTTCCTCATGATGTTAAAAAAACAGTTATATAAAAAGATTTTATTTTTTAAAAAGGTAGGAAACATATGTACAAGGATAAAATACACTATACACATGTCTAGGATGTTTAAAATGTACAAATAAAAAAAGTATTTCACAAGTTGGACCTCCAATAAAGTCAAGAAAATCTCCAAATAATGTCAATTTAACTCCTAATCTGACACCTTCTAAACTTGTGACTTAAACAGGTGTAAAAATACTGTCGTGGATATCACCTGTAGCAGAATTCAAGTGTTACACAAGTTAAAATGCATTCGCAACCGTAGACTGAAAGAGTCCCTCAGACCTCATTCCTACCTCGTTTTTGATGGGGTAGGTGGAGTCTTGCTGTTTCTTGGTCTTCTTGTCTGGCCGGCTGACGTCAAGGTTCTTCATGTAAGTCGTTAGCACCTGGGACACGCCGATGCCTGACAGGATGCACATTACCGGAGCCAGCACCAACATCAGACGCACCTGAGGAGGTTAACAAACGACCAGCGTATTAACCAATGCAACATACGTGATGCTTTTTATCATAATAATCTACGCTTCTTTAAATACTCCCCCTTTGAGGACATTAATTCTTCCCCCTCTGCAACCACAAAGGCTCTTTGAATCTCTTAAATACACCTTATCGGAATACAGAGAGGGTTTTCTGGAGGATCTCGGCTTACATTCAAACAGCAGATAATTCAGATTAGTCTCAACTCTGATCTACTGTCCATGTCAGTATCTGCAAGCGATAACATTTGCCTGTCACCAAGCGTTCTGCATGGGTTGCTGTGGCAACGCTGGTGCAGCTTTACAACAGATTGCCCACAAAGTGGCAGCAGAACGAGGGCATATTTCACCAGGGTGTCTGGTATGGCTTAATCAGCAAGATTCTGCACAGCAACACACAAAAGAGCTAAATTTATAGTTTTTCTAGGATTATTCTTCAAACTCAACAAGCCACCCTTCAGCTCAAACATTCAGGCAATGCTTTGTTTGATAAGTAGAGTGCATATTTCTGCTCTACACACACATGCTAGCACTAATTAATGCATGTAGACCGGAGAAGTTGGGGATTAAACCACCGACCATCTCCCGAACCACATTCATTAAATCGTATCCATGTTGAAAAAAATGTATCTAGCACGATCATACCATGACAGCTGAGAAGTACATGCTGGTAACTCCATACATGATGATGAAGATCCTGGCATCAGACAGGTTGTTAAAGCAGTAGTAAAGACCAACTGGAAGGAAGGAAGGGAGGGAGGGAGGGAAGGTAAACTGGAGATGAAACATGGAGCCGTCATACTGCAATAACTCGGGAGTGTTTTTTTTCTGACTTGCCTGGAAACATGAAGACAAGCAGCTGGAGGTCAAAATAGTACGAAGACCAGGTTGTGGGCTGGTGCTCCGAGACCGAGGCGATGATGGGGATGTTGTTTTTAGCGTAGGAAGGGTCCAGCAGGGAGTAGAAACGACCAGTCCACGGAGAGATTTTACCTGAGAAAGACACGGTTCAGGTCAATTATGAGAACTGGATCACAAAGGAAAGGAAAAGCTAGCAAAGAGACGAAGCTAACATTCAAAAACAATGCTCTATCGCGCTTTGCTGATGCCATCGATTCCCTCACCCGTCAGCATGAGGACAGCACCCACAGACAGCAGGATGAAGCCCACCAGGGAGATGACGCTCTTGAACAGCACCTCAAACTGCTGCGCGTTAAGTTTGCTGCGCAGATAGTCCACAAAGGCATGGATCTGGCACAAGCCGAACACACCGAAGGCTGCCATGTGCTCCGATGACTGCACCGGCTGGTGGATGAAAGAGGAAGAGACAGGGAGGTGAACAATGTCACACAACAGTCATTCTTTTAATTCAATACTCCTGGTTATGAGACAAAAAAAATCGTTTTTTTTTTACCTGGAAACCAACAAAAGAGATCTGCATGGAGAGGATGGTGCCCAGGCAGTAGACTGTGCAGTAAGCCACGTATATGCGATGAGAGAACCTGCCGGTGAGCATCAGCACCAGGACATGGAGGGGGATGAGGTTGATCAGGAACACGTAGCCACCCCAGGAGGAAACCTGAACACGCAAAGACCTCATAATGAGCTCGGAACTCTTGAATTAATTCAGAACATGTTCACTGCTTGATCTCCTCACCATGTAGAAATAAGCCAGGGCACACATGGATGACCAGTACACCGACCCCGTCTTGACTGCTTTGATCCACATGTAATAGGTCAACAGCATGCAGAAGATGGCGATACCTGAGTGGGAGAGCACAGAAAGATTTCATTAAGAAGTTTGTCCTTGTTTTCTTTATATAGAATCATCAGGGACACGTGCATGTTTTACACTTTAAATTACTTTGACATTACGAAAAACACACAAAATCTATCACAATGTACTATAACCAGAGTCAATAAACGCTTTAATTTTATATCTGGAAATAAATCATTGATTAAGTTTCTGTCATGCGACTCCAGCATGAACCGGTAAGTGTCTTGTACCTTCATTATCATAGGAGCCGGCGACAGAACGGGAGATGTAACCAGGCACCACTGCAATCATGGCAGCTGCCAGGAGCCCAGCACCTGCATCCTAAAGAGACAAACGTTTAGAATGAGGGAAAGAATATATACAAGAGCTCATTTAGTTTTGGAAAACTAAGATTTAACATTGTGTTGCCGGGTCAAACTTTTGGATTTAGTCCTGAAAATATTAACGTGTGTCAAGTTGATTTAATTTTTCCTTATGCGTCGACTTCTATATATAAAAAGGAGTAGGTGTTAGAAGCATTTCCTACAACCTACACCCTTTTGATATATCTAGTTTATTAGGTTTTGCACTTACTTGCCTCCATATTAAGAGGAACCAACAAACCAACCTCAATGATGCATCAAAAATACTATTCAGCTGCCGTTGTGTGGTACAATTCAAACGTTGAAAGCATTTCTACTTAGTTGGTAATTATTTTCTTCTTTTAGGAACTGTCCGATTACTTTCAAAGTAGCCCTTTTTGGTGCTTTTCAACTGTACAGCATTACACTGAATGATGTTTCTATTATATCGTCCAATCAGGGTTGCATGCCTTCTCACAAATAAAACTGTATTCAGATAGGAAAACCTGCTTAATCCAGACTTTGTGCATGCAAGGCGTTTTACCTTCAGCTCCTTGGTCAAGTGGTAGGTGACGATGGCGGTAAAGGAGGAGAACAAGGGAGCCAGGAAGACACAAACATTACGGATGTCAATGGTGATGTGGAAAAAATGTAGGACGTGATACAGGACGGCAGAGGTGACCATCAGTCCTGTTGGAGGAGAGGGACACAATCATTCACCAACTATTTGAGAATCAAGATAAATTCAAGAATTACAAGCACAGACACTCTACCTGGATATATGGTGCCACCAATGATCCTCCCCAGAGGATACCATGCCCTGTCATCAAACCAGTTGTGGAACTTATAGAATCCTTCCTCCGCAAGGAAGCGGGTGGTACGGTAGTTGAAGTACCTGAGAGGAAAAAATGAAGATTAAGGCACGAAGAGAAGGAGAAGCTGATATAACTGAAGCACAAGGACCACTTACGGATCAAACTCATGGATGACACTTTCAAACCTCAACACGGAAAAGAGCCGAGTGGAGAATGCTGAGGAAAAATGGTAAAAGCATATTAATAGATTTGTATTTTCTTTCATTAAATGTTATCTAGTAAGAGACCCAGTTGACTCACAGAGGACAGCCGCCATAGACAGGATGAGCAGCTTCAGTAGTGTGTCTTGTTTCTCATAAGACAAACGCAAGAAGCCCAGCTTGGTCATTTTGGCGAGGATAGGGACAGCTCACCGTACTACCTAATAATAATTATAATAAATAAAAAAAGAGACAAAGCACAGTTAGAACCAGGATTCATGAGTCACTTCCAACCTGATAGTGTCTAATACAAGTTTGATGCTTTGTTCCTAAAAGAAAAGTCCTACTAATTATAAACAGCTTTTAAACAAGCCAGACACAAAAATCTGTGTTTCAGCTGGCAGCTGTAAACTTCCACGTTCAGCCCAACCAGATAAGGCCACGCCGTAGTTATGGCGTCAGATACCAGGAAGCAGACACTTTGGAAACCCAATGCAGGAATTGGTGCCCAGCTTTCTTAGGTTTGCATTAAAATGTGTTGTTCAAAAGGCAAAGTTACACCACTGAGCCCAGCAGGGTCCTACTTAATGCTAACTTTCTGGGCAGCACAGCCATCAGAATGAGCCTGAGAATAACTGATGATAATCAATCTTCCCAAAAGCTAATGACTACCGAATAGCTACACTGCAGTCCTATAACATGCAAATAAACACAGGCATAGATGGAGATTTCATCTGTTAGCTAGTCTGCATCAGGCCGGCTAATTCTGATGCAGTTTTCATCCATTTGAAGTATGAAAGTAGCTAGGGGGAAGCTAACTTGCTAGCTGCTGATTAATGAAAACCGCTGTCTTGCGGCTCTTCTTTAAATTATTTGCAAAATATCACGAACCCCAGGGCAAAAGCCTCAAATAAAAAAATGCAGTCTTGAATTAACTAACATTTATAACGTTGAATATTTGGTGAGACTCACCCGCTCAGCTCCTGCTACTCATACACTTTTCACACACAACCTTCGACGTAAGGTAGTCCCGCCTTCACTAAGCCGTGCGTGAACGCTCATTGGCTTAACCCGAGTTAGATTAAACTCAACGAAATCTTATTGGTTGCATTATTGCCACTCAAATTTGGACGCCTACCTTGCCGCTGTAGTGTAGTGACGTGTCCTTAGTGAGTAAAAAAGAAATAAATGTATCGCTCCCTGCTGGTCAACAATAATAATATTAAAAGTGCTCAAAAAGTTTGTTTCCTTTGTTGTAAAAAATGTAGGTAAAGACACATTAATTTCTCTCTGACAGAGATTTTCTGCTGTTTAAAGGACCTTCTTATTGCAGTCTTGCTGTTATTTACTGAATGACACACTCTTAGCTGGGATCATAGAAAAAGTATTTATACCTTTTGAGTTTTTCCACATTTTGTCACGTTACAACCATAAACTCTGGAGGAGCTGCAGGGATCCACAGCTCAGGTGGGAGAATCTGTCCACAAAACAACTATAAATCATGTACTTTGCAAATCTGGCCTTCATGAAAGATTGGCAAGAAGAAAGCCATAAGAAGTCCTGTTTGCCGTGTAGGAAACACAACAAACATGTGGAATAATGCACTCTGGTGAAATAAGAGTAAAGTTGATCTTTTTAGCCTAAATGCAAAAAACTAAGAGTGGCCTATAACACTGTACATCACCTGGCCTAAACACACCATCCCCACCGAGATGCATGGTGATAGGAGCATGATGCCATACTTTTGTTTAGCAGGGACAAACTGGTCAGAATTGATGGGAGGATGGATGGAGCTATAATACAGGGCTATCCTGGAAGAAAACCTGTTAGAAGCTTGAGACTGGGGCAGAGGTTCACCTTCCAGCAGGAAGACGACCCTAAACATACAGCCAGAGCTACAATGGAATGGTTTAGACCCAGTCGATGTCCAGACCTAAATGCAGCTGAAAATTTGTGGAAAGACTTGATAATAGACGATCATCCAATCTGAATCTGTTAAGAGTTGATTTGCAGAAAAGAATGGGCAAAAAAAATTCCATTCTAGATGTAAAAAACTGGTGGTTCTACAGAGTATTGACTCAAGGGGACTTCATACAAATATGTCACACTTTTAAGATTATTTGCAAAAAACCTTTAAAAATTGGTAATTTTCTTTCCCCTTTACAACTATGCTCTACTTTCTGTTGATCTATCACATTACATCTTATTAAAATACATTCAAGGTGTAACGTGGTAAAATCTGGAAAAGTTCAAGGGGTACGAATACTTTTTCAAGCCACTGTAAGTACTTACACTTTATATTACTCACCTGTTCAATTTGCGTTGTTATGCTTTAATAGTTTTTCCAGTATAACCACAGTTTAAGGTTTCACTAACATCATACATGCAAATAATTTTTTCAATTTTAAATGTAATAAAGCCAATAACGTAATAACATTTTGCTCATAAAAAGAGTTATGATTACATTATTGGTTGTTGCAGGTTCCTATGTTGGTACACAGAATGAATGATAAATGAATGAATGAAATAGAAAACTGATATAGACCAGAACACAGATCACAAATACTGAATACTGACCAATTTTATTGAAATTAGACGTATTACTTTTACAAAACCTCACTCACAAATATCAGTCTGGACAAACACTTTCCTCCTCTTACAATAATTGCACACCTTTTCAAAATCATCGCTCTCTTAACAGCAAGTAGCTCTGATGAGTGAGAAAAAGGTTTCTGGGTGGGGTGGGGGGCAGGTGGGGGGGGGGGGTCACCAGGTGGTGGAGAGCTTCTTGATGAACATTTAAGAGGTATTAACATTATGTACAGCACAAAAACTAACCATCGAATGATCTTTGGGGATCAGTTATATTTTATTTAGCTCTCTGGGAAAGAGGAGGTCCAATAAATTGATCACCCGTTCATTAAGATATAAAGGCGTTACCTATACGACTCCTCCCTTTGTTGCAGAGCTTTGCATTGTAGTGGTTTAAAAGTGAAATAAAATGTAGATGGAGCGGTTTGGCAGTGTCATCTCAACATCATCGACCGTCACGCAACCTGAAAGGGCTCGGGGGGGCAGCTTTTACCTTTGCTGGTGTCACCATGTGAACTACAACATCCGACAGTTAGAGGGGGATATTAATTTGGGACGAGACACCAAGCAAGAGATTTTGTTATTTGGTTTTAGTTTACAAAATTAAAACAAATCCTTTTTTTGTACCAGCTGCTGAAATGTTGTTAAAAAAAAAGAAAACTACTGAAAACGTTGCATCAGCATGAATTCAAAGGAGGGAAAAAAAATAAAATAAAAAAGAACAAAACTCCCTTTAAAGCTGTACACGTCTGTTCCTGGGACTGCGAGGACACCGGCGTCCATGTGCAGGAAAGCATTCAATCTTTTGAGGAGTGAATGGAACTTGCAAACATGAAGAAAAATACACGCTGCAGGTAAAGCATAACTGTGCTTTGCTACTGGATACGAACCTTCTTTAGTTAAGTTTGCTTCGTCATTAAAATCTACGATGTCTTGTGCTGTAATGTATTAAAAAGGAGAATCACTCAAATGGCACGTTATACAAAAAACTCATACCGAAATAAAATCCCAGAAGAAAAAGAAAACAAGTCGTAGATAGTTATTTGTGTTCAGAGTGTGAGGCACAGGTCAGTCAATTTTTGTGTCACACTGAAAATGTGTCAAATGGGTGCTCCAAATGAGTAACAATACGGGCCAGAGATTAGACGAAAACACGTAAACCCTTCGTCCTACAACATGTAACTTCATTGAGGGAAATCCTTCTGGAAGAGTCACTTTATCACACGTAGCGAAGACACTTGTTGGTGGCCATCTTGTTATCCGTCATGTGGATCCATCACTGGGTGGGCAGCAGTCTCTGGCGATTGGGGGAGGTGTGGGGCGAGGACAGCTTCTCTGATGAGGCCGACGACGTCAGGGTGGACTGCAGGTGGACGGTCTTGTGGAAAAGCTTGTTGCTGATCAGCACAACCAGAGAGAAGAGGCGCAACTGGAAGTGGCTGCAAAGGCAGAAATATCATGAGCGAGCGGTTAAGTTGCACCTCTAATGTTCATATTTTGGATTTATTGTAGTTATTGACACTCACTACAGCTTAGTTGGTGTCTTTGCCTCATTAGCGCTGATGATGAACAGAGGGAAGAGGATGGAGAACAAGCAGCCACTACAAAACACAAACAAAACAAGATAGAAAGTCAAACCAAAAGAAGAGAATTCATTTAAAAGCAAACATCCCTGCCAGCTTTATGGTCAGCTTCGTTTTCTTCTCATGCACATTTTAAGGTTTCACGCTACTAATTAGGTTTCCAGACATGCCAACCTCGACACATTATGCCTTAAAAGTATACTGGTACAATTTCATGATATCTGAACGTGGCCGTCAACATTCACAGAAAGATACTCTTGCATCTGCAGCCTGAGAGCATCTCCTTCTGCACAGAATGGCATAAAACTTACAAAAACAGTTGTTTTTAACAGCTCAATGAGAAATAAATTGTAAAATGGTTTATAGAGAGGGAAGTCTGGGCTGCCCTGCTCAAGCTGCTGCCCCCGCGACCCGACCCCGTTTAAGCGAAAGAGGACGGTACGGTACGGTTTATAGAATATGGAGAAAGTTTAAAGACACTTTAATCCAGTAGCTTTAATGATTTCCCTATTTTAAAGATACCACTTTGGACCCTGGTAGTTGTTGTCAGAGCTTAAAATGCTCCAACTAATTTAAAAGTTGGTCCATAAATGGAAAACAAAGTTTAAACGAGTAGAGATCAAGGTGGTGTGAATCATATGCTGTGGCTTTCTGGAACTCGGTGTGAGCCCAACAGCTGTGGCGGACTTTGGAGAAGATGTTTGGCAGTGTAATCCATCATCTTAAAGAAAAAAAACACCACAATGAAACTTCTTCTAAGAGAATTCTGCACATCTTCCTCAGCCATGAAGAATTATGTGCAAAGTAACATCACTTTCCTCAGTTTTTATATGAAAAAAAGCAGAGTTTGAGGTGCTGCCATCACCTAAGAGAGATATGACGCCAATCGGCAAGTTAACAGGTAAAGTAACTTTAATTTAATCCACCATTAAGATATAAATCATTCTTAAAATTAGTGGGATGACTGGAGAAGTAATGGATTCCTTTTGGGAATTTAGCATGTTTGTTACGATGTTATGAGAAAGTTTCCCTGTGGGACAGTAAAGTATGTTTTTATCATCAATGTCATCTTATCCTTGAGTAGAGTTCAGGCATTTGGCTGATTTAATACAAGCAGCAGTGACAGGGCTAAAGTTATCTGAACTTTAAGTTATGTTGGCATTAATGCTAAATAAGTTAAACATCTCTAAACTGACATGAGTCTATGAAGTCATCTTTAACATGATTTTGGGAAAATAGAACTATCTGAAGTTGGTTCATGCATCTGATTAGGATGCCTCCTGATCGCTTCCCTGATCAAGGTTTTTCAGGCAAAGCCAACTGGGACGAGACCCCCAGGACAGACCCTGACCCTGCTGGAGGGATTATACAAGAATGCATCAGAATCCCCCATAAGGAGCTGGAGGGTGCCACTGGGGAGACGGATTTCTAGATTTTTGCCTCTGCAACCTGACCTTGGATAAGCGGAAGGAATTGGACGGATGGATGACTTTCCAGTTAGCTTTTCTGTATGATTTGGTATAAAGCTGTTGTACGTGGGTCAATCTAGGGGCATTTTAACCTTTTAATGACCGACCCAAGAAAAAATGGGGAGAAAATTAAAATATTTTGAATCTCAAGTCTTTACTTGGCCTTCAAGAAAATGTAAAAAAAAATGGTTTGTTTGTTTTTTTTACAAAAAATTATGTATATTTACCATTTATTACCGTGTGATACGTCAAAATTATTGAAGTGCATTATTGTATTATTATTGTATCCACCAGGGGGCAGAAGACAAGGATCAGATTGTGTTGAACAGCATTTTGAGACAAGTTTTTACCATAAAGTGATGCAAAAGGTCTCTGTATGAAACTGTATGCATCAAATATAATACATACAGCATTAAAGGTTCAACTGGTCTTTTTTCTCAAAATGTTTATAATGAACTACAATAAATGGTTCAGTTTTTATGTGTAAGGTGCAAAAATGTTCTAAGCATTACGCCTGGTTTTGGTCGCTCTTATAAGCAGAGAAATGGTACTTTCCCAACAGTTGGCAGGTCTGCATCGCTGTAAATGAGTCAACTCGTAAACACTGATTTGGAGCCAAAACAACGGATGGCCATGAAGTACTTCATAACAGACTCGCCAATAATGCTGATGAATCATCTGCGCAGCACTTGAGAAAAACACGGACCTTACAAAACAATCATATTTGTTTCGTTTTTCTCTCTTTAAAAAGCATCACTACGACCCACCTGATGATGTATGAGGAGGGCATGGCGGTCAGCAGGGCCATGGGCAAACCGAAGCCGAAGTAATATGGCCAATTCCTCTCAATGTTAGACAGCCGTTGATGCATCTCAATGCCTTGAACAAACAGAAACACTTATTGACTTTGTTGTTTAATAAATAATGTGTGTTAAAAAAAAGAAGAAGGAAGATCATCTCACCATGGTTGAACCAGCGATACTCAAAGCAGTACAGGGAGTAGAGCAGAGACATGTGGAGGAGGCTGACCATCTGTCCGATTGCATCGATGGGGAAAAGGCTAACAATCATACCCTGACGGACCACAAAGACACACACAAAACGATTCAATCCACCAGGGAAGCAGAGAAAGAATGAAATGTTTTATTTTTTGTGTAGAAATTCATTTAGATTAGTCTGTGGTACAAAAAGAAAAAAAATAAATAACCGTGTACCTGGATGAGGAAGAGTGCCTGGAGGAGGAGGTTAAAGAGCATGTCTGCGATGATCTTACTGACGCTGGGGAACGGCTGGGCTTTGCAACCAGACACTTCAAAAGCTAGGTCCGCTATATCCTGCAAACAGAGAGCACACCTATTACTTCAATCCATGCTCCTCAACTGCAACTAGGAAGATCTATTATTATCCAATCCTCTTGTCCCAGAACCTGTCTTTGTACCATTTTTAATGCAGTGTTGTGAATACGGCACGTTAGGCTGCGCAGGTAAATCTAACATTAAAACAGGGGCCTAACCTGGAACCAGATGGCGTTGACGACTTTGCTGAGGACAAACAGAGGGAGAACCCAGAGAGCGCTGAAGACAGAGGTTAGAATGAACTCTAACCAGGACCATACACTGCCATGGAGGGAGGGGTCACCTGGAGAAAACAAAAAAAAAAAAAAAGGTTTATTGACTAGTTGTTACCACATGCCAGACTGTCTGCCCCAAATTCAACAGCAGCTATACATACCAATGATTTTTGCTGTGAGAGTCTGCAGCAGTGGGATAAACACCCGGTAGAAGAGAAACAGACTGAGCTGGAGGGACAAAATGAAGTACGTTAGGCTGATTTACAATCCAGTATTTGGCTTTGAATATTTAATGGTTATTTAAGCTTAATACTCAAGAACAAGTGATTAAATCCACACAACATGGACGAAACGGGGTTATTCCCCAAATTGTACATAAGCTGTAAAATAAATGAGAGGTCATGTTTACCCAGAACACTCCTCCATTCCAGGCACAGCACTGAAAAATCCTGCTGGCTACTTTTGGCTCACTGAAAGAGAAGCAGATGGTAACTATTACAGTTAAAACATGTTGCTTCCTATTTCAGTTTTACACTATCAGAGTTGGGAAAGCTGCAGATCCTGTTAATGGGTCTCTCGAGGTATAACATAGATTTTCATGGTGACACCTGGTAGATTACAGAGCTGCCTGCCAAAAAGATATACAGTCATGCCGTCAAATGCTAAACCATTATAGCAAGGCCTTAAGTGCTAATGGCTCCAGTACATACTCATTCAGAAAATGCCAACGTTTCTCAGTTTTTCTAACAAATCATTACCATGTTAACAGCTAGATTCACTCCTGCTCATCATGCTGGTGGTTGTAAGAGTGTCTTCAAAAACTGCCGTTTATAAACAGATGGCTGATGTTATAGTGTTTAAATCTAATTCTCATATCCAGTCCCTGGCATTTTTGTAGTTATTAAATATATCTATATATATATATATACACACATCCATCCTCCCACATGATGATGATGATAATAATAATAATAATAATAATAATAATAATAATAATAATAATAAAACAACCCTTCCACATGGGATCTGTGTTTCTTTGAGATGCATTTAAGGTATTGGGAGATCCTTGATGATGGCAGAAGGGTAATAATTTCAGGCTCATGTGAGAAGATGGGTTGTGTTAGTAAACTGCCTGGCCAAAAGAAAGTTGTCACCTGGATTTAACTAAGCAAATAGGTAAGAGGATCCTGACGGATAATTACTGCATGGATGATTATCTTTCAGCTGCAAAAAAAATATCAAATGCAATGAGTTGCTTCTCATTTCTAAAACACCCGTGTGGAAAGACACATTCTGTGGTCTTGGAAAACATGTTAGTCTGTTTAAGAAGGGTCAACTCATTGGAATCAAGCAGAAAAAAAACATCTAAGGAGATGGAGAAACTACTAAAACTGGGTTAAGAACTGTCCAACACATTATTAAAAACTGGAAGGATCGTGGGAACCATTGTTATCCTGGAAGAAAGGTGGTTAGAGAAACATCCTGAACGATTGTGATCTGATTACTTAAAAGATTTGGTGAAATCAGATGGTAAAAAAAAACCACCAACAGAACTCAGGGGTATGTTTTATAGTGAAAGAAAGAACATTTCCACATGAACAATGTGAAGGGAACTCAAGGGATTGGGACTGAACAGCTGTGTAGCCAGAAGAAAACCACCAATCAGTCAGGCTAACCAGAGAAAAAGGCTTCAGTTAGTTAGGGAGCATAAAGATTGGACTCTGGAGCAATGGAAGAAGGTCATGCTGTCTGCTGCAGACGGTCTGGTCTAGGTTCAGGTCTCGGTTCAGCAACATTATTGAGGTCAGCTGACTACATGAATATACTGAATGAGCAGGTTATTCCATGCTGATGGCACGGCCATGTTCCAAGATGACAACACCAGGATTCATCGGGGTTCAGATTGTGAAAGAGTGGTTCAGGGAGCAGGAGATTTTCACACATGGATCGGCCGCCACAGAGTCCAGACCTGAACCCCATTGAGAATCTTTGGGATGTGCTGGTGAAGGCTTTGCACAGTGGTCGGACTCTCCCATCATCGATACAAGATCTTGGTGATAAATGAATGTAACACTGGAGGGAAATAAATCTTGTGACATTGCAGAAGCTTATTGCAACAATGCCACAGCGAATGCTGCTGGAATCAAAGCTAAAGGTGGTCCAACAAAACATTCAAAACATTCATGCAGGTGTTAACCCTGCTGATGCACTGATTGGCTTTCATTGTATTTCTAGCTCCCATACTCCTCCCAGTAATATGCAAATGTTTCCAGTCTACGATCAGCCGAGTGTTTCTGGGATGCGATTTCTTAAAAACATAGTGTGTGTATTTGTTTGACAGATGTAGATGGTATTTGCAAAACTAAATACACTCATTTGTTAACAGTATTTTGCATTATGAGCCATGTTGTGTTTTTATGTGGGAGTGGTAGGAAATATTCAAATCATGTTTCATTTGGAAACCGACTCCAGAGCAGACCTGCTTCGGTTGCTCAAATCAAATAATCTGCTAAAATTGACCATCTTCTATTTTCATTATTATCTATAATACTGAGATAAGAAAACAGAAAAAAAACTAACCAGGTCTCACCTACATGTGCAATGTGCTGTAACACATGTTCAGTTGGAACTATTTGACTGCAGCCTACTTTCAAGCTGCCCTTTTGATTGATTTGCAGAAAAATCTACTTATCTCCCACCTTTAAGTAAATACAGCGGTTTGATTGGTGGAGCTTGTGAGAACTGCTGCACAGGCAGTTTGAAAAGGACCATGTGAGATGGAACTGCATGTAAAAACTCCAAGAAAAACAGCTAATAAGTTAATATACATGAATGATCTAATGTAAATGCATATAAACGTCAAAGCTGGATTTGTGCAATTTTTCTTTTTCACTATAAATAAAGTTTGGTGCAAGTAATTTAGAGATTTTCATTTCAAGTATGGTAACATATAAAAAACAAGTCATACACACATCTGAGTCGGGATGAATCAGAACGTTTGCAGGAGTGAAACCATCTCCAACCTACTTGTCCGGTTTGCGTTCCTCACTCTGTGCCCGTCTCTGTGCAAGGGCTCCGCTGGCCCTTCTCCTCCGCTGCTCTTCCCTTTTCTGCTGGATGCGGGCATCCAACTTGGAGATTGTTCCAATCCCCAATATGGAGTCCTTGATCCCCTAATAAGGTCAGTATAATAGGAAGCACACAGACAATGTTTGTTCAGTAAGGATTACACCGGTACTGGACAGCCAAAATATCTTTGCGTTTACTAAATAATAACCCTAATTTACAAATGAAGTTTACTAAAAAGGGTCAGGATAGTAAGAAAATGAAACTAATTGATCAGGAAACAAATTAAACATCTGGTGGTGCTTAAATTATGCATACTGTTAAACATTCAGTAGCAAATGCTGTGTTTCACATAATTTTTATAGCTTACTGGGTGTTTAGTAGATTTCAGCAAACATCAGTAGGAAATATGTAACTGGAGAGGCTTGGAAAGAGTCACAGATAACTACACTTAACTCAAGAGTCACATTTCAGAAAAAAAAAAGAAAGGTCATTGAGTGAAATTTTAGGATA
>JBBBVU010000016.1:1225708-1242846 GCA_037177055.1 Atherinosoma microstoma | reverse complement strand
CCCCCCCCCCCCCCCCCCCCCCCCCCCCCCCCCCCCCCCCCCCCCCCTCCCCCCCCCCCCCCCCCCCCCCCCCCCACTCCTCAGCTTGCCACTGTTGTTGCCAGGCACTTTGCACACTCCTCAGAAAACAAGCTTTATGGTCTCGCCGTGAGGCTAAATCTTTGTGTTTGTGTGGAAATAAACTGTATTCTTAATCTGAATTTCAGAGCCTACATCAGTCTTGCAGGTGAAC
The DNA here is from genome assembly GCA_037177055.1 of Atherinosoma microstoma. Lineage (NCBI taxonomy): Eukaryota > Metazoa > Chordata > Actinopteri > Atheriniformes > Atherinidae > Atherinosoma > Atherinosoma microstoma. Next base: position 1,242,614 of record JBBBVU010000016.1, on the reverse strand, counting down.
TAGGACTGTGGGTGATTTTACGCCCGGGGCCGTACATTTCCGCTGAGCTGGACTTGGGAGGACTGCCAAGGTAGTGCTGGGTTTTTCTGTGCACATAACTTCATTACTGCATTTAGGAAATCTGATTTCCTGGAAAAAAGATGTAAGTTTAGATCCAAAGTATGAATTGGTCAAATTTCAAGTGTAAGTTAATAAAGCACAGCAACACAGAAACACTTTATTTTAACCACAAAATGACATTTCTTTATTATTTGAATGGAGTCAGGGTGAAAAAGTTACATCTTGCTTTGAGGGAAGACTTGCTCCGTGTTTGAAGATTAATTCAGTATTTCAGACTCACTGTGGGCTTTTTGTTCTTGCAGCATCAGGGGAAAACTAAGCCACTTGTTGTCTTTCTTGCAGCTGGCTTCTCAGGGACGGCAGCATGAGACTGAGGACGACTCACCCAGGCTTCATTCAGGCTGTCAACACTTACTTTGACAAACTTATACCAAAGGTGGTTTCGCTGCAGGTAACGTAAATCAATAAATAGGAAAACAAGTCTGTCATAGCTGAAGTTAGTTTAACTTTTCATTCTTAAATGACAAAAAAAAAAATCATGTTTGTGTATTATAGTTCAAGAAAGGAGGTCCCATCATTGCAGTGCAGGTTGAAAATGAGTACGGATCCTTTGCAAAGGACCAAAGTTACATGATTTTTATCAAAGAGGTGAAAATCTTTTACTAAAATCCCTCCTTATGCCTTAAATGTATTGTGATGAGCGGCCCACATCGGACGATTCGGGATGATTTTAACTTAGTCTATTCTTACTGTTGATTTTTGAAAGGCTTTGCAGTCCCGAGGGATCAGTGAGCTCTTGCTCACATCAGATAACCACAATGCTTTGAAGTCAGGAGGCGTTGATGGAGGTACCGTTTTTTAACACACACACACACACACACAAACATACACACATGCACGCATAAACCTGTTATCTATTGTGTTGTAGCTATCAGGTCGGTGAAGCTGCACAAGCTAAATCAGAGAAACATCCAGGATCTAAATGCTATCCAGGTGTGTGTTATTGTTTTGCATACATGAACTGTCTGGATACACAGGGCATGAGCAGTGTGAGCTGACACTCTGGGTCTTTTTTGTTCTGGTTTTCAGCCCAACGGCCCTTCCATGGTGATGGACTACTGGACTGGGGGGTATGATGTGTGGGGGGACCTCCACCATGTGCTTCCCCCAGAGGGTAAGGAATGTTATCATTTTTATAGGTAAATGGATACGTCTCTTCTGGACGCAGAGTAAATAGCCTGGTTTAGTACGTTTGCTACATTTTAATGGACTTTGCTCTTCTTCAACCCATTGAGACGGCTCCTATAGGGCTCTACTATGGAAACTTTATTTATTTATTTATTTATTTAATTACTTAGTGCGTGTATGTATGTATGTATGTATGTATGTATGTATGCATACATACATACATACATACATACATACTGAGATTGGTATGTCTAGGTGCTTTTGCTGGTATGTTGCATTAGAATAACCATGGCATTGCTGAGTGGATGGGTTGCATTAGAGATCCCTGGACCACCACAGCCTCCCACCTCCAATAATAATAATAATAATAATAATAATAATAAAGTCATATTTGTTCTCGAGGGGAAAAAAGTATAGGAAGAAGAGAAAAAAGAAAGGAATCAGGTTTGGAAAAAAACTAATAAGACCAGTTGAAAACAGAGAGGGGTTTTTCTATTGCACTGTGGATTGGGGGTATATATATATTTTACATAGGTACCTCGTCTAACAGTAAGTTTTTCCATTGTGTGATATTTTCTAATTTCCAGTTCACGAGTATTGTTTCCTTTCTTTGCAAGGAGAGTAGTTTTATTTGATTTATTCAGACGTTGTTGATGCACCACCTAATAAACTGAGTGAGCGGCACAGAAGAGAATAACTTTAATTTATATTTAAAACAGGCTTATATATGGACTCACTTACCACTTTATTAGATACACCCTACAAGTACCTGGTTGGACCTGTTTTGCCTTCAGAACTGCCTTAATTCTATGTGACATGATTCAACAGAGAGTTTCTTCATATTGTCATGGTGGTATCACACAGTTGCTGTCGGCTGCACATCCATGATGCAAATCTCCTGTTCCACCACATTTCAAAGCTGCATATTGGATTAAAGGCTGTTGACAGTGAACTCGCAGTCATGTTGAAGAAACCAACTGAGATAATTTGAGCTTTGTGACATGGTGCATTATCCTGCTGGAAGTAGCCATCAGAAGATGCTCCGCTGTGCTCATAAAGGGACGGACATGGTCAGCAACAATACTAAGGAGGGCTGTGGTGTTTAATCACGGCTAAACTGGTACTAATGGGCCCAAAGTGAACCAAGAACACACCATAACACAACCACAACCCATTTAAATTGTTGATACATGCAGGATGAATCCATGCTTTCATGCTGTTTACACCAAATTCTGATCCTACCATCTGAACGTGGAGCTGAAATGAAGACTCATCAGACCAGGCAACGTTTTTCCATATTCTATTCTCTTTTGGTGAGTCTGTGTGAATTGTAGCCTCAGTTTCCTGTTCTTAGCTGACAGGAGTGGCTCCCGGTGTGGTCTTCTGCTGCTGTAGCCCATCTGCTTCAAGGCTGGACATGTTGTGTGTTCAGAGATGCTGTTCTACATAACTTGGTTGGAACCGGTGGCTATTTGAGTTACTGTTTTCTCTAACCAGTCTTCCCATTCTCCTCTGACCACTGACATCAACAAGGCATATTCCTCAGTGTTTGAATAATTCAGACCAGCCTGTCTGGTTCCAGCAACCATGCCATGTTCAAAGTCACTTTCTTACTCATTCTCATGCTCAGTTTTAACTTCTTCTTGACCATGTCTACGTTACTAAATGGATTGAGATAAATCTTACCTGGACTTATCAAGACTGGATTATCTGTTCTCAGTGACAATTATGAAATTAGTCACCATCTGACCTTATCTATATGTCATGCTGGATGTCAACATCTATAATTATTATATTATATCAGTACGATATTCATTGTTTGATAATATATGATTTGACATCAGCCGATGAAATCAATATCCCTGATTGCAAATTGAGGTGATCATGAAGTTTTGAAATTCCTTCTTTACTGCTGTAAAAAAATGATTAAGTTGCCCAAAAGAAAAAAAAACATTAATTAGTCTGATGGCAAGTTTCTATTGATATTAATCTCATCATTGAGGATATCATAGATGCTTCTGGCAACAATAATCATGTGTGGAAATCTGATATCATGTCAGAAACACAAGCTGCAGATGTTGAGGACCGTTACACCAGACTGTTTCTGGTTGTCTAAATCTGGTACCAACAGGTAAACCTCCTGCAGGATTCGCTGCCAAGCTGGAAAAGTGATATTTCATCCAGTATGAGGGGGCTCTAACCAGGGGGCAGATAAAACAGCGGCACAGCCACCTGCTTGTTAGGACTCAATTATTCGACGCTCGCCCCATGAAGAGCAGGCTAAAGGTGTAGATTAAAGAGTAAGCTGCTTTACTGCTTCCCTCAGTAGAAAGATGGAGAATGTGACGTTAGATTTTGCACCTCTTTTAATACTTATATGGTGAGTAACACATGTAGTATGTAGATTGTGTTGTTGTTTTACCTTTTCATATGTTTGGGTCCAGCTGGGAGACTAGTACCAAGCAAAAAAAAAAAACAATTGGACCTACCTTAGTAGCCATAAATTCCCAACTGCCTTCGTCTCTGATGGTAACCAGTAGTAGTCCCTGGGGATAGGCTGCAGCTCGTTGCCAGTGACCCCAAATCGGATCAAGCAGGTATAGAAAATGAATGGGTGGATGGATGGTTGCCGATGGTAAAGTCTATTTGAAGTGTGGCACTTAATAGATATAAATACCTGTGATATTTACTAATTGGAACTCCATTCTTGTAACCCTTTAAACGCCCTTTAACTCCCTCTACATGGCATATGTTTCCTAGCTTCAGAGGGAGACAATTAGTAATTTATCTGCAGTGGATCTGTTTTAGGATGCTGCATGGGATAGTCAATAAGTTAGTTTGAAAGCTGCCCACACTAAAACTAAAGTTATGTCCTGTAATGATGATTTACGATTTGGAAATGCAAATCAAACTTTGACAAGCAAGAAAATGTCAAAAGGAGATTAAATTTGAACTGATTGATGTATTTTTATATTTCTCATAAAGGCGAGATGTCATCAACTAGTAGTAATACACCCAAAGGCTAGAGTACAAACACTTAATAAACACAATCATACAGTCTTAGTCATACAGTAGCTAACCACACATTATATCTTTTTACCATTTTATTGGTAATTCTTAACCTCAAATTGCTCTAATGTGCAGTAAAGACATGTTTTCTTTCTCACTCCACACCATGCTTTTTTGCATGAGTGATGTCATCTCCATGCCAACAGTAGAAATGTACATGTAAATATCAGGGTCATACCACCTTTGCATGACTCCCTTTTTTCACCTTGCAAAATCTGTCTTAACAACACTGAAATGATTTTTATTTACATGTTGCGCAGGTGTTCAGAGTCTGTGATCTTTCTAAGGAGAAGCAACGTGATTATGTTGAACTTCTTGCCAGATATGGTGTCCACCGTGAGAGAAATCCTGAGGCGAGGAATGTCCGTCAACCTGTACATGTTCCACGGAGGATCCAGTTTTGGCTTCATGAGCGGTGCTTTGGCTGAACCTTCCTACAGAGCTTTAGTCTCCAGCTATGGTTTGTTTTGTGCTGTTTGTTCTACTGGAAACAGATTAGCTGTGACTTCAATGCAAATTTACAGAATAATAAATCAGATCATCTGTCTCAAACCTGGAAGATCTTGGACTTTTCTGAAGTTTACTGATCAACATTGACCATGACACCCAGCAGGTGGCAGTACACGACAGTTCAACATCTACTGTCACTGTATACCTTCCAGATTATGACGCTCCCTTAACTGAAGCTGGGGAATATACTCCAAAGTACCATCTCCTAAGAGACCTATTTTCTCGATACAACAGTAAGTTAAATATGAGACTAGAGTACACAAATGAATCCGTTACCCCTTTTTCTGATTAGTTTTGATCTCTCTGTGCAGAAAAAGGCGGCAGTTTACCAGACGTACCAGACATACCGGTCCTGCGTTACAGGGAAACTTATGAACCAGCCATCATGTACCAGCATCTGTCTTTATGGGATGCTTTGAGCTTCACTGATGGAGTACGTTATATATAACATAATCCTTAAGAGACAACATTCAATATTGAAAAGGATTTTGCTTTCCAGTCGGATTAATAATTTACATTTTCTCTGCAGCCTTTTAAGTCATCCAGGCCAGTAAACATGGAGAATCTACCTGCAAATAACAGGAATGGCCAGTCCTATGGCTACACTCTGTATGAAACTACAATCACTAGTGGAGGATTATTAAAGTCAGGCGATAATGTCCGAGACCGTGCGCTGGTAAGTCATTATTACTGCAATTGAAGGTGTGACCTCTAGCCTTTTATACTCCAAAGTGGCTGCCTTTCTATTCCTGAATGATCTGAAATACATTTGTTGTGGCTAAAATCAAATTTAAAGGAAAGCAGATGAAAAGCTTGAAACCGCTCTAATCCATGTGTTTCAGGAAAAGGTGCAGCCAGAGAAAAAATGATTGTTTGGAGAAGTTATGTTTCATTGCGAGAGATGCAAAAAAACAAACAAACGGCGTTGCCCCTTTAAGAGTGAGCTACAGAAAGAGAAAGAGAGAGTTACTAGCAGCACGTCAGCTGGTCAGAACGAAGCGGTCAGAGCAGAAATGAACTGTAAGAAACTACCCGTTAGCAGTGAATGCCCGGTTTTTTGCTACAAGCTTCAGGAATAAAAATTACAACTCTTGTGGTTACAAACTGAGTCACTTAAAAAGTCACAAAAGTCATGTTAAAATGTTGGGGTTTTAGCAAGGAGTTATATTCTGGGCCTATGTTGGTTTGGAATTAATCCCTTAATGCCGGAATTTATCTCCATTTATATTAAAACAAAGATAAATAGGAAAAAAAAAATCTGGTAAAAAATAACAAAAAAGAAAATGCAGTTAGATATCAAATAAATTAATAACAATTAATAAATAAAGATAATAAATAATTAACAAAAATTGATACATAAATAATAGTTAGTAAAAAGAAATAGATAGATAAAATGAATCAGTTTGATAGATAGAAATAGAATAAACAAAAGTCAGAAAAGGTTTGGTGCAAATTTGCAACAACAGGTTTTAAGGGGTCCCCAATTGTTTAACAGATAAAGAAAGTGATTTCAATTTTCTCTAACTATTTCCAAAAATACCCTCTAAGTGTATTTTCTAAAATATTATATTAAAATATTGTGATGTTTGAGGACATACAGTGCATGAATGGGATGAAAAAGCGCAGCGCTGATAGTCGGGGGAAACTCAATTATTTCAAAATTTCATAAAAGCAATTATTTGACAAAGATCTTTGTTGCCTCAGGTGTTTGTAGACAGAAATTATATCGGACTTTTCAAGCGCAAGACCCTGGAGCTGGCTGTTCCTGATGGTAAGGTATGAAAAACGAAGTCAGTGTTTTTATTGGCTGTGATGGATTTTTGAAGTGGTGCCTCACTGGGTGTCAGATCTAATTAAAAAATGAATACAACTGATCTCTACTCTACAGGGACAACGTACCTTAAGTTTATTGGTGGAAAACTGTGGACGAGTTCACCGCGGAAGGGACCTTGACAAACAACAGAAAGGTGACTGACAGAAAAACCCCCAGTTCATTGCTGCGTCTGCTCTCCGAGTGATGCACGAGTCAATTTTGATTTCTGCTCTTGCAGGACTAGTGGGGGACATTTTATTAAACAATATTCCCTTGCGGGATTTTACAATATACAGCCTGGATATGAAACCCGGCTTTATTGACAGGTTTGTACACTTTATTGCATATCACAAGCTGCATATTAGTTTAATTTGTCTTTAATAAAGTGTGTGAAGAAGTCTTATTTCAGTCTTTATCAGGCACCCTGGAAGAGTCTACCGGAAAATCCCAGTTTCCCTGGATTTTTCATGGGGAGGCTGTTTGCGTTCGGGTATCCAAGTGACACGTTTGTGAAGTTGCCAGTAAGTGAAATTAATAGCACGCATACATACAGTATGTAACACCTAAATAATCATGTGTAGAAGTACATAAATAAATTGCAGAAAATGTGGAAATTCTTGTGAAAAACAAACACTTGACTCTCTTCAATACTTAACATAAATAAAGATAAATATGCTCCAACAAATCTGTTGTATAAATAACATTTTGTGGTAATTTTCACAATTGAAATACCTTTAAAACAAAAAGACCAGTTGATAGGAATTTTATCACATCATTGCAAACATTGGCTGTCTAACAAAAGTCTTACAATCTTACATCCGGCCAAAAAGTCTTTTTGATCTTGTTCTGAGAGTTATTTACCAGGCAAGAACTAGTACAAGATTATTAATCATCTTTCTAGAGTGTTTGTCTTTTATTTATTTCTTGGCTATGAAAACTTGTTCCAACACCTCCCAGTACTAATTCATACACTGCAAAAATCATCTTAATATAAGGGGAAATAACACTTAGATTATTATCAAGTGAAATAATCTACCAGTGCAGTACAGTCAAGTTCCAAGTCCTTTATTCAGTAAAAAAAACCCACTTCAAATAATCCTGTCAATGTTACTTTCAGTGTTGTTTCTCATTTTGAGAGAAAAGATCTTAAAACAAAAGCAGCTAAACAAGAATTCTTAGTGCAGCAGTGCACAGTATAATTGGGGCGGTAGTGGTTTAGGTGGTATAGCAGGTCATCCAGTAACTGGAAGGTTGATGGTTTGACTCCCTCTTCTTCCAGGTCAATCTGTCCTTCAGCAAGACACTTCAACCATCTTTTACTCATTCAGGTGTATTGTAGTATGGTTGGAGAGGCCGTTGGTAGCAGATAGCTTACATTAGTGTAGTAATGTAGAGTGAATGAATAATGGATTTGATGTAATTTTTTTTCTTTTTTTAAGATTATTACTCTCACAGTGAGAAACAACACTGAAGGAAACATCGACAGGCTAGTTTTAAGTTGTTATAACTGAACTTTGAATGAATTTTCTACAACATGTTTTAAACTATTTCTCACTTATCTAAAACCTAGAATTTGTTTCTTATTTCAGGAAATCTTACCAAGTGTAATTATCTACAGTGGCAGATTATTCCACTTGATTAGTCTGAATCTTTTAGAGTTAAGTGGTTCTTTTCTTATATTAATTCAGCTAATTTTTGCAGCACATCAGGAAAATAAAGGGGTTCCAGATTTGGTCCCATAGAGACCCCCTTAGTGAGGGACAGGCTGAACTGTTGTTGCTAGTGGGATGTGTCTTCGTGCACTACAATCTAAATAATGAATATTAAAAGGCTTTAGAAATAAAAACTATTATAAATGCCTATTAGTCAATTAAGTCGACCTTTTATAACCAATAAAGCCACAAATTTCTCAACTGTATTATTCTATTATTATTCCGAATTGGTCAAAGTGTGTTTATTTACTTAGATTGTGCGTTTTTTGGGGTCCACAGGGCTGGGAGAAAGGTGTTGTGTTTATAAATGGGCTGAATCTGGGGCGCTACTGGTCTATAGGCCCGCAGCAGACTCTCTACCTCCCTGGACCTTTTCTCAATAGTGGAATCAATCAGGTAAAGATGTGAATCGACAAGTTACTGTCAGAGGAATAGTTTGATATTCGGGTACATCTAATTGATATCATCAAACACTCATCATGATTAGGATCATATTTTAAAAACACTGTAACCACACAGTCGTATGGAAGTCAAGAAAGCCATTCCTTATCACTTAACAAGCTTTGTTCAAGACCACAAGATGATCAAGGGGAGCTCTAAAATGAGAAGCTGTCACCTAATTTAGTTGGTAATTGATTCTGTTTGCTTCCTGGTGATGGCTCACTCAAACTCTTACAAAGAATAAATAAAATAGAAAATAAGCTATGATAAAACTCTTTGTATTATTGTAGTTTCAAACATAATCAAACCCTTATCTCAACAAAAACATTTCTCAAGATAACATGATAGTTAACTCGCTGTCTGGAGATAATGAAGTTAGAACATTTTTGAAGCAAGGCAGCTCTGGGCTTTCATGCAGCAGGAATGTGTGGACAGAACTATTATTTATTTAACGATAACTGGGCTTCTCTTAAAACAGATCATATGCCATTTGAGGACCCACTGCTAGCATGTCAGTCTGTTCATGTGACTCAATAGACTTGTGCTGTGCTGAAAATATTTATATGATAGCCTACGTTTGACCCTGTTAATCACCAGGATGCTCATCCAAACATTAAAAAACCGGCACATTAAGTTTACATCAGAGAACAAGAAAATGTCTGAATGGTAGTTTTATGATTTTTCAAGATTTAAAAGTCAAGATTAACTTTATTGTCCCACTAGGGAAACTCTCGGGTTTTCATCCCTGCTGCAGCCACAGTCGCTAAAACTAGCTTAGCTAAGCCTAGCCTAGCATCACTAAAGCTAGCTTTAGCTGAGCTTAGCCTAGGGCTGAAGACTGTACCTTGACAATTGTTTTCATTGTTGAAGTCACTATGTCTTTGTGACAAATAAGGTGTAAAATGTGAAATGTTAAACTTTATAAGTGATAACAGGATAATTTTGGTTTTGGATGAACTAAAGTTAGCTGCATCCTCTTCACATTCATTCAGTTCATCCCGTTTCAGCTTCACATTTACTCCTGAAATTACAATAAAAGTGAGAGTTATTGTGTTTAACATCTCCCTGTTTCACCTTTTCTGTTCAATTTATTAAGGTAATTGTTTTTGAAGAGAAAGAGGGAGACTACAAGGTCAGCTTTGAGGATACACCTGATCTGGGCATGGCAGCAGAAATCCAGTGACCATTGTCGGATCCTGTATGGGAATTATGTTTAATAACCATTTCTTGCTCATCACATCTGGTCAAATGCAAAGATATCAATGTGGGTCAATGTCTAATAAATTCTACAAACACACGGTCCAACCTTTAACCACAATAATGCTCAATGACACGGTGATGATTTTTTTGAAAGCATTATTTTTTGCCTATATAGGTACAGTACCTTTGGTTACAATAAATCTTAACACACAAAGTAATTATCAAATATCTCCTTACCCGTGAATTTCCACTTCAAGAATCATGATTTCTGTCGAGCAATGGCAGTTTTATACCATATTGTTATGTTTGTATTGCTTGTATGAATATTCTGAGGAACATGTTACTGACAGATTAATTTTAAGCCTGTAAAAAAAGAAATAAAGGGGGGAAAAAAAGGAAAGTTGTTCTACAGACAATATGAACCGAGGCAGAAGTGAACAGCTTTTAAATTAAACCAAGCAGCACTGTAGCATCATCACACGCTTATCTTTAAGAAAAAGTTAAAGGTTTAAAATCCCTGTCACACTGATAACTGCCCTAACTCTTCAATGTCAGAGTCTGAGAGAACATTTACATTTAAAATAGGTGCTATTGCAAGTCAGTGGTGTATGAAATCATCACCTGCGAGCCATCCATCCGTCCATGCTGGGAATAATTAGAATGTGTAACACAGGGAGGATGCATTTCCATTTTTTTTTAAGAGAAATGGCTTCATGTTCCATTGATTCTCCCAAGCAAAGTTCACAGCTAAACAACAACCGACAACAACAACTAGAAAGCTTCAGTTCACCCGTTGAAATCTTAATGGGGTTTTGAGGAAACCTGCAACGTGTACAGGCCACTGACAAATCTACATCTTCCCTTAAATATGACTACAGTTCAGCAGTGTTGCAGCATTTCAGGAATAAACAAGTGCTTTTACTACATGAATCTGATGAAAGCTCCGCTGTTTCACTATAATAAAACACTGTGCACTGAGTCCGCTGATTAAGTGCGAATGTGTGTTGAGCAGAAACAGGACTCCTAATTAGTACAGGGTTCAGGGTCCTATCTAAATAGCTTAGTGTTGTACAGTACAAGTAGAGGAGTTCAGATCTCATCAGTGCTATCTTGTCAGTCGGTGCTGATTCACCTCAAACAAGGACTTCTTTTATTTCTGTGTGCAGCCCTGTGCCCAACAGCCCGCTTGGATCAAAACAAAAGAGCACTATTAACAGCTGATTGAGTGCTTGGTTGGTGTCGTCTTTGCTGAGAGGGCTCTTTATTGCACACTGTTCCAGCTCCTTCTGCAGTTTAAGTTGGGTAACATCCTTTGTCTCAACCTCCCAGAGTAGACCGTGGTGGGCAAGCTCCTCTTGGCAGCTCCTGCCAATGGTGACCAATGCTCCGAACAGAACAGGCCGCCTTGTTTTTGTGCAGTTGTGCTTTGATGCTACGTGTTTGGTACACGCACATGGCTTTCTGCCTCCATTCTTAAGCTCCACTGAAGTGCAGCCATTGTGCTGTTGTAATTATTGACCCTTGGAGCTCTGAGGTTGGTTTGAGTCCTGGCAGAATCCAGTGGAGAATCCTCACCTGAAAACACAAGTTTACACTTAATAAGGCCTGTTAACAAGACTTAACAGCTATGGTAGAGGATTTACTAATGCTATGTCATATTGGACTTATGCATGTATTGAACTTGGTAACAGTGTTCACATTAGCCTGCATCACTATTTGAATTACAACAGATCTTTCTTTAAAACACTTATGTTCATGATTTGAGTAAAAACAAATAAGGATGCCTCACACCAGCTGACTGTTCATCATATTGAAGCCCAGATTTTACAGTCTGGGGGACTTTCAGAAAACATATTACCAGTTAAAACTAAATTGTTTTGTGGCTACTGTGTGTAAAGAAAATGCTAAGGTTGTTGATGTAGCAAGATAGAGGAATTATGGTGATACCCTAATGAATTGATAATCTAAAACCAAATCTATCCACAATAATAACAAATACACATTAAACTGCATGGAAAGCTGATTAGTCGTAGCTTTTATTGATTAGAGCTTTGTGACAATGCTTTTGCCATTAATGGATGCAAAATATTCATGGCTCCTTCATCATTTCAAATTGTAGGTTGATATGCTGCAGTTGTATGATTTTGCAAATCATTGGTTTAGAGCAAATCTGTCATCCAAGTAATGGGAAAAAAACAAACAAACCTCAGTTTGAGCTGAATGGCACAATTGGTAAATCTTAGAAAGCTATTGCATTTCATCCTCAGATTTAACGGTGACCAAATCAGTAGTTTTTAAGATATTTTCGCCCAAATTACAAATGTAAAAAGATACAGAAATTCCGAGACAGGAATATAAAGGCAATCTTTAAATTAAGGAAGTCATTTCAACCAGGACCAATGAGATGGAGCTAAACATGACTGCAAACCACAGTGGGATGATTTTAGGATGGACAATCCAGATTCAGGGCACAAACAGATTAAAGTGCACTAACAATAGTTTACCGGGTTAAGTCAAGGCAGGAAAAAAAGGACCAAACCCAAGTTAGGGTTTAAAAAAGCAAAGCCAGAATCAAGCAGGCAAAAAGTAAAAATCAAGAACAAACAAGAGCTAAGATGAGGACTCGAGGGACAAAAAGGTGTGAAAGCTTGGCACTTATAAGGACAGAGACAGCTCTACAGAATAGTAGAATGATAATTTCCCTCAAGGTCGTTCATTCATTCATTCATTCATTCATACATTCATTCATTCATTCATTCATTCATTCATTCATTCATTCATTCATTCATTAAAACTGTAATAAACTACAAAAAAAATGGTGTGGAGGAATCAAATTGGAAACTAATTGGACACAGTAGGCAAAATGTTAGGCAGGAAGCTAAACCATGATGCGAAAACAAAAATGAAAAACAACCAAACAAAAAAATCACATTTAAAACTAAAACAGGAAAAACAAAAACCAAGAAATATTTAGTCCGTCTGATTACACATCAGCTGTATTTAAGTTAGCTAGCTAGTTAAAAATGTACGTTCTGTAGTACAGCCAATCAGAATCAGAATCAGAATAGAGATTTATTGCCAAGTAATTTTCACGTTACAAGGAATTTGGCCTGGTCTATTTAGTGCAAACAATAACAGAAGTAAAAAAGAGCAAAAGAAAGACAAGGTACTGCGGGACACGAGACCTGAATATAAAATATAGAATATAAAATAAAAAATATAAAATAAAATATAGAATATGTACACTAAAATAAAAAGTATAAAATAAAATATAAAATGAAATATAGAATATGTACACTAGTATGAAACTAAAAGTAAAAATATAATACTGAAGTAAAGTGACTGCAGAGATAGGGCCAACCCCAGCCATCTGCAAGAAAACATTTTAGAAATTATATCATTCATAAAAATTGCCAATCAAGTCACTTTTCTGCCAGTTGTGTAAACAATAATGAGCGGTTAGGCTGGGTACCGTACCCTCTCATACGATATAACACACTTTGATGGTTATTGTGTATAATTTGTGTCCTAATTCATGTTTGTATTGTTGTACAAAACTGTACCACGGATCTAAACAAAGGTTCACTCCACAGAAAAAGGGATCGTGATCAGATGAACGTTAGCAAAAAGAACTGTAGTAACACAAATGAGCAAAAAAAAGCTAGTTTAATATAAGTCTTTAGTATCAGCGGTTTATTGGAGTCAGGTGTCTTGAATCAATGTGATAAAAATCAGGTTTGAGTAGGAGCACTAACGTATTTTACTATCCTTCGGTGTCTTGTTTTACAGAATGTCACAAACAAAAGGATTTCCGACGAGCTCAGATAAGGAGGTGTTGATGCTCATCTCACTGGAAAATGTGCGCAACTGGAGGGAATTCAAGACCATTATAACTCTTCATGCACGGTCAAACTTCAAAATTACTTGAAGAGCATGATATGCAGCTCGCAATCAGACAATCCACAAGATGATCTCAGAGCATCAGTGGTGTTTATAGAAGGGTTGCAAGAGCAAATAAACCATGCAGCCACTGGAACGATGAATAGTTGAGTCTAAATTACAAAGTAGTGGTTTAAAAAAGAAGCTTTGGAGCTTTTTCTTTCTCTTTAGAGAATAAAAAACATTGATTTCATCAGAACATGGTGGTGGGGGTAGCATGATTTGAGCCTAGCTTATTGCATCTGTCAGAATGGCTTTCCACGAAACAAGTCTTAAATTATTTCAGGAAATTCTGGAGTAAGCAAAGTTGTGCTCAATATTGGGTCAAAAAGACTAAAGAAAAAAAAAGTAGATTTTGGGACAATATTATTGACATATTTGATATATTCCTGCAGAAAAGGATAAAATGAGAAAGGGAGCACAAACTTTTGAGCATCACTGTATATGATGGCGTCTGCATAAGCTAGATTCTTGCCCTTTGGTCTGTCCCTCAAAATAATCACAGTGCGGAAATGAAGTAATTTGCATTTCCAAATCTCTGCTATTACCTGTGTCAGATGAAGTATGTCATATCTCCACGTTAGAGTCTGTAAATCCTTTCTTGCCCTCATTTACCAGCACAGGCTTCTCTGTCCGTGTGTGCCATACTAATACCTGCAAGTTAGAGGGAAGGCATGGATGAGCAGAAACACAGTCAGAGACAGGAGATTGGGCTGAAATGTTATACTTGCATCATATGTGCTACCGAGGCATACATAGGATATTCAAATTAGCTGCGAGCCTAAAGGGTTGTTTATAAGCTGACAGCTTTTGGCTTGGAGAGAAAATTGTTATGACAAAGATTGACCTCAAGAATTAAGTGAGTTATATGCAGCTTGTTTACTGACAATTTGATGTTGTTTCACAGCATTTTAACACGAGCACGGAGCATACTTTCCTTACCTTAGTGCAGTTCGAAGCTTTAGGCTCCAAGTCACTCAGAGTGACCAGTTCCTTTAATAAGCTGCTCTCCTGATATCCTCCTTTCACCCCTCGTAACTTGAAATAAGCCTGAGGTTTGGACAGAATGAGTCTCAGGTTCACTGCAAACCCAGCCATGTCAATGGCAAAGGGCCGGTGTGGGTCGAATACAGTTTTCCAGCCATCCACCTTACCTAAGGTGTTTACTTTGGGAGACTCGTATCGTAAGCCACCTACAAATGCCACGGGCCACACCGACACCTTTTTAGTGAAGCGCATCTGGAAATTGAAAACAGATACAAATAACCCATGGAAGTTTATTTGAATACCACACATCTCCAAATCTACATTCCTGTAGCAGCACACAGGTAAAGATCACCTCTTCAAACAGCTCCAGACTGTATGTGTTGTCATCATCTGCGAAGTAAACGACCCCAGGCTGGCTGTTATTGACGCTGAAGGTCTCCCGTAGCCACCGCAGAGCCAAGTTCCTCTGTAAGGTGCCTCGTGGTACTCTAGGGTTCCTAGCATCCCCACGTACTTTATAGTTCATAGGAGTCTCCACATTGAGGTGGGTGTAGTTGATCCCCGTGTCCTGGAGGAGACGGCTAACCAGAGTGGTCCTCCTGTGGGAGTCCTCCACCACGATCCAGTGCAGGTTGGATACGTGGAGTAAAGTGTTGGCCAGGCGTGTCAGCTCTGCCTTCTGCACCGGGCGGCTGTAAGTGGGCGTGATGACGTAGATAGTGGGGAGGATGTCTGACCAGGGCGGAGGCCGGCTGTAGACGTACTCGGTGCGTACCACCTCCACAATGTCCCGGTTCTGAGGCGAGTGGGGCTCCTTGAAAGCACGGGCGTTTCTGGAGTCAGAGCGACCATCGTGTGCGTCATCTAGCCGGGAGAGAAAAAGATTATAATGAGCTTCGGTCTGTAAAGATGGGACCTTGTGCCACATTTAGTTTCTGTGTATTCACATTTAGTCTCTTCTTGAGAATGTAAAGGATACCATGCACCATCTTTGGTTTGATGCTAACCTATAATCATGCAAGAAAACAGACCCAACATTTGTTGGTTAAGGCCCAATCTCAATTCTCCCCCTTAGCCCTTCCCCTACGTTTTGCGTGTTCATGAGAGACGAAGGGGTGTCTCTATTCTCTTTCGGGGCGAGGGGAAGGGCTAAGGGCAAGGGGTGAATACCCCTTTCAGCAGAGCTTTTTCAGGTGCAGACTTCAGGGTAAAGGGGTAGGAAGAGTTTTTCGCTCTCACGCAGGAAACCAACATGGCGCCGAGAGATCCGTACAGAAAATTAGCCTTTTTGTAAATAACAACATTAAAAATGTTTAACTTTACGATAAGGTAGATGTTTACTCATGACGGCACAATGCTGCGTTTGACCGCTCTATGCATTTTTCAAAATAAAAGTAGCGATGTTGTAATTTGCATAAACGTTTCAATTGATTCTACTCGGGGAACATTATACATTATATAAGAATATAGGTCATTTTCATTTCTGTGGTTATAAGGATGTAAGTTACAGCTCTTCTTTCTGTTGTATTGTAAGGTCTGGATGACACGCGTGTCTTGTAAACAGGGAGCCACGAGCAAACCAGCCTCCTAACACGTTCAGGTTATACGAAGAGAGGGGTGTCTCGGCTCTAAATATTGCCCTTTGCCTCCACACTTTGTTTAAAGGCGAGGGGGTAGGGCTAAGGGGGGGAACTGAGATTGGGCCTTATTCTCACAGGTACAGTGGTGCACATGTTGGTAACACAAATCAAATAGCAGTTTTCATACGGGTGCATCACAAAGTGCTTCACATCATACAAACAAAATATCTCTCTCTATATTAAAAATATAATAGTAACAGTAATAAAAAGAAAATATTACGTATAAAATATAAAAAAATTCCATATCACACACACCTCATCATGCTCTCCTTTCACCATTCACACGTACATTATCACACACACACACACACACACACACACACACACACACACACACACACACACAC
>JBBBVU010000016.1:1207777-1218466 GCA_037177055.1 Atherinosoma microstoma | reverse complement strand
GAAGCCAGTGTAAAGACTTTAAAACTGGTGTGATGTGTTCAGATCTCTTAGTCCTGGTTAAAACTCTAGCAGCAGCTCTAAAGATAAACTTGCCTTGCTTTTCTCTAAAACAGGCCATATAAACATGAACCCAATTATCTGCTCAGTTAAAGTATTTACGAGGCGCTTTTTAAATTGGATTAAAGAAAATTATTTACCAGGTCAGCTTTCATAAATAAACTCCGTATTGAATGTTTTAAGACTTCACTCTTCAGATTAATTACATTCATACCTGTTATTGTTTTACTATGGTTCAGGATCAGAGAATTTTATTCATGACAGCTTAACTAGTAGTCAAATAGCACTAAACAAAAGGTTTGTTTTTGAGATTTACATTTTAACCAAACATCAAGTCGGTTTAGTTGTATTTTAAATACATTTACATTAATGGAAATTCTCGTCTCTGCTCATGTTGGTGTTTGGCAACACTGGTGTTTCCTCAGTAACAGTCACAACAAGAACAGATAAAAGTAAAGTATTTTTATTTTAATTTGATTTTTTTCAACTACTGAGTTCTCAGTGAATTATGAGTAATCTATTTTGATCTTGTTTCTAAACAGCCCCAAGTCACAACAGAAGTCATATAAAGTCACCTTTCCTCTAAAACAGGTTTATATTGTTCTTTTATTAAAACCTAAACAGTCTGATGTTATTTATCTGATTTACATGACAACATGTAGCTGCTCTCTGTGTCATGCTCTCGGAGGTCTCACACACACAAAGACACGATGTGTGTGTGACTACAGGTGAATACACTTCGGTCAGCGTCGGAAAACATATCAACCGCCTGATAATCAGATATGAATATCAGCGTTTTATAAACTGCCCCAAGAAGAGATGATGGAAACACTCACGCTCCATTGAGGAGCAGTGGGATGGAAATTTTACTCAGAATAGTACTTCAGCCTTTTTGACCGCCTTATATCAGATATTTTATGAGTTTCTTTTGTTATTTACAAACTGAGCATCCTCTCTCTTTGGGATTACTGGATCCAAGAGAAACCATAATTAGATTCACATTACAAACACAGAGAAAGGGTTGAACATTTAACATAAAGGCACTAAAAAAAATCCTTCATTAACATTTTCAGTGTGCTTTAGTGTGAATCAAAACAGAAGTCACAGTCATAGTGGATGTCAGATACTTAGCAACCTGTTACAGTTTATATTTGTGCTGAAAAAGCTGGTGTGAATGAAGAAAATAGCTTTTGCTTTGTTTTTTCATTCAGTCTCCCGCAGTTCCCAGGCCCTGCAGCCTTCAGCCTTCAGTCTGCACCTCACATTACTGTGATCCTGACAATACAGCCAACTTCACAGTGAGCTGTTGTTTCTTTTCTCTTCAGGCCTCTCTTCATAAAATGGAGCTTCTGCTGGTTAATCAAAACTCTTTAGACATAATTAATCCTTGATTAAAAGGGATAACCCCCATCTTGGATCAAAGGCTCTGCTGGCTAATTAACACATCAGGATAAGTTTAATAGGGACATATTTGAACAGCATGTGATACCATTGAACTAATTACCTCTGCATATCAGATGACTCCGCCTCCTGACTGGTTTGAATCCCTATTTGATGCTGGTGGAAAATATTTGGATGTGTGATGATGATTTAGGATGTGGCAGGAAAAAAGAGAAGATGAGACTCTGATGTGAACGCTCATGTGTCATGTTTGGATTTCAGTAATTTGGTGAAAATGTAAACATTTTAAATATGTATTAGAATACAAAGTTAAAAATACGGTGAACAGTAAAAAGTTGAATTTGTCTCTCCGCGCACAAAAAAATGACAGCCATGAAATGAATGCAAGAAATGTTTACTAATTTAATGCAACAAATCAGTGAATACTGAAATCAAGAATGTTAAAATAATGTTTGAGAATTATATTTTGAAATGTGCACAGGAGTTACCAGCAAAATGTTAAGTTATCCATTATTCTTTATTCAGTTTATAAAAAGTAAATCAAACAAACCAAAACCAAAACGGTATAGGCAGCAGCTAGAACTTACCGATTAGCAATGTGAAAAAAAGAGAAAACCGGAATAGATTTAAATAAAGAAAAGACAGCATCACCATCCACATTACACACCATTCAAAAAGAGAGCTACTTATAAATTAAGTTCTGTTATCACCAGATCATTAGAATTTCATTCATCATGATAGTTCATTATTTTGTTATTTTCTATACATTCTTAGTAGAGCTTGTTTTCATGTGGTCAGAACATCAGTTCCAGTTTGACCCCAGTGACAGATATCCAATAAATCTTTGCATTGTTTTCCAGACCTTGGGTTTGCTGAACATATGATTTACTCTCAGTTCATAACTCTTTTTGAACAACCTCTGGAGGCAGAATGGCAATTGGTTATTATTTACTTTGTACATGATTTGAATTGCAGTGTGTGTAATTGAATGAATAATGGATTTGTTGGTTCCCAATACATAAAAAAAAAAAACAATGGCCTTTTTTTTTTTTTTGCAATAATAAGACTGAATTTGTGTTCCATCCATTTTCTACACCAGATTATTCCAATTTAGGGCCACAGAGGGGCTGACGTTCCCTAAGCTAGGCTATAATTTTTATGAATTGGCTTGTATGAATACTGACTGGATCACAGTGAATTGACTCAAATGGATTTTTTTTATAAAGTGCCCTGAGATGACATTATACAAATAAAGCTAAATTGAATTGAACTGAACTGAGTCTCTTCCAGCTGCTATCAGGAAAGAGACAGGGTACAAACATGTTTGCATGTTTTCGGACTGTGGCACAAAACACACCTTATTCAAATCAAATGGATCCAACAGCCAATTAAGTTCTGCACAGTGGCTCATTAATTTGATTCAGGTGTGTTGGAGCAAGGATGCATGGAAAACTTGCAGGATGAGGCCCAAGGTTCCCCACCGCTGGTTTAGATTCTAACTATGGGCCACATCCTGCAACCAGGAGCATCTGACACAGCATCTGGGTAGCAACGACTTTCCTGTCTCGTATGTTCACATGATAAATAGTATATAAAACAGTAGATGAATCGGTCTGCAAACATACTATGACAGTAAAACAAATTTTTCCCAATTCTATGGAGATTATTTCTGTTTTCTATAAATTATTTGATAAGCTCATAAATGCACTCACTTCTGATCAGGCTAAATATTACAACATTGTTTTAATCGGCTCAGATGGATACAGTGTGTGCATGCATTAAGCGCGTATACATATCCAAGCTCCTGCTGAAACACGGATCAGCAACAACAAAGAGGAATAATTTGCTTAAATAAAACTGACCCAAGCTGTTCAGAATCAGTATTTCATCATGAATGCAGCATTACGTGTATCTGCTTGTCTACAGCCATGTGGTTTCTGGGTCTTATAATTGGTTTAACTGGTGAGGTTGTTTTTTTGTGGCATGAAGAACATACAATATAAATCAACATCGCCCAAATGTAGACCCGGTAGTAAAGCTGTCGTACTGGAATCAGACTCAGTTCTACTTCACAAACATAGACCTCAACTGGATCAAAGAGCCAAGAAAGAAAGGAGGAGAGATGGCAAAGATGAGGCCATCAGTCAGCACTTAAAGAGATCGAAAGCTTCTTACTTCTCTGTGTTTAAAATGTATGGCACAGCTTGGGAAAAACTATAAATAGGTTCTCTCTTCATATCAAACCTCTCAGCGACAAATCCCGCCTCAGTTGGGAAATCCATTCTAATGTTGTTTGCACTAATGACAGTCAAATGTAGGGACTGCTGGAGACTTTGAAGCAGACAGAACTGAAGACAGGCCGATGGAGGATTCCTTCAGAGAGCCAGATAAAAGGTGTCAGACAGCACACCTTTGGATTGCATTGTGTGTTCAACCTCCAACCCAATTAGCGCTCTGAGCAAACTGCAAACTGTATGAAGGGCGGCTCAGATCCGTCGACACCCTCTAGTCTTCTGAGAAGCAGGTGTGTCGCAGACAGTCAAGTCACGTTAAGTCTCCTGTGCAGTGCATGTGGTACTTTTTTGTTAAATTTATGTATTCTTTTATAGTTATTTCTTTGACAGAAGAAACTGTTCCCAAGTACAGTCTGGCCACCTCTGAAATCTGACTGAACACCCCTGGTGCCTCCTCAGGTGATTGACAGGTCACTGGAGGAGGAGAACAAAATCATGTTTCCAGATACACATCGATCACCAGTGTCACTACACCAGTTTGAAGTAGATTTTAAAGTAGTTTCCTAAATAGTAATCCTTTAAGAATGAAGAATAAAATTGATATTTGGCTGCACATTTTGTCCCTGTACTAATGAAAAGCTCTTAACCTGATGTTAGCATGAAGCTACGTAGCAGTGCTAATCTAGTAGAGCACTACATTAGTTTTAAGATAATATAGGGAAATCATGTCATATTTAGCTTTCAGTGAGTGTATTTAGGGATTACACATCAACCTTGTTAATACGTTTTTCAATTTAGAGCTGTAAATAAACAATAAAGATGCTCAAAGAGTACCTGGTATCCATGTTACTTAGCGCTAACTAAGCTAGAGCTACATGATCCAGATTAATAAACAGGAGGCTAGCAAGACTCATTGGATTTTAAAGTAAGTTACAGAATGAAAATGTGGAGAAATACAGCCTGTAATCAGTCTTATTTTGTATGGGAAGAAATACAAATGAGGCGAAAGGTAGATATTCAGATTTTTTTAGAACACAGATCAGACAGAACCTAACCCCAGAGTCAGCAACCCAACAGATCCCAACGTGGAACCGGTCAGACACGAGGATCCAGTCTACCACCACCACCAGACAGTAAACCCCTAAACAACCATCTTTTTTAACTTGTTGCAAATATTTTCACTTGATAATTAATGTAAAGATGTTTTATTTCTCCTGTCTTTATAATGTGACCAGCAGTGTAGCCTATGTGTTACAGATAGGAACACAATCATTTATTTTCTTAGTACATGACCCCAAATAAAGCCTTCCCCACCCTCTGGCCCCTACATGTATAAAGGTCTACCTCCGCCACTGATCTGTATCACCATTTCATATATTCGTGCAACGCCCACCTGGTGGCTATTTCGAGATACCTCAAACATCTAATGAGCAGCTGCCTCAGTCTCTGCCATTTTTGACCAATCAGAACAGACCTGGGAGCTTAAACAGACATATGTAAACTTTAAAGATGAGTGTCTGACATATTTTTTTTTAACTCAATCAGTTTCCTTGTTTCCTTGTGGGATGATTATTTAATAAATAATAATAACATCAATTAACACATTCTTAATACAATATAAAGTAAAAAATAAAGAAAAGATGGGATACTTACAGACATGAATGATGATCCTGTTGTGCTAATGATGATGCTGGAGTCAGAGTAGCTGGTAAACAGAGAGACCCCTCAAGTTTTCCTTCCGTTGAAGGAAAGTTGTTTTGACACACATGTGAGTGGCAGAGTTGGTTGCAACAACTAGCGGATTTTGGTCACAGCATCCGGTGGGTGCTACCCAATCCTCGGGTCGGGTCGCGTCCTCTGTGCCAGCCCCTGTAGAGACAGAGGAGGTCATCCCTCTGGAAGAATGCTGCTTCTCATTGCTAAAACAAAGGCTGGGATTGTCAATGCTGGCAAGGGGACAGGGTGGAGGGGCAGTCATGGCTAGAGGACTCAGGACAATAGAATAAATCGCATAAAAATGTCACAGACCCACAAATGGAATTTTTGTTAGGGATATTGATGGATTTAGAAGAAAAAAAGAAAAGAAGCGAGAACACTGTATGATGACGGGGGGGGGGGGTTGTTTATCTCACAGTATAGACCTCTAGTCACACGGCCTGCTACTCAGACAGTAGAGACATTCATATTTATTTTACTTAAAATTAACCATATCAAAGAAGTTAAAAGCATGTCTCTAATTGGAATAAAATCCCAGGTTGAGAAGAGGCACAGCTCAAGTGCTAAGAAGGATGACAATGAAGAAGAGGTGGCATGTGGTTGTAAATGATGCCAGTTGCAGCAGGCAGTTCAGACAAGTGACCATAACTCCAAGCCTGTGAAAAATGGAGCCAGTTGAAATCAAACCTACTATATCACAGCCAGAGAAGTGTTTTACTGGTCGAGCAGCCAGAAATGATTATAAGGGTCCAGAAAGATGACTAGCAAGGCAGCCATAATTTATCAGCACAGAAGAATCACAGATGTTTTGATGTATTTAGACAGAATCTGTTATTACAAGTTAGAGGAACAGTGTGCATGTCCACTTTGGACTTTTAGGGCTGAGCTCTATGACTTAGCAAAACATGTCAACAAACTGCTGCAAAACTGGGATTATTAACAATTGGATTTATATTTATTTGGAATATACATGATGTCATTTGTTTAATAACGGAAGTAACCAACCCGTCTGTGTCTGTGAACACTTTCTTCCCAGTCTTCCAGTTTGATTACCAGTAAGATTAATGATGTTCAGCTACATTTGTCACACAAGCTCCATGGGTCAAAAAGCAACATCAGAGCCCTGGAAATTGTAAACCTGAAGATAATTTAAGCATCAATAATATTATAAACGACAGCTATGACAATCAATTCTTAAAAATAAAAATAAATTCTTGTTCATTTTTAGTTACATATCCATAAAAAACCTCATTATTAACACTTCACTGCAACAATGACAGACATTTGATTGGTTAATAAATAAATAAGTGAGTGGCGTAGCAGCTAATAATTACTAAATAAAGAAACAAGAACTAACCAGATAGTAATGGATTATCTGTGAGTATGTCTCATGACTACACTATAAGATACCGGGAGATAATCCATTAATCACACATATAAAATAATTAGTTGCATATTAGAGAATCAAACGTAATTGTCTCTTTCTAAAGGAGTTTTTCCTGATTAAACATTTTTCTAAATCCCTTTAGTTATGCTGCTATAGGCTTAGACTGCTGGGAGACATCCCATGATGCACCGAGCACCACCCTCCACTTTTCTCTCTCTGCTCTTCATCCTCTATGTATAAATATATATAATGATTCTTGTCATTACTTTGTGTTTCTCCTTTTATTTCTCAGCAGGTGGAGGATTGACTGGAAGAGATGAGAAGATTCAATGCAATCTGTTGGTTTCCATAGCTAAGCTTATTCCCCCCCAATCAACCGGCGTATTTGAACACAGTCATTATAAATTTGACTAAAGCGGCTCATGTTATGGATGTGTTTGGATAATTTGGACTGTGTCTGTAAAAGTGCCTTGAGAAGACTTTGTCATAAATTGGTGGAATACAAATAAAGCTGAGCTGAATTCAATTAAATGGTGTAAAATGCAAAACTAATATCTATCCATTTATTAATTACATGACGAAGCATTTATAATTTTTTTTGGGTGGATTTTTTTAATTATTTATCAGAGTGTAATTAGTTCTATAAACAAAGAGCAAAGCAAGTGTAACAAGTACCTTAGGGTATGTAATCTGTAACCTCTGGCGCTGATATCTGCATCAATGGGGATGATAAACCACGTATGATCTCACTGATCCAAATTCATTCCTTATATTTTGCACTCATTCACTAACGTGCAGGCTGATATAGTCCCTGTGTTGCACTGAGGGATTAATCACCAATAACTACAGTTATGTTTTTGTTGTTCTTATTCTTTGTGTTGCTGATGTTTTCGTTGTTGTGATTCATGTTTTTTCCCCCAGCTTTTTAAAGGTGCTCCTGATGATTGTCAGCTTAGTTTTCTTGCAGAGGCTTTAGGTTGTTTTGTGTTTCTTTACAGGTGCAGCAGCTGGTCGGCTGGTTTCTCTGATGCTGTTGCCTTTTATCTGGTGTATCTTTATCTCTTTTTTGGGGTGGCTGTAGCTCAGGAGGAAGAGCAGTCGAAAGTTGGTAGATTGATTCTGGGCTTCCCCTGACTACATGCTAAAGAGTCCTTGGGCAAGACGCTGAACCCCACGATGTGTCTATCGGGGCATGAATGTGTGTTATTAAAAAAAAAACACTTAGTATATAACAATAGAAATGCTTAATGAGTGTGTGTGTGTGATTGGGTGAGTGTGACATGTAGTGTAAAAGCGCTTTGAGAGGTCAACATGTGACTAGAAAAGTGCTATATGAATACAGGCCATTTACTTTTTCTTCTCCTCACTTTCCTTTTTTCTACTGTTCACTCTCTCTTTTGCCCCCCATCTGATCCAGCATTAATATGGAAATTCTACCATAAACAAATTAAAAAATAAAGAATACTGAAGTATCAAGAGGAGCCTTATATTCATAAAAACCCTCTTGGCATAGCGAATTTGATCGGCACAACACGGCAGCCAGACCATCATTCTGCTGTCATGATGCTGGACAGGACGTTTAAAGGACTCTTCGAGTGTTTGTAGGTGCCATCTGGTGCTGATTAGGAGCATGAGACAGGCATCGCATCTTTGTTCTTTTCTGGTTTAGGTTGTGTTTTGGTTGCACGTACATTTACATCCATGCATAGCTTACACCTCTGATGTCCACTTTTACAGGTTCCTTTATGTTTTCATGAATAAATCATATTTTTGTATCATACCACTTTGTGCCTGCCTCCCTTTTTCTTGCAGCCTTTGAGCTGGGCTGTAACAAGCAGCAAAAGTAATAATTTAGTACTCAGTTATCGCCTCAGTTAAATGCACAAGCTGCTTTTCTTGAACAGACACAATGGGGTTAAGTAATCATAAAATAACCATGAAGTATTGAGGGCAGACTTAACACCAGGTGATGTAATTCTACTTGGGGTACACAAAAACAGTCAGCAATCATTAATGAATGAGTCCTCACTGGTTCTGTGTTGATAAGAAGTTGAGTTTATTTGGAGGCTCTTATAAAGAAAGTGTCTGCTATCAATGATTTGCAGATAATCATGAACTCGTGACTCTGTATCTTTTTTTCTTGAACCCCACAAAGTTAACACTTTTGAAGTAATTGATAATATGTTGCTCGTTTGTTTCTGAAAAGGTTCATTATTATCAATGCAATTGATGCTAGTTGTGTGTTCTAATTAGTTAGTTAACTACTTAGTTAATGGCAGTATGATCCAGATGAGTAACACCTCACGTGACTCCATTTTCACCATTAGCCTAACTCAATCTGACATCAGCCACATCTGAGTTTCGGTCGGAGGTGAAATTAGATTAATCTTCTCTTGTGGTGCATTTTATCCAAATATTTCTATCTATTATTAAAGTTAAAGCAGCTGTTTGGGACAGAAAAAATAATTAAAGTATTGATTAATCCTGCAGACTGTTTCAAAAGGGACACTTGTGGTGAATATTGTCTATGATAACTGTGTGGAAACATGAAAACTACATAATATATCATGTTTGAACAGGAAAAATGCCCCAAAAAGGTTGTTAATGTTTAAAAGTCACAGTATTCCCTGATTTATGATTCATCATACTTATGTTTGAAAGATTTTCCCTCCAAACTTTAGGAAACATTTCATGTTCCCAAACTAAGTTTATAATGCAGCAACATAATCTAGAAATATTTGCTATCCAGAGAATAAATCTGAATAAATCACGTGGTTATAATTAATGAAGTTAATTTTTTAAAAGTCTTTCTATGCGGGCATGATTACACAGAAGGTTATCATGTTTATGTAGCCCTTTATCAATTCAAATAAGAAGAGGAGCACTTTCTAGTGTTGAGCTTCACGAGAAGATTATATTTAAACTACTTAAAATCAGTAAAGATAAGCATTACTTAGCTCAGTTATAGTTTTATTCATTTGTCTATTGACCATTAATGTTTGGCTGAGAACGTCTTAGTGTTTGGGGTTATCTTTTGATTTATCTCTAATTCAGCACATAAATAAAATGTTTAATCTTTTAATTTAATTAGATTTTATTATGTTCATGGTCTGTTAGACTTTCTTTTTGCCTCTGGTGTTTCCTCATGGCAAATTCTTAAGATCCAAATATGACGGTATTTTCTCATTTCCATTCGTTCTTTTATCCGAAGTATTGGTTTGTTTGTTTGTTTCTTTTTACCTCAGTAAACAATTAGAACTGTGGGTTGGGAGGTGGGATTGAGCTGGGGTTGGATCAGGGTTGGGACAGATTGTTGGAACAAACTCAGATCAGCTGAAACGCCTGAAAGCTGGAATTTTTTAAACTCGATCATGTTTTTGATACTTTTTTAAAAATCTAATCTCCTTTCTTTTTCTTTTTGCCTTTCTCTTTTTTTTATTTTTAAATGATCTCTTCACACCGCTGTAATGCTTCTAATATTTTATGTAAAGCACCTGTACATGAAATGTACTATACAAATAAACTAAATAAATGGCTACTACAGGTTATTGCTAAATTGTGTTTCTGATTGGACTGCTGAGTTTTTAAAAAAGTCCCATTCAAAGATGCCCCCACATCCTGATGAGCTGTATATTGTTATTGTTTACAGGATTTGGTTTGTCTTTCAAATTCTTTTATTTGCTGAATTTCACATTTAACTAATTTTCTCCTGCACATTTTAGTTGCTTTGATGGCTCCGGGTTTGGCTTCTGACGGAAAAATATTGTATTTATGATATGTGAACCCTGAATGACTTCGGACCAGGACTGTTGGTTATTGATTGTTGTGTTTATGTTCACTGTTTTAATGGCATCTGTAAAAGACTTTATGGCTTTCCTGCTTATCTGGTCTTCA
>JBBBVU010000016.1:1093061-1106333 GCA_037177055.1 Atherinosoma microstoma | reverse complement strand
GTTTTCATATATTTTTCTATCTAAAATACTTGTCAAGAATATTAAATAAATAGATGAAATATGTAAATGTGTTACTAAGACCAATATATCC
The DNA here is from genome assembly GCA_037177055.1 of Atherinosoma microstoma. Taxonomy (NCBI): domain Eukaryota; kingdom Metazoa; phylum Chordata; class Actinopteri; order Atheriniformes; family Atherinidae; genus Atherinosoma; species Atherinosoma microstoma. The sequence continues at coordinate 1,106,242 of JBBBVU010000016.1, read as the reverse complement.
CTTATTTTTCTCAAGTAATTTAGAGAAAAAAGGGAAAAAATGGGGAGGTTTCATTATTTATATGTTATTATATTGTTATTTTACTGGTCTGGCCCACTGCAGATGGAATCAGACTTTATGTGGCCCCTGAACTAAAACGAGTTTGACACCCCTGGCTTAGATGCTGGTTTGGGGCTTTGAAGAAGCAAACTTCTGTTAGGAAAAGGTTGGGGGGAAAAGAAAAAAAGGAAAAAAAAAGGAAAAAAAGGAAAAAAGGGAAAAGGTTGGGAAGATGTGACGATGCCCAATGCAGCGTAGAAGGGCAGCAGAAGTTGATGGGAACCAGTTTGATTGGCTGAGTGGGAGAGGAAGCAGGAAAACCAATAGACCAGAGGAGTGATGGCATGATTAATGTAGAAGTTTGGACAGTATGGGAAAAGAGGAAAACAGGGTAGCAGAGGAAAAGCCAGAGAAACAAGAAAGAGTGTAAATGAGATTGATTAGAATTCCCTTATTGAACTTTCTCCACAGCTTCATAGTCAACATTATTGATAACTGAGGACTTGAACTTCACCCCGACCAGCAAGGTTAAACTAGTTTATCAACACAGTCATTATGTTTAATGCACCTTCATACTGGTCCAGGCTCTGGTGGAGCCTTTCTTTCTTCGTCCTGGATGTTAGAGGTGAAAATGGAGGTGTTGGACGATGAGGTTTTGATCCCAGGTCCTCCAGAGTTCAGAACTTCCTCCTAACAGCCTGAGCTATTCTTCCAGATAGCAACTCTTCACACTGGAACATCTTTCATCTTCACACGTCTAAATTCACCTCTACATACAGTCCCTGAACAAAACTTAAAGGATACCCAGTTCGCTCAAACACCAAAATAATTGTGCGTTCCAGTTGTCTGTTTGGCTGAGAGGAGGCGACATCATTAACTAAGGTAACTCTCCAAATCTGACAGGTTTAGTATTCCCATTGACGACTCTCTCATCTCCCCCTCCCCTCAGGTAAAGAGTCTGGGTGTCATCCTCGACAGCACTCTGTCTTTTACATCACATATCAATATATCCCCTGTCCCCCTTGTTACCATGGGGAGCAGAGCAGCTGAATGCTCTGCTCCTCATCTCTGGAACTCACTCCCCCCTGACCTCCGCTACTCTGACTCAATACATCTGTTCAAATCTACACTCAAAACACATCTGTTCAAGTTAGCCTCGCTATAATACCTCACACTGCTTCTAATCATTGTTTTATGCATCTTTTTATCTGTGTGTGTATTTATTGATTTGTTCTTGTTGTTGTTTTATGTTGTAAGGTGACCTTGAGTGTCAAGAAAGGCGCCAACAAATAAAATGAATTATTATTATTATTATTATTATTATTATTATTATTATTATTATTATTATTATTATTATTATTATTAACTCTGTCCTCTCAGCCCTGTAGCTTCCTCCTCCCTCTCCTCTTGCTCCCTGTGTGAGAGAGTGGATGTGGATTATAATAATCAGTGAGTGTGGGGAGTGAAAAACAACACAAATCCCAAGGAAACATATTTGATGCACACATCCCGGACATTTTAAAAATTCTGGCTTGACGCATTTTGTGGCTCTCAAAAAGAGGACACGTGTGGAAAAGAGGACATTTGGTCACCGTATTAAATCCCCTTTCTTCCTCATTCTGATGCACAGTCTGTACTTGAGCATGTCTACATGACTAAATGTACTGGGTTGCTGCCGTGTGATTGGCTGACTAGATATTCATGTTAACAAGTAATTAAAAAAAGTGAGTAAAAGTATGAAGTTTGATTTGGCCGACTGAACACTGATGTAAAAGTTTGAATGTTTCCACGAATGTGACAAAAACATACGCTGGAGCTTTTTTTGCTTTTGACACTCATCCATCGAGGAGGCTGTGAAGCTTCTGATGTATATTAGCTGTGATTTTCTATTCTGTTCCTTTCCCAGTTTCTGCCACGATTATTAGGCACAGTATGCGCGGAAATTAGAGAGATGAAACCCCCTCCGGAGAAGAAAAAGTCGAGCGGAAATGGGAACACCACAGAGAAAATGTGGAAACGCATGAAGAGTTATTCCCCTGCACGTTCAGACTGTCGCTCTTACATAAAGTCAGACTGTATCCAGGCAGAAATAGAAAATGCAAAAGGAAGAAAGTTGATTCATGAACATATTCTTATGCTGTAGTTCTAAAATATGAATTAAATTATTTTATTATTTTGGCCCATATTGTATAAATGTTGTTGAACACCACTTTTGATAATCTGTCTGACAGTAAAACGAGCTACTTTTAAGCCTTTAAAATAAATTTCCATCTCAGGCTCATTATGTAACAAACTGCAGCTTCAGGGAGGTTTTTTTTAACTCCCTCATGATAGTCGCTGATATTTATCAGTGGAAATGTGACCCTATACATGAAATAAGTCTTTGAACTTGGATTTGTTCCTCTCATATCTGTGGATGTATTTTAAGTCTCAATTATGTGAAAGGAAAGAAGAAGCATCCAGAAGTTTAATCTGCTGGTTTTTACTTCAGTGTGGCACATTTATCTTTATTTCCTCAGTATTGCGCTGCATCTTCACGCAGCACTCAGACTTTATCGTTACTCTACTCTGGGACGTCTGCTCTGGGTTGATGGTGCCAGAGCAGACGTCTGGCACCATCAACCCTCGCTTGTGCACGGCACCATCACCGGCTCCACTCCTGTCCCATTAAATTACCAGAGAACCATCAAGCAGATGAAAGTCAGCGTGGTGCCGGTAATCTCAGCGGCATTAAGTCACTTTGATTTCTGTGTGTACAGGAAAACAGATGTGATGTAGCCAAACAAAGTCCCCCTTCCGCTGGTTTTCGCGGTGGTGTTGTGGGACATGGCTTTGTTCCCACTTGACTCATGCACATCAAAACGGCTTTGGCATCTAATATTCTTTGAAAGTAGAGGATTAATAATTCAGGTTGAGCTGAGATGAAGCGATCGTCTCTGCTGGCAGATAAATCGACTGGGCTTTTGTGTCGATAACCATTGTTGTAAATAAATAGTTAAATAAATAAAAGCATGTGTCAGTAACTGGAAAATGGGACTTGCAGACTTAAGCTCGGTGAGATGTTGATTAATTTAGCGCATGCAAATAAATCTGTGGTGAACGTTGCAGCTGGTATATCCTCTCTCACAGGCTGGAGGGTGTCTGTCTGTCTTTACTTTATAGCATCTGCGTTCATCTTGTAATGTTGCAGAAACAGCACCAGGCTGTCAGAAGGTGCTTCCTCTTATGGACAAACATGGATTAGAGATCCAGCACAGAGATCAGGAAAAATTAATATTTTTGTAGGTTTATTTCATTGCAGCCAATATGAACCCAACATAGATTTATTTATTTATTTAGTCAGTAAACATCCATTTCTGCATTTCAGGCCTATAATATAATTTTTAAAAGGTGGGATGAAGATGCTTCTATCCCTTTGTAATGTTTGCATTTCTTCACTCAGCACAAAACTTGGTATTACGATACCAAACAATGAAGTCTTTCAGTTTGTCCCATTCTTATTTAAATATATCTTAAAGGTACAGTGTGAAATAATTACTGACATCTAGTGGTAAAGATGGGTATTAAAATAACGCCAAAAACCAACAGTTGTGAATGGACAGTGGTCATCAGTGGACAAAATTCTCCCAGCCATAAACTTGTTGTGCATCTCTAAGTGGATCCGGTGGTGCAGCGATGACAGTAATGTCGTGTTACATATCTCAAACGATGCTCTTGAACCTATCAAACAAAGCCGGTACTCCAGTTTTAAAGCTCAGAGAGTTCTCATTTCTCACACAGAGTTGTTTGTCCATTCAGAGACACCGTAGTAAAAACGGTGGCATAAATATGGCAGCTGCCATGTATGTGGACCCTGGACAAGTAGATATGAATGGATCATTCTAAGAGAATAAAACCATAACAGTTATTTTAGTGAAGTGATTACAAACTAAAAGAAACAGTTTTTAATGATATATGAAATTTTTGATTTTGTTTCACACTGCCCCTTTAATGCAGCAGTATGTGGTCTACGATGCTGCATCTTTCCTTTTAGTATTTTCCATATATTCTCCATCAATCACAACTATGAACTACAGACATACCAGACAATCCCTCTTCTTCCACAGTCATACCCCTTGTAATTTGTGCAGAATATGTATTTGCATTGTTTTTTGTTGAAAAATGGAAGGGAGTGCCTAGGAAGGCATTGACGTGAAGGTGGTGTCTGCTGCTCCAATACATCCATCTATTTTTAATACCTACTTAATCTAATCCAGGGTTGCGGAGGGGTTGGCTGACTCTATATCTGCTGCTATCAGCCAAGGGGAGGGGGTACACCTTGGGTGGATCACCCATCCATTACAGAGACAAACAACCAGGTGCACACACTCCCCGGGTCAATTTAGAATCACCAGTTCTTGCTGTGACGTCACAGTGGTAAGCTCTGTAAAGGCATGACAACCAGTTTAGGAGGGTTTTTTCATGTTAGGAGCAGAGAAACAGCAAAACTGCTCTAAAATCTTATCAAACCTCTATGCATGGATGCTGCCATCACAGATGTGTAAACGATCTCAGTTACAGTCCATACCATCTCAGTCTGCCTTCAGGACAAGTTGGTGCTGCTTCTGGAAAAGTTAAACTAGCGGCTTTATTTTTGCTCTGTAAAGTTTGAAGAGCCATTTCTTATAGTAGCTCTGTTTTGTTGTGCTTGACCAAATGTTTCACCACGGCATTCCTTTACACCTATGCACTTAAAATTCAAGCCTTAAATAGCCTTTCTCCAATTTTTGTTTGGTCTGTGTTGCGTCGAAGAGAAAAAAACATCAAATATCTTGGGTTCAGATGGTCTGAAATGAAGTAAAAAAATTCAATAAAACCTGAGAATGGCTGCATTTTGTTTTCATCTTACAATTTTTTTTATTGTCTGCATTTCCTTTATAACTTTTTGGATTTGAAGTTGCAGAAGATTACAAAACGAGAAGCAGGAGAAACGATTATATCTCCAACATTTTTTGTGTTTATTATAATCTATTGTTTTCTCTCATACCTTTACAGAGACAGACATCTGGAGCAATGACTGGAGGCAGCAAACCATCTGCTGGCCAAGGTATTTGCAATCTATGATGTTTGACGTCTACAACTCTTTTGAAAAGTAATGTAATCTGTGCTAATTGACACAAAATGTAATTATGGTGAGGGCCTGATCACTTTGGGAAGCAAGTATTGAAAGCCAAAACTGAGATTAAAATCTGACTTTTGGGACTTTGAATAATGTGCACAAGGCAAATAAATGTTCTATAATTGTTCATATGCTTGATGCTGATTTAATCCTGGACAGTAAATAAAGGAAACTGCTGGTGACTTGTGGTTTAACTGAGACATTATGTTCATTCTTACAAAAGAGAAAACACACCCGCTCCCTCAGTTTCACATGAAGACCTACTTTGCAAACTGGGCCATGGTATTGTTGGTGATATTATAAAGTTATAAAGGGTTTGAATTTGGCTTCCAGCTCTTGGCGAGATGCTTTGAAATTCATAAGTGGTGTTAAGTGCAGAACTGCCAAACTGGCTAAATGAGAGTACACAAGAACAAAGGCCCGTTTCTAACGAACCCAACGACGCTGAATAGATTTTCCAAATCCTCCGCTCAGGTGAGACGAATGAGAATCAGCCCGCCATCCCCACTCTCATTTACAGGATTAACAGATGTTGACTAAGCTGTGATATTTCATCATGAATACACATTCACCGGTTGTGCGGCTCTGCTGGGTTTTCTTACTTCAGCCAACAGATACCGTAAATCCTTTAATTGCTTTTTTTCAGCCTTCGCTTTTGCTAAATTATGTTTCATGGCAGCACATGATACAATACACCGAGGAATCGCTCCTTTAAGTCAACTTTCTCCTCAAATAAAGAAAACAGAAGGTTAATAGCAGCTTAATTTACAGCCAAATCGCTTTATAACCTCAATTCAGCACATAAAGCATCACATATATCTACCTGGAGACCACGTGTCGCCCCCTCTTTTCTTTCTGGGCCAGCTGATAACACTGTAAAGACCCATAGTGGAATGGATTTCTGTCCCAGCTTCTGGGATGATGGAGTGGGTTACGGCTAAGGTTTGGTCCAGAGGGAAACATCCCAGACGTGATTGGGAGAGTTTTTTCTAAAGTCTAATTGAATGTGATAAAAAAGGTGTGAATAGCCTTCATTTCACATTTTTTCCTCCAGATTTTGTGCCTTTTTTGGACTAAAGAACTGGTGAAACTGGATGAAATCTATTACATTTGAAGGAAAAGTACTTGGAAAAATGATTTTATTTATAGGCTGTAGCATCATCTTGGCTTGAGACATAACAAGGAAGGATTCTTGGCTAACAGCCCTTTAGCACGTTGACTATTACCTTCAGACACAGTTAACTGCTCTACAGCTGTGAGTTGTCAGTTATTCTACAGGAGCTGAAATAAAAATCTGAGAGGGGGTTAGTGGGGGGGGGAGAGGATAAACACCAAACTTCCAAGTATGGAGCTGATAATCCAGTCGAACCTTGACACTATGGTTTCTTATTTAATTTTTTAATATTGATCATTTTGACTTCCTTGGCTCAGCCACTGTACTTTTACATCACTCCTAAAAATAAAACTACACAGTCATAGTTAATCGTAGAAATACCTTGGTTAAGATCAGGAAATAAAACTGTTTGGTAACCTCATGGAACACAGGTATTTGGTTAAGTTTAGGCAGTAAACATACTAGGTAAAGTTGGTTAGTACTACACAATGGAAGTACATGGTTAATGTTGGGCAATAAAAGTACACGGTTAAGCTAAGGTATTAACAATTGGTTTGGAGTAGGTTGTTTAAATAAACTTAGCACAAAAAGTAAGGACATTTGTGTTTGGTTGATTATTATTTCCCTTTAATAATAACAATTGTTGCTGTATTATACATCGATGGAAAGGCTAATTAGTCAGCTTAACAACAAGGTAGAACTTGTAAGGATCATCTTACTGTAGAATGGGCAACACAGTTAAACATGTTCCTTGTTGCCACCTGTTAACTTTTCCGTCACCAACTCAGGAAACCCTGCACACCCCAAGTCTGATGCAAATCAATACATTGGCCTCTCGACCAAGCATCTTACACCAGGAGTTGTGAGTGATGATTTCTTGCAGAACTTGCAACTTATTAAAATTGCAAATATATCAATGAGAACTGCAGATGATCAAACTGAAGTCTCTAAAGTCTCTGGGAGACTCAGATGATTATCAAACCTATTTAAAAAAAAAGAAACTCAGAAATGCTACAAGAAAATCTCAATACAACAGAAAGATGCATAATATTACAGTATTTTCTTCAAGCAGCTATAATGTTAGCATTATAAAGTTTTTTACTCCCATTATTTGCCGAAGAAGGTTGAAATGTTGGAGTTAACATACTCTTTTCCTGTAGACCACAGAGCCTCTCAGTCTCTGGATGTAAATGTCTTCCCTTAATCAAGTTAATACTTGGAGGTAAATGATGTGAGCTCCACGGCATTCATCTGACCAGACCCTCATCTGTCATTGTCCAGATTTCCTTACATTGCTTCAAATCTTACTGGAAACAATTTAAACATGACCTTTCACAAATCCTGTATGGATATAATCCCATCATCCTTTGTGACAATTTGATTCATTCATGCAGGAGCACAATGCACCGCGAGAGAGTGTGTGAGATATGTATTTAAGGATATTTGTCTTTATTGTCATCCAAGGGCTGCCAGGTCAACAAAAGGCTCCATCTAAACGTAAGTAGGCCACTTGGAAAATTCTGAGTTAACGCTAGAGCGCATGCCTTCGCCAAACCACAGCAGGTCAGCACCAGCATGCATGGAGCTCTGCACTGCATGACCACTACGATGCCTGAAAAACAACTGACCTAGTGCCATTAGTGAGTGAATGAGCAGAGATGCTGTGAGGTCTCATGATACAGAATCTTCTTGCTTGTTATAATCACATCCTTTGTATGTTTTTGAGCAGCCAGGAATGGGCTCAGACCTCCATGCACGCTCTCTGTTTGGCCACTGAAGCACACAGAATGACATTTTTCTCCATCTGATGATGTCTGTGATTTAGATTTTACTAATTAAATTGCATTTTATTTTATTCTCTTCATACAGGATGGTTATTATTACAATATGATTAATAAAATCTTGTGGATGGAAAGTGTAATTCATGAACGCTTCAGGGAGTTTTCTCCTCCATTGGGCCGTGAAGAGCAGTTTTCTCATTTTGCTGCAGCTTATCGATATGTAGGACTTGGCACTGATCTTTTATTGAGAGCCAGGCATGTGGGGCATTTACATCTGACACGAGGAAAGTCTCTCCTCCAACACCGCAACAAAACAAAAAAAAAACTGGTGGAATATCTACACCTTCATTTAACTTTATTTCTCTTCAAGGTGAGTTTAGTGTCTCTTTGAGTGAGTGATGCACAAAACTCCTGAAATTTAGTCTTAAATAGACCCAGTTAGAGACTTTTCCAGCTTGAAGAGGATAAATAAAGGACTATGAAAGCTGAAGATCAGTAAAAAGTATCAGTCCAAGTAAGTGATGGGCAGAGGCTGACCAATCTGCAACAAACTAGGTCTAAAAATGATGGAATAGTTTCAGAAAAATGTCCCTGAACATCAAATTGTGAAAGCTTTGAAGATCCCATCATCTACAACATATAATATGTTACAGGGAGAGTCTCTATCAATATATGGCAGGGACCACTGACTCTGGTCCTGGAGTGCTCCTGCCCTGCAAGTTTTAGAAGTTTCCTTGTTGCAACTCACCTGACTGTCATTGACAGGCTTTGCAGAACTTGACATCAAGCTGTTGGAGAATCATTTGGTTTTAATCAGCTGTGTTGTAGCTGGGAAACATCACAAACCTGCAGGACAGTGTCCCCTCGAGGGCCCGAGTTGGTGATCCCTGATTTATGGTGAGCTGCAGGCGTTTAAAGGCTTCATAGAATAAAACTAGTCATATGTGTGAGTTTTCCATTTTTGATGAATTTTATGTGTCTGATCGCTGCATGCTTCTGTGGGTAAACTCAGCAAACAGCCATGAATTATTAGTCTGCATCTCTAGAATAGCTTCTTCTCTAAAAAAGAAGCTTTAAACACAAAGGGAAGCATTACTTGTGGTCCTGTGGTTGTTGGCTGTTATGTACGACTGCGGGTCTCAGAGGGCAGTAATGAGGTCATTATGGTTTGGTGAACACTATCACAGACTACAGCTACAGTGACGTGACCTATTGGTTTGTGCACTGCCGCTTTGAAGCCTTCAGCTTGGCATTTGGCCACCGCCCTCTTGGGAACGTATTCATAAAGCTTCTGAGAATCCTCTCAGACGGCTCTGAACTTAGCTCGAAAACATCTAGCTGGAGTCTTAGCTTAGGAGTGGTAACGGATAAACTCTGAGCAATGAAAAGACAAAAACTTTCCTCTTAGTGAGGAGGCGGGGCCTTACCTCTCTATGCTACATACACACACATGTTCTGAAATATGATGTTTTAAGTCTTTTATTTCCAATAGCAAGCCTGTAATTATCTTTTTACCTTTAATAATTGACAATAATTTGCTCAGTTGTACAAATCCAGCTTTCTCTGCTTTGCCTCAAGCATCAAAGTAAAAAAATTAAATTTCTCACGTGACTGAGATAAGAAAACTCCAAGGATATTTCCTGTGGTTTCTATTCTGGCTCCACAACACGATGTCGGTCATGCGGCATTGAGCTTTATCATTTAACTATCACAGTCATTGTCAGTGGTTCTCAGCTCAGGATGCAGCTTATAATACTACGGAGTGGATGCATGTAGCGGTAGAATGAGAGGGCAAACATGCAGGAATATCCTCACATGTAAGTAAGCTTGCCTTACAGTGCAATCCTTGTCCATGCATGCCATTTTCATTGTGCTGGCATCAGCTTGATCGGTATGGAGGTGCAGTAGTCCACCACTGCTGGGTTACAGCTAAAAGAGTCCTGATTTGAATCACAGCTGGGGGGAATACATGTCCTCCATGTGCCTGTTTTTTTTTTTCCGTTGTCCAATCACAGGCTAAGACTGACAGTGTGAGCATGAATGATTCTTTTTCTTGTTAGTCTGTAGCTTAGCCCTGCGATAGACTGATGATTCCATCAGGGTTTATCCCTGTCTTGCCCAGTGACAGCAGGGATTGGCTACGGGTCCCCCAGGGGACCCTAAGCAGGATAAAGCAGGTGTAGACAATTGATGGATGGCTCAAATTCTGAGGCTGTTGTTTTCTCTTAAAAAAAAAAGACATGTTGAAGATTGAAAGATAGCAGCATGTGGCTTAAAGTGAGCTGCTACTCAGTGTGGATATCCTAACAGTCTGGTGATGAAGACATGCGTGGGCTGCAACAATCAGGAAGAAGTGTTTCGTTTGACCTCTTCTTGATGAAAGCCACCTGTATAGGGGGCGGCATGAGATTCGTGCAGCACAGAAGATCTTTGCACAGGCTAGGAAGCACTAATATTAACATGTAGTACGACAAAATGACGAGGCGACCCTCTGCTAACAGACTCTACCAAGCTGTGACATCCAAACAAAACACAGTTCAAACCCCAAGCAATTATATGGGAATGCAACAAAAACACAAAAGTCCACTTTAGAGCTTCTGTTCATTTCTCACACAGACAAGGTGTCATATGAAAGCAGAGACTCTGATGATTTCAAAGATGTCTGTCTCATCAGTGTGTGGGAAAAAAACATGTGAGCTAACAGCCAAAGAGTAGCAAAGAAAAAAGGCACCATGTCATAAATAAGCTCTTACTTTTGCTTTTTTGGAGTAAAAAGTTTTATTCCACCACAAAAAAAAAACTCCTCTAATGTGTTCTCCTGTGACTCTGCCTTTGTTTGAAATGAAATGAATCATGACGGTGGTAGTTTCCATGAAAATGAGGGAGGTTTGTGGTGAAGAATTCACATGTAACATCTTGGGCTCAATTCTCTCTGGATCCTCATGGTGAATCAGGTGAATTTGTGGGCTATCCCTCGGTTCAACATCACCTGATGGCGTCCTGAGATATTTACCTGCATCACACCTCTACCTGTAAAACTGAACAGGTTCACTTTTGCAGCTTCTACTTTTGCACAGCTCCTCATCAGACATTACTTAACTAATCCCTGGATGAACAGGGCTGCTTTCCTCTGGTTTGTGGTGTATTTGTTTGATCAGGAGACAACCGTTTAAATGTTCAACTGTGTTCCAGGTAAAATTGCACTGACACAGTAACACACATGTTAATTCTGACACGTCTATAGTAATCTCACATGCCTCAGCTTTCTTTTGAAACCAAGATTATACAAACAGCCCTTGTTGTTGGGAAGATATACTTCATTTAATCTGGGTGTCATTTCAGACAAGAGGCAGAAAAAAATCGGCCTCGTGGAGAAGTAGTTAATTGTGCATCCCATGATGAATGCAGATTATGTAAAGTGGTTGGGTAACTGTGGTACCCCACAGTCATTCAGTGGTCACATGTTAGAACCAAGCAACATTACTTTAAGAGTAGGACTTTCTATAGTTTTTACATGTTATGAGATCAGACCGTGGGATCCGTCACAGCTGATCAGCAGTGGGTTATAAACAGCAGCCACCATGCATGTAATGGGGGAAAAAAAACCCAGATTAAATATAAACAATAATAAAGATACTCCATCCTGAAGAGATTAAGGGAGCCTCTGTCTACCTGAGCCCTGACCTCTGACCCTTTCCTCTCACCTTTCCACAGATGAAAAGAAGAAGAACCTCCCCCAGGACTTCGACATCGACATGGAAGATCCAGAGACACAGAAGGCTGCCGTGGCCATCCAGTCTCAGTTCAGGAAATTCCAGAAAAAGAAGCAAGATGTGAAGTCGTAGAGCGGACGCCGTCAGATGAGCCGGACACCCGACGTGGCCCCGGTCCTGCATGTCAATCAAAACTGCACTGTCCTAAACTGAGAAGAAAAATAAGGCTCGGAGGGATTCCTAAATCATATATTTGTGAAAGTCTGTGTATAATTAATAACTTTACTATCTACAAAAAAAATTAATTATCAAACTCTTGGAGTATGTATTTAGATTGTACCGATAAATACTTTTTTTTTTTTTTTTTTTTAAGATTTCAATGACACCTGACAGCATAGCTGCAGTAGAAGAGTATAAATAGATGTTGTGTAATTTACTCATGTTATCAACACAGTTTCCTTATAAAAAGTTGAAAATGGGTCTTTTCTTTGAGGGGAACAGAAAATCACCAACACTAAAAGCTAATTATTGATGATATAGAACCCTAATAATCCTAATCTGAAGAGTTTTGGATCCACTGCAGGTTTGGTTATGTTAATCTGTCCCGTCATGTTGCTGGTGCTTTCACAAGGCTTTTAGAATCAAACTAGTTTCTCTGATTTGTGTTTGGATATCAAACATCTCCACTTTGTCACCTTTTTCCTCCAGATGGCATAAATCCCTCTCAGTGGTGTCTTAAAGACTTAATGTGCTTGTCGTTTGACTCCAGCTGTGTGTCTTTCCCTCCTTTTGTTCAAGCCTGAGTGAAACACTGTTGTTGAGTCGGCTCACGTATGTTTACTGTACAAGCACACAGACCTGCGCATGCAAGCTCACACTCATGCATACACCAACAGAGAAATTAATAAAGACGATGTTACGGTGTGATTCACTTTCTTTCATTTGCATTCAACTATACTATGTGCAGCTTGTGCAGCATGAGCAGGTGATCTCAGCCTGTAAAACAGGAATAATTACTTTGTTCTTTAATTCGAACTTTATCATTTACTGTAGTCGGTACCATTAAATCCTGATGCAATGATTTTTCATGCATATAAATCACAAATGAGCTGATCAACATGAAGTAATTATCTGTTTTTATGTGCTGAAAGGCCCTCAGGAGGAGAAGTATTAAAATGTACTTGTCCATAAATCTGCCACTCAGGATATCATAGACCAGAGAATCCATCCATTCATTCTATACCTGCTGCAGGGTCGTGTGTGTGTGTGTGTGTGTGTGTGTGTGTGTGTGTGTGTGTGTGTGTGTGTAGATCAAAAACACCCACACCCACCCCCCCCCCACACATCTGTATCTGGGGGTCCCTTTTTCTCCTAGA
>JBBBVU010000016.1:1066175-1082261 GCA_037177055.1 Atherinosoma microstoma | reverse complement strand
ATAGATAGATAGATAGATAGATAGATAGATAGATAGATAGATAGATAGATAGATACTTTATTGATCCCCGAGGGGAAGATGTTGAACTCTTACCTCATGAGCATCTCAGCCAAGCTCTTTGCATCTGGAAAACAATCAGAATCATTTTAACGTGAGGATGACGGTAAACACGGATCCACTGTGCGGAGCTGTGAGTCCTCCTCCGTCTCACCTCGCAGCCTCTTGAGCCGTTGTTCCCTCCTCCTCCTCCTCAGCACCAGCAGTCCAATGAAGATTACAACGATGCCCACCAACACGCAGGAAATGGTCACCATCATCTTCAAGCCTTCGCCGCCGCCAGAGTTGTCCTCGCTCACATTGGGCGCCTTCACCAAAGGAGCGATGGTGCCTGTGCAGAAGATACGACAAGAAAATCATTCATTCGTCATTACTGAAAGACAGTTGAGATATTCTGTCCTACTGAGCTGGTGATCCGATTTGTGTAAAATGTGGGCTTTACCAACCAGTTAAAAACAAAAAACAGCCTCAACCATTTCCATAAAGTGCCATCAGCTGCTTCCTGTGATCAGAAGTGTGAAGCATTTAGCCAACTCACTGCCGTCGTAGCTGAGCGTTGCAAACTTGAGTCTCTTCTCAGCGTAGCCGGCGCTGTTGTAGACCTTCATCTGCAGCTCGTACCAGGTGGCCTCCTGCAGGTCGTACAGGATGTAGCTCTTGGTGAGAGAGGTGCGCTGCGCCGTGGTCCAGGTGGGCGACTCCACAGCCCGATACTCCAGGGTGAAGGAGGTGATCGGGCACCCGCCGTTATTCCAGCCGTTTAGGTTGAGCTTGACCCGAGTGGCGTTGATGCTGGTGAAGAGCTCTTGTTCTTTTGAGTACTGCGGCTCTGTTTTTAAGAAAGTTGGGATAAATGAAAACAGTTGGTGATACCAGCTTTTAGCTGAGCGTGTACTGTGAGGAGGAATGCACAAACACACGATGCCGTGCAACATTTTGACATCAAATAAGGGATTTTTCCTCTTTATGCCGGGATGTAGCTTCTACCTTTCCCATGAGTCTTTGCTTCAATGATCTCACTGATGCGTCCAGGTCCCACTGCATTCTGGGCAGTGAGGGTGAACTTGTACCAGGTGCCACACTTGAGGTTTTCCAGCCGATACGAACGCTCGCTGGGACTGATGGCAAAATTACCCCACTGCTCGCTGTTATCTTCCGAGTACTGCAGAATGTAGCCTGGTGGTGGTGGACATGGGATTAGCAGTCATATGGCTGAACTTTTGGATATAAAAAAAAAAAAGAAAAAAGAAAAAGTGGTCTGACCTCTTATGGAGCTGCCTCCGTTGTCTCCAGGGATCCAAGAGAGAGTGATTGAGGTGGTGGTTGTCTTGGTCACAGTGAGACGAGGCTGGTCAGGTGGAACTGGCAGAGAGAAAGCAGATGAAACTCCCAAATGACACAAAGAACAACATTTAACACAAAAAATGAATTCCAGGCATGAAAAGACGAGTTGTTTCCAACGTTAGCAAGGGTCGGCTTGGATGTGTTGTCATGGCGTTACCTTGAACCTGCAGATTGAGGACGATCTTATCCGAACCAAAACTATTACTGGCCACACAAGTGTAGTTCCCAGAATCCTCTGCTTTCACTGTGCGGATAACAAGGCTACCGTTTCCATGGACACTGCGTCGGCTGTCAATCACAACAGGTGCCGGGGTTCCATTGCTGTAACACAAACGTGTTCATAACCAACCTTATGAGTTCATAAAAGCCAGTATTTATATACATGAATATCTCAGAAAGTCCATGTGTTGCATTTGCTCTTTACTCACATTTCCTTCAACCACTTGATGGTCGGGGACGGATCACCAACAGCCTTACAAGGCAGCACGATGTCCCTCATCCAGGGGGTTGTTACTGTCCTGTTGAATGTCAGGATTCGAGCCGGAGCTGGAAAATGACACAAATGCTTTATCAGCTCACAGAGATACCTGGTTTGTTTGAGCTCTTTATCATTCTTGGTTTATTTTCTACTGTCTAACCCTGAGTCAAGGCTGCAGACTCAGGGGGTGTGATGGTGTTTTCTCTCTGTCTGAACAGTGGAGCGGGCAGACAGGGACATCCATCACCTGGACCTCAGACAGGACATAAATGTCCTGATAGGAGCCGTGGGTCCTGACTCCAGACACCTTAGGATCTATCAGCATACGCAATCTGCTTATCGGCTCTTAGCGAAGATGTAAAGTGTTGACTTTGTTGAGTTATTTGCTTATCAGCTGATACGCTGATACTTGTCTTCTCATGAGAAGATGCTCAGACAAAGCTTCATCCATCCGGACGGGTCCTGTTTGAATTTAGAGTCCACTGAGCTTTGATCGACTGCTGGAGGTTTAACATCATACTGTGAGCTTATTGGACAAACGTGCCATGAGTCGACAGAGAAGCTTCACCAACCTTCAGCCATGGGTTTGACCGTGATGATCTCGCTGCCGTTTCCACGGCCTGCAGCAGTGACCGCCACCACCCAGATACTGTACTGCCGGTTCCTGCTCAGGTTGGGGATGCGGTAGAAGAACACATCTGGGGCTGCCTCAAACTCACTACTCACCTGGGAAAGGAAGGGAACATTTAGAACAATCATAACCTGCTGCAAGTCAGCTTTCCCATCTCGACTTAATTGTAAAAATAATTATTTCACATGGTTATGCAGTGTGCATTAACATCTTTATGGCAAGGGCAACATGGAATATGAATAAACAAACACTTGGAAGAAATGCTTATAAAAATTATAATCAAATATATAAATAAGTAAATCAAATAAAAATAAGATGTTATAAGATTTTTTGGTACAGAGGTATTGTGATATTTGTCAAATCCAATATTTTCACTGGCAGATATATTAAAGTATCGATTGCAGAGTATCGATACACCCATCTCTGTTTTAACCGGTGTGGAAAAATACAGCCCTCTGCTGTTCAATGACTATTTGCCTTGAAATCATCCATTTAAAAAAAATCAAAAAGAGATCCTGTGATAGCAAAATACACGTGTTTTGTTTGTGTTTTACCGTAGGGTGTGGGTTGGAGCAGAAAACGGTGTATTTCCTGATGATCCCATTGACTTTGAGAGGAGGAAGCCAGGATACGAACACCACTGAGTTGGATGCAGCTGCTGCCTTCACACCAGCCGGAGGACCGGGAACTAGAATGGCAAGATGAACGAGTTGCTTAGACATGCTTACATTTAATGTAGAGAGGAGAGAATCTGAACGTTAGTAAAACAACAGTCTCTTCTTGACAGGCACGATGTGAAATATGAATATGAAAAATCAAGAAAGGTCACTGAATCTTCCTACCGTCCTCCTTGGTGCGAGTGTAAATCTGTTCACTGCGAACACCATCACCAGCTCTGGTGAAGGCCAACACCTGGATGCTGTAGTTGGTGTATTTCTCCAGCCCGTCCAGTTCAAGAGATGGCTTTGAAGTTGTCACGTTCCTGATCTCTCCGAGCTCTGAAAGACAGCAAAGCAGAGGAGAGAGAGGCAGAGGATAAAGTGAGTGAGAGCAGTCCAAGACTCGACCCATCCACCAAATCCTGCTAAAGCTACATATCACAAGTTAATTTCAAAGTACAGACCCCTGCGATTGATCCAGGCCAAAAACCTCATTCACTACATGTGGTGGATCGTAAATTATCCAGTAGTATCACAGGCTGCCACTTGGTCAAAGATGTGATATATCACCCAGAAGACTCCACATATAAAAATAAGTGCCAGGCCCAGAGGTGCCACCGCACAGCCTTGGGTATGATTTCATATTCAATCACAAAGTTTAAACAATCCTGCATCCAAGGTCTGCTGTTGTGGCAGGCCTTGACAGGCAACCTGCTGCCCTCAGCTGTTAGCATCCCAATGACTGATGTCTCACTGTGTCACTGCTTGCTGCCTGTATCCCTTTCTCACAGTGTTGTCCTCTCACCGCCATCTCTCCTTTTCACTTCCCCTCAGATCTAAAGCAGGAAACCAGCTGCATGCCGTCATAGATGGCTTTTAATGAGCAAAAAACATACAAAATAATCACATACTTTACCACTCAGGAGACCTACACTTTATGTGGGGCATGCATGTTTATGCTGTGTGTGCATTTTTAATAGTTGATAAGCATAAAACCATGTGGTGGTTACTGTTAGAGGGGATTTCTGTAACTTTTTCTTAAAATCGTATAATTCTTGGTTTATTGTTTTACTGTCTAACCCTAAGTCAAGGCTGCCGACTCAGGCGTGTGATGGAGTTTTGTCTCTGTCTGAATAGTGGAGCGGGCAGACGAGGACATCCATCACCTGGACCCCAGGTGTCCAAGACGTATGATTTCTGCAACCTAACATTAATGCCCAGGACTTGACAGCCAGAGCTCAGTTTAATTTAAATGTTATTATCAAATAATCTGGCCAGAGCAAATGCAAAAATGAAAATATTTGGCATTTATTTTATTCATGTATTTGTAACTCTATGTAATAACTTGATTGTTTCAGCCATTTTTTCCAGTGAAAAGGTCAAACACTTGCAGATGTTGATTATTTGCTGCTTGTCTTTATGTGATGGCTCAGTTGAAGCGTTTTGGTTTTGGTGTGACAAAATTGTCACTACTGTCTCTGGGAAACTGAAAAAGGAATTTCCCAGGAAGGAAAAAAAAGAATATATTTTTTGTTTATCACTGTTACAGCATGCTATTTTTTCCCATTACATTTATTTAGCAGATTGTTTTATACAAAGCAACTTAGAAGTGAGAAACATCCTGGGCCGCAATGCAGGGGTCACTATCTTGCCTTGGGATACTTTGAGATGCAAACTGTGGAATTTGGGGAATGAACAAGCAACTTTCTGGTTGAATCTTAAATGTAAATGGCAAAAACCTCCAAACTGGCTGATTTCAACAAAACCAAGATATTGACATAGCCTTCACTTCTCCAGTTAGAGAGAAATTCTGTTTCCCTCTGTTGGTTAATGAAATAATACTTGCACTTGTTTGGGACTGACTATTATGGTGTGGCTCGTTGTGTTGATAAAATGATATTGAACCAAGAAAAATGGCAGTTATTGGCAATATTGTTATTATTTTTTAATTTGCCAAATTGTTTACAGATAAGATTTAATAAACTTTGAGTATTCGCTCACTGTTACCATGCAGAATAGCTCTGGCTGTCAAGTTCTGGGCATTCATGTTATAAAGGCAAGCCGACGTGATGTGACAGTGCGGGGGGCAAAGGTAATCATGCTGTCACAACCAATCCCGCCAACTCAAACCAGGCATGTGACAGTGCCGTGCCATGCTGTCTGACTTCCACAAGGCCGCGCAGTTGGCCAGCAGAGGACGTTATTCTGACACCAAAAATCTGCACCGTCTGAGAACAGCGAGCAGATCATTTGCAAAAAAGTGTTGTTTTTACCTCCATCCGGTAGGTTGGCCCAGTAGATGACCCTGAAGCCCAGCAGGTTGCCGTTTAGAGCGTCTTTGGGAGGCGTCAACCAGGACAGAGAGATTACCTCTGGAGACGTGGCGATGGCCTGGACATTCTCTGGAGGGCGGCTTGGCACTGAGGGAGGAGAACCGGGATGAGAACGCTCGACCATCAGAAGACTTTAGAGGACAGACGGCACGTGGCAGTACCCACTGATGTCCACTAGGTTGTGACAGATCCTCACACATGACTAACGTTAAACCACGCTGTCTGCCTCATATGGAGCATGTGTGCTATGTTGATCATTCTTGGTGCAGCAAGAAATTTTGGTGAACTATTTCAACATTATGGCTGATAGCGGAGGAAAAAATCTTCAGTCTTACCATCCTCTAGTGTGGTAGCAGCCACCTCCGTGGAAGACGGCCCCGTCCCTGCACTGTTGCTGGCCTGCACCACAACTCCATACTGGGTGAACTTCTTCAGGTTGTCCAGCACCAGGTTTTCTGCATTGTCCCCTGTGGTCTCCACACTGATCACACTGAACTGGTAGTTTCCACCTGAGCTGTACTCCCTGTAGCCCACCTGGTAGCCCCTGATGGCCCCGTTCTGGAGATGCTTCTTGGGTGACTGGTGAAGGAATCGAAGATGTTAATTGATGGGATGGGAATGACTGATCTTTTTCACACACTCCCTCTATTTAGTACAAACCTGACTTGTAAATTATACCTGTTGCCTCTATTTTTTCTGTTGGGATGGGATTAATGAATTAATCAACAGCCAGATCTGACGGCTTAACACGACCCACCCAAATTAGGATATCAAGTAATATAGAACATGTATGAAGCTAAAAACTAAGATTGTGGAACAAAGACTACGACTTACACCATCAATTTGCTGTAGCTATGTATAAACGTGTGTCTAACATCACTGTCTCCTGTGACTTTTTTCCTTTTTTATGACAGGAACCAGGAAGTAAAGGAGCTGAACCCCCAGCTTCAATCTTGCTCCCCTGGTTCCCTCTCACTAGAAGCTAGAAGTCAGCCATATTTCCCAGCCTCACTCATCGTTCCCACTTCGACCCTCGTCCCTTCCCCTTTGACCTTTAGTCCCTTCTCTGCGATCCGCATCCATCTTCCTTTTACAATCATCCCCTCCCTTCGAATCTGTCAATAAATCTTAACTTCATAATGGCATGGTCTTTGTTAATGAAACAGCATTACAATCCACACAAACTGTGAAGTCCAGAGTCAACAATACAGAGCAGCCAGCATAATCCTGTTCTACAGCTCCATGGAAGAGAAAATAGGCAATGTTTTGCTATTTCTGAATCAAGGTATAGAGTTCATTAAGATACATTTGCTCAAATTATGTTTTCTCCCAGGTTTTAAAACACTGACTGGAAGGCTTTTGGACCAAAGGGTTCAGCTCAGAACTTCCTGCAGTTCCCTTTGCTTCAGGGTTATGCTAGCTATGTTCTCATTCAGCAGGGGGTGAAAGTTCTCTGCAGCTCCAGTTGTTTAGATCATTCGCATTAAGTTTCTCAGGGGTGGAGTAAATATTTAGAGGGTTCACTGAAGCAAAAGTACAAAAACGACACCGTAGACACTCCTTCACATGTTACGCAATGCAAACTACTTATAGAATGGCAAGCCTGACAGCACCTCCATGCAAACACAGCTCTTCCAAGACTTTCAGGCATTGGGAGGCAGCTGATTTAGAAACATGCTGCTTCCAAACAATATGCTGCCTCATGTTTATGAAGTAAAATGTGGAAACACCTAAGCAGGTTGTTAAATGTCCAGCTGAAAGATAACATTGATACCAGAGTTCTGCCCTCCTCAGACTTTGCACTCACATCATATAAACACCAACAATGAGATTAACTTACCCTCCACGTGACTCGGATGCTCTGAGAGGAGAGGGCTTCCAGCTGCACGTCCTGAGGTGGTCCATCAGGAGCTGAGAGAAGATCATCAAAATATACATCTTTTAGACGTCTCAGAGGTCAGACTGAGTCCGTGTGTGGACAAATGTGATGGTAGTTTTTATGAGCGACTGCTGAGGGTGAGGAGAAGTGCTCTGTGGGGGCTGACAGAGGGGTGAGATGAAGGGATGGGGGGTAATTTGGAAAAGGGGTTCAGCCTCAGACTATTGACTGTAGTGTGACATTTACTACTGAGGCCGCTAATTGAAAAGTTCTGCTTTTAGCACAGGGTCAGCATGTGTTCAATAATACAACAGAGCCGGCGGGCTGATGTCTCCAGGCTCTTCATTTCCCTCTTTTTTGTCTCTTGCCTTTTGTTCACGATAATCACTCAAATTTGTCTCCTTATTGTTTTTGTTTGTTTGTTTGTTTTAAAAAAAAAAATTAGATTTTTTTCTGCAACTGCACCATAATGTCGACATTATCTAGTTCGGAACAGGAACTGTGTCTGTGCATGTGGAGGAGCATCTGTTCATCGTCACCTGCTTCATCAGTGGTGATGGTGAGCTCATTGCTGGCTTCGCTCTTGCCGATGAGATTCTTGGCAAACATGCGGATGTTGTAGGTGGAGGAGGGGTGCAGGTCGATGATGGTGGCCTGGTTCAGCTGAGGTGAGACATCTTTGGTCTTCTGAGCGGTATCCCAGGAGGCTGAGTAAGGAAAGACCAAGGTTTATTGGGGTTACTGAAGTCAAGGAAGAGGTCAAATCAAACTAAGTGCATCAGGACATGCCATCTTCAATCATAGTGCTGACACTAAGTGCATGGAGGAATTATACATGTCCCAAAGTGCATTTTTCCCCTCAAATGGCTCGTATACAAAGTAACATGTTATGTTTTTTTCATTGTGGTTAACTAATAGCACTCTATGTAATTATGGATAAAAATGGACTCGCACCTGATTTGTTTTTGCTCTCGATATCGAATCCTGTGATTGGACTGTTGCCATCAAAACCCATAGTCCAACGCAGTGCAATAGTTCTGTCCTTCACTTCTCTGATCTCCACCTCTGGAGGATCTGGTGGCTCTAAAATGTACACAGTTATCCATCACATTGTTATTTCAGCATTTGCAAACTCAACATGAAACATGAACAGCCATTGTCTGCAGCTGCTGTGAGGACTGAAAACATCTGTTCACAATCTGCTCTTTGAGCAGTTCCGTCAGGCGTGGCTATACCTTGCACTGTGAGCTGTATGATTCCTCTGTCTTCACCAAAGGAGTTGATGGCATGGCAGGAGAAGAAGCCAGAGTCGTCCCTCACTGTCGGCATGATCTGGTGGATGCAGTGGGATGAGATAATGACAGTAATTAACTGGTGTAATAGATCATATTTCACTAATGGCTACAGTCCTATTAGTGGTCCCGATGTGACAAAACGGTTTAAATTATAGGGAAGCTCTTTGAAAAGTCAACTTGGGGTTCCCATCGCAAATCTTTATTCTACGTCACACATTTCTAAAAATAAATAAAGGAGCGTCTTCAAATGTAGTGCCTCCCTTTCCCTTTAACCCAATTTTTTCTTTTAGATTTTTCAATTTAACAGCTTCTACTTAGATGAGCGTTGTCCATTATGATATTGTCATGTGGAGCCAAGTTTTCTTTATAGGAATAGATTAGAAACATTAACACATATTCTAATAAATATTTAAAAAATTTTCATGAATTTATCAAATTGATTTTATACATTAAAAATATGTAGCATCCCATTCAAGTTTGTGCTGCAACCGAAAAACAAATCTTTGAAATCAAATATCCCTTCAGATTCAGCTTGGAGCCTGTAAATGTGGGATTTTTTTTTTCATATTAGCTGCTAAGCAGACTGTATTTACCATCCAACCTTTAAAAAGTCTATCTTTAGCACAGACAGATTTAAACCAAGGGACAGAAAGGAAATTCTTAGCTTGTTTATATCATTATATGAAACAAATGGCTTTAAACTTCATGCATCTGAGCACGGCCTCCTACCTGCAGCGTGGAAATGACTTCATCGCCCACCTCCTTGACAGAAACCACGTAGCGTCTTGTCTCCGGATTGATAATGCGTTCCTCCTTCTCCCAGCGCACCATGATGGGTTTCTCACCGTGTGCTGTGCAGCTCATCTTCTTCTCTTCACCCTGCGTGGCCAGCGTGGTGTTGGGGTAGGATGTGATCATGGCTGGGACTGAGGTGAAAATAAGACGAGGACAAAGACGATATTTTGTTAGATTCATTTCACAGATGATATTGGTGAGGCAAGGAGGCAAATTTATTTATATAGCACATTTCGTACAAAGGTAACCCAAATATGGTGGACATGATGAAAAGAAACATTCAGGCAGAACAACACATACAGTGTTTACACACTTTAAACATATTCAGAGTACATATTCAAGAAAATATGTTAAAAATAAAAACCGTCCACCCTGAAACAACAGCATCAGTATTATGACAATAAAGTGTTGAATTGGACTGAATTCTAAATGGGTGATCTATCTTTAGCCCCGTCCCTTTACAGATGCTAGCTTATGATTGGCTGATTACTGAAAGCTAAATCCATGGTCATTCAAAGTGACATCACAATTTCTATCCAGGAAATCTCATGAGTCAAAATGAAAAAAGGGAATTTTAACAAACAAATTTCCACAATGACACAAACATACAACCAATACAATTAATTTAATCATCCTAATCATTATGTTTGATTTTTTTCCCATCTAATGTTTTAATGTTGTTTAAGTTCATCTCAGTTTCTTTTGGTCACATGATGTATCATCAGACAAGGCACCAAGTCTCCTACTAATAAGAAGCTATTTATCATGTATCAACAGAAAATTTTTAGAATTCCTCATTTGCAAAACTCCAACTTGAAATTGTACCATGCATTTTGTTATTAAGAATAACACACATCCAACATACATCGTAAACTTGCTGTGCATTATTGATACACAACATAAAGCCTCCCTTTAATGTTGTGTAGAAGCAAACATGTGGCTTCAGCGCGGTTCTTGTATCAGAGGGTCCTAAATGGTACAGTGATGCTCTAACGACTCTCTGAAGACGCCACACTTAACGTACACTAACGACATACATGGCTCATTACACCCACAGCAGAGTGTATAACAACCCTCTACTCCCAGATGCTCTCACATACTCACACCACACAAACACGATGAGGCCCGTGCATGTACACATACATGTATGCTCCCTCTTATTTTCTGTCTCACACACACAAACACACAAAGCGTGATTCCGCTGATGTGATGAAAAGTGTCAGGCAAGAGGTTGCAAACATTTAAGCCTCATCTCTTATTCACTCTGCAGCCATTTGGGGCTTGTATATGGAAAAGAACACTGATCTATTTTGCATGACAAGTATGAATTTTTTGTGAGAAGCTTTTGAAAGTGAGGGGGAAAGAAATAGCTGCTTGGGCTTTATGTAAACGCTATCGTTTTTGAGCATAGCCACTTTAATTTTGCAGTGCATGTGGCTCAGAGGTGGCAGAGGGTGGTGTTGACACCCCTGAAAGAGCGGGATACTGGGCTAGGTGACAAAATGTGAGGGGTGGGGTGAACTCTGCCTGCTAGGTGTGCTGAGGATGTCTGTACTGCAAACATTAGACATCAGTGATTTTGGAGGGAGAATTTACTAAACTCATATTATAGCAATTAAATATGGCTTGACTCATTTTAATGTAAATAATCCCTCTGCAGACAACAGCTCTGCAACTCATAAGTGTCTAACATGCAACTAAGTGCAAATATACACAAGATATAAAAAAATGACTATCATCATGATAGCAACATGAGGAATACTGATGTTGCAAAACACTGCTTTGACAGCAATCACTGGTTGGCTATAGACCTTAATCATGGCAACATTCTGATTTGAAGTAATAGGACAAACATAAGCTGGGGCTGCATTCAACTTCAGGTAATTCCTACAACCTTGTGCAGGTTTCATCATTGTTGTACAACATTGTTCTTATGTATGCTGTGGTTGAAACTGCTTAATTTATGCAAATTGTAGTATGCAGGTGCTGGGATTGGTTCAACCTCCAGCAACTTGCGGAGGATTGGCTCCTGGAGGACTGATCACCTTTAAAAACCTGAGATGATGGCAGAAGAGCCACTTAATGCAACTTGATGCATCGGTAACCTGGAATCTGTAAGGACATGTTTCCAATTTCATTTATATTCTTCTCTCTTGCTTTTGTTAGACTAGGCAGGTAAATTATAAGTTTTTCTTTTACTTTGTTTGGTACGATTATCTCTTTTTTTGTTTTGATTGTTATTTTGGCACTGTCCCATCCTGAAGTAACTTACAAGTTAAGAAAACTTTAATAAAGTTTACAATGTCTCCATGGCTGCTTGTGTGCTGAAAGATGGGTCATTTTCACATTGTGTCTTCACAGTCATGCAGTTCTTTTATATAACTAAAGAATGAATGACACAAAAGCAAACAAATATTCCACAACGAGAGCATCTATGCAATTTGTGTGTATGTAAATACAGCAGTGCGCCCGAGTGTGTGCCTTTGTGTGCTTGCAGCCAAGCTGAGACAGCCCTGAGGCGCACTTTGGGCCCTGTAATTGTTGCAGTGATGTATTTCTTTAATATCCAGCAGAATCATGGTGACAGATAAACAGAGAGAAGTGAGAAGAAAGACAAAGAAGAGAGAAAAAAGAGGTGAGAGGAAGGGAAAAGGGAGTCCCCTGCCTCAGTAGGCATGCAGCAACTGCTCTGATCTGATTCAGGATTTAACATAGCACAAGGTGAAACGCACACCAAAGACACAAGTTTTCAACTTTGATTTTTTTAACTTCCCGTTTCACACCTGTGAAAAACACAGAATGCACTCTTACGCGAATGTATGTCGAATCAAAGCAAAGATGACTAAACATACACAGAAATAATATAACCCGACATGCTCTGTGCTTCCCTTTAGGGACCAAACAAAGGTGGTGTGTTTTAGAGGAAAAGGAAAGAAAAACTCAGCATTAAAGCTTTTCATGAACTAAATAATAAAAAGAGCATATAGTGAGTGTTTACTGCACGGTGCAATGTGGAGGTGAGAGGAGCCCTGTTCCTCCACAGCAACCCAGAGGGCAGTGATGATACACTTAAGCCTGCAGGGGATTGTGGGGGATAGGCTGGCTGCTGATAGGCTACTCCCCTGAGACAAAAGACCCACCCCCCCTCCTCGCTCCCACCCTTCCTCCCTCTCTTCTCCCAGGCTCCCTTTCACCTGGCCAGGTTACCATGCCAACCAGCATCGGACAGTCTCTCCTCTCCTCTCCCCACCTTGCCTCCCTCTCCTCCTCCTTCCTCTTTCTCTCTAGACTCTACTCTTTAAAAAAGGGGCCATTTCTAGTAGCCAGGAATAGAAAATGGACCTGCCATTGATTTCCACGGGACGATGATGATTACACAATCACACCCCGAATGTCGCAATGCAGAAATGAAAAACAATACGAAAAGAAAACATCCCTAACGTCTCTAACCGGTGGCGCTGATGATGTGGAAAACAAAATTAGCCAAATAGGGTCATAATCACACATAATTACAGGTGAATGGCTAATTCAGTGTGAGGCCATTCATCTGTGATCAAAGAAAGAAAGCAGAGAGACCATGTTAGAGGTTCGATTGGATGCGAGAGGTGATAGAAAGGGATTGCATTTATTTCAGCATCATTGAAGTCGGATTATTAGCAACAAAAGCACATAAACATCAAGCCCCTCTTTAAAGAAGTGAACAATGAAATTGTGCAATCATTTCAAGGAAGTTTTTACTTTTCAATCACATTTCTGTTTCTGTACATTTTGCAATGGATTAACTAATTGATCACTTTTTATCTAAGCTGTAATTAATTCTGCACGGGAAGTATTTTCTTGACAGATAGAGCCAACAGTGACCATCATCTGTCTATATTCCTACTATAAATGTTACAAAATACATGAGGCTGCTTTGTTATAAAATAGACCTTCTGGTGTGCCATCTCCTCTTAGACATATACATGCATGTGCTGGCATCATCTGAGTTTCACCCATGTGATGCTGGTCTGCATCCTACATGGGGTGCCTGGCAGTCCGGTTTAAACCACAGGGCACCTCGGCTCGAGTACCACGAGTGCGAGACAAGAGGACACGAGCTGAGATGCATCTAGCTTCTTGCCCTGGGGGCAGACTGTAAGTGGGTGCTGGGGAAGAGATGGCCTGGATGGGAGCTGGGGGAGGGGAAGGACACCGAGATCACACATAGATGACTGGTTCACTGCCCGACTGCAATGTACTGAAATAATTCCCTTAGCTGCACAATTGGCTTGGACATGAAGCATGATAGCAAATATACGCCTGCAGTCTGGGCAGACCTCTGTGCAGAGGAGGTCTGAATGTAAATAGGTAAATAGGATGAAATAAAGAGATCAGAAGAACAGGGGACTTCCGTATGATTGTCTGAAGGACAGTGCTATTGGGGAAACTTCACAGTGACCACGAGGCCATTTAGCACTGCACTTCAGAGGACTTTCATTATACCTTCTGCCCTCATCACCGTCTTCAGACATTATGATGTCTAGCAGGCTTGATTGGTCTTAATTGTCCCTGATAAACATTGAGTGGCTGTTGACTTACTCTGATAGCATCCACTGTGCATTGGTAATGAACTGAATTGCATCTGTTTCGGAGGTACTGTAGAGATGCTTGACTGGAAATTGCATTAAAACCATTTGTCTGAGCCTCCACCTGCAACCAGTGTCGAGACTGAACAGAAACTGTTCACTGCTGCAATAAGGAAGCTCATGAAGTAAAAATAAACACAACCCCAAGTGCTTACTTGCACGCTTGCACAGTTTAATCCTGGTGCAGGAAGGGCAAGCAATTTCTGCTGGCTGTTAGTGCAGCGATGGTGTTCGTGCTGGATGATGCATGGTGTATTATGACGAGACATTAGCCTATGCACAGACACTCATAACAATGAAAGTGCCAAGTTATGACATCACAATAGCTGCAATTCATTTCATGGGGAGTCCACCACAATAGCCTGGTAGAGTGGGATCTGTCTGAAGCACATTAGCCGTCTGGTCTATTATTCTTTTGTAATGGCTGCACTGCGTCACACTGTATCTGTGCCTTTACATTAAAGGGCACAGTCTTTTGTAAAACAAACATCTTTGTGTGCACTTGTTTGCTCACCTGCTTCCAATATGGGACCTGACAGCATCTTAACCACGCATGTCTCTGTTTCATACATCTCAGAGCCTCTGATTCAGTCTATTGATTTCCTACTGTATGTGTACTGACACTTTTAGACAGCCAATAATGCACAGTGAAGATCATACTATCCATCACGTGAGCGCTTCAGCATGCGTCAGCTTGTGTGCCTCCCTAATTGGCTCCTAAGCCTCTTAAGTCGCCATAACTGCTCAAATAGTGTAGGCTGGCCTGAATAAACAACATTAAAACAGCACACAGTGTTCCGAACATCACAGCCTCAAATGTTTTAGCGGACTACATTGTACCTGTAAAGCACAGGGAGAAGCTTCAAGGGTTAATGAGCTCATTGTCTGAATGCACACACACACACACACACACACACACGCACACGCACACACACGCACACACACCAAACACACAGGGGAGCTAGGATGAGGTGTGGCTCCTCTCGAGATTCAGGCTACTACAGAGAGGAGACACAAATAAGGACAGCAGTGGTATCACAACAGCAGATGCCTCAGGAGCAGAGGGACTGCAGACAGATGCAACACAGCAAAAAACAAAGATCTATCATGAGTGGTAGGAAAACGTGTTGTTGACAGGTTATCAATAATGTGGTTGATAGAAAAAGTCTGTTTAACCAGTGACAGAAGCTCCAAGGTTATACACGATGTTTGGGTCTAATCAACAATGCAAAACAGAGTGGCCTTCACTGACTGGCCCCAGCTTCAGCAAGGTTTTTTCTACGTGTGAGAACTTTCATTTCCTTTTTACAGCTTTTCGTCTTTATACTACATCACAACAACTCGTAAGCTAGCTCTCAATATCAGAGCTGGAGGGCGGGAACTGATCTACAGAAATCATATCAAGTAAAACAAACTGGATTTCAGGAGTAGTATTCAAATTCTAGTGAGTGTGAAGAATCATTTGAGTCACTGGACACCATCACAGACAACTACCACTTTTATGGTCAATTTAGCATCACTGATTACCTTAACATGCATGTTTTTTGGACTGTGGGAGGAAGTTGGAAAAACCCTCAGAATGATAACAGCCGAGATTAAAACTGGGGATCTTCTTACGACAAGGGGATAGCACCAACCACCAGTCCACAGTGAAATACATCTAAACCTTGCAACAGAAAGCTCTACAGATCCCACTCAACTACTACACAGGGTTTCTGATACTTTCATTGCCTGCAGGCTGTATTGCCATTATTAACTTTGAGACTAAAAGACCTGAAAAGCATTTTAAATGTACTATTATCACATTCACATACGGAATAAATTAAATAAATAAGCTAAGCTAGCTATAACAAGCAGAATAATCCCTAAATGTAAATGTTAATAAAAAAAACTATTTACAGATAAGATTGTCAATCATGTCGCTGTGTCTTTGTTCATGTATGCTGGTCTGTGAGGGAGGCTGATCAGCTGCAGTCAGACAGGAGGGGTC
>JBBBVU010000016.1:1052593-1066075 GCA_037177055.1 Atherinosoma microstoma | reverse complement strand
ATCATGTCGCTGTGTCTTTGTTCATGTATGCTGGTCTGTGAGGGAGGCTGATCAGCTGCAGTCAGACAGGAGGGGTCATGAAGGAGTTTTAGCCTATCTGGCTGTGGCTGGCAGACAGTAAGACACTCAGCAGGGTGTGCGCTGCTCGGGTTTGATAAGAGCCACAGGGGTATAAGCCTCATCTAGCAACGGCTGATCAAAATGAGCACCCAGCCACAATAGACCAGCTAGAGATGGCTGTGCACACATACAGACCGGACCTTTCTGCAAAACCTAGAAGTACAGTGTCGTATATTATGATATAATATCAGTGCTTGTTTGCACCACAAATCAAGTATCCACTGCTGAGCAAAGCTTTCAACACCTGCCTCTTTGCAAAGATAAAGAGAACTGAATCATGCATCACTTTCATGGTTTATCAAATGCTCTTTCAACCTGAAGAGGGCAGTATTTCTACTATTAATGAGAGTAATATAAACAAAAGCTCATAGTCTCTTATAAATGTGTGGAATTTGTTATGTAAACTACAAACTCCTCAATAAAGAAGCCATTTCTTTAGGTTAAAACTCAAACTATAGATGCAGTTTATTTGTGCATGGTGCATGATATCTTCATGTAATATTAGAATATTAACAGAAGCAGACACAAGGAAGAATACTCACAAGTCAAAACATTAGGAAAAGGATTATTAGGAAAGGGCATAAAGGCTGAGAGGGATAATCAGATGGACACAGGCAGGAGAACCGACATGGAGAACCTATCCCTCCTCCAAACTGTCCTCCTGCATTCCTCAGCCCTCTATTCTGCATGGCAGCTCCTGCCTGTATCCAAAATTCAAGACTTAATGGAGGGGAGCTAAATCCTTGGCCACTGTACTTTCACCAAGCGATGACATGGCGGTGGCTGCGTGTGTTGCTTTCGTGGGATTCATTCAGGCAGAAAGTACAACGCGAGCACCATGGCGGCATTTCGCTGGTGGTCTGACTGTCACAGACAAAGCTAGTTAACCCTTATGCTTCAGCATTAACTTTTTTACTTTAACAGCAGCCTGGATATGCACACAAAACTTACTTTTGACATTTAGATACATGGACTTGCTGACATCCGCCCCAACATCGTTGCTGACCCTACACAGGTAGAAGCCACTGTCCTCTTCCAGCACATGCTTGATGAGCAGCGAGCCGTTCACCAACACTTCGATCCGAAAACCTGAGTTGAGGGCGATGGGTTTGAACTGAGGGACCCCGGCACCTGTCAGAGAAAACATCACTATTACTGTTATGTACTGTTAAGAAAAGCATACAGTAGCCAGTTGTTATTCTGATCACCTCCACTAAACTGAATGAAACATTCACAGCTAGCTTTGACTTAAAATCAGAAAATTAAATACTCTAAGGTGAGTTTTCTACGGCATAGATAGAGCTGTCAGCCCAACTAAAACAGATTGTCTTTAATTGGCGTGAGGAAAGAAACAGGCCAGCAAGTTAACGAGACCACATGTTATATGAATGATATGATTGGCATTTAGGGCAAAAAAATTATATTCAAACAAGTCTTAGTCATCTGATGTGCTGTTTACCGTTGCAGATATAATGTTTCACATATTGTACTATGACCTAATAGAGGTTTAGAGCTACAGCTGCATCATCATCTTCATTTATTCTTCACCAGTAACACATACACTGATATTTACACACCTTAACAAATCTCACAAGTGTTCCCTTTATTATGATTCCAAAAGTATTCAAATAGACCTTGTGGTTGCAGAGATCATTATATCTATGTCATTTTTGAGCAAAGGCCTAAAAACAGGCACAGATCTCAAAGGGTTCATTTTCATCAGCTGCATAAAGCTCTTGAACAAAACTCAAAGTATGTTTCCGATAATTTTTTTAATTAATTTTCACTGTTTGGTGATGCATAATTTAATCTTTGAGTACTATGTATATTAAAATTAATTTGTTTGTAGAGAAATTAGGGTCTTTGTGATCCATTGTAAAAAAAAACACATTCAGAAATCCTCTAATAAATTAAATCTCTTCATCCCACAAAAGATACTGTATGTGTCATAATGCCCTGCAGTTGCTATTCGTCCATTCTCTACACTAGCTTTATCCTGTTCTGGGCTGCAGGGCGCTGGAGTCTCTCCCAGCTCAGACTGGACGAAAGGCAGAGTGCAAAATGGCCAGGCTCGAACCAAGAAGGTTAACAAACTGCTCCACCATAATTCCATATTATAATGATGATAAACTACCTCTTTCTTTTATGATTAACCTGCAATGACCTAAGCTTTGCAGACACGCTGTGCGACATAAAAAAAGCAGAAGATATTCATGTAAAAAAACAACAAGGATCAACAATGATCGCTGATGTTGCAAAGCTTCTTAGTTGTGTTATTGCACAAGCTTTCAGCTTTCAGCGACATGAAAAGCCCTCACTTGAACTTCTGCAGATTTTTATTTCTCACAGAGCTTGTTTAGAGACATGCGTTCAACCTCAAGGCTGTAGACATATGTTTGTTATGCTGACATTCTCTACAAGATTTTCTACTGTGGAGTTTAAGCTTGCTGTAGGAGACAAAAAGACTCAAACAAAAATCACAACCAAAAAGAGACTTTTTGATTCAGAATTATATCAAAATAGTGGAAGGGTAAGTTATCCAGTTCAGAGTGTTAAAACAAAAACTGTAAAACACTTTTACCAAGCCACAGAGGATCAGTTGTGTGTCACAGTTGTGTGTAATGTGTTTGCATACCTTTTGAATACTCCCACTGGATGGTAGGAACAGGATAGCCTTCAGCTGAGCAATTTAATATCACAGATTTTCCATAGATGCCATCCTGATCCTTAGGTTGCACCACAAATTTAGGAGGAACTGCAAGTAAAGAAGCCATCAGATTAGGCCTTTTAATTAAAAAATCAGTTTATTCACATATATTCATGGGAAAAAAAGACAAAATGCAGCACTGCCTCTCAGCTATTTCACATCTTCCTCACCTCTGACGATGAGTTGACTTTGGTGCTCCACAGCGGCGGCCTGGTTCCGTGCGATGCAGGTGTAGTTGCCGTTGTGCATCAGTGTGAGATTGGAGATACGAAGGGAGCTTGTAAAGTCAATGTTGTCTATGGTGACACCCAGGCTGGCTGGGATTGGTCGACCGTCTTTCTGCCAGGTGATGAAGACAGGCTGGTCGCCAGACATGACCACACAGGGAATGAACACTCGTTGGCCGATGGAAAACCGGGGAAACTCAAACGGGTGGATGGTCGGAGGGACTGTGAAGGAGACATATAGATTCATTTTCCCCTCAGGCATGTGGTATACGTGCATTTAATTTAAGTTTTCACCTCAGCAAGTGCTGCTCAAACTAATTCACCGCTTGTGCATTAACAGACAGAAGGCTTTTAAATGTAATGGCTGAGAACATTCACTAAGCACTCCCATAGAAACTCAGTCCCAGTTCTCTCGTCATCACCTTCTGTTCAATGTGAAAACATGCTGTGATTATGAAGAAATGCAAAGGAAATATTTTATTAGCTCTCCCACTTTAAGCAGCCGAATTATCTGCTAAACAACATGCATATAACATTCACTCTCTCTTTTTTTTTGCTCT
This sequence comes from Atherinosoma microstoma, assembly GCA_037177055.1. Classification (NCBI taxonomy): domain Eukaryota; kingdom Metazoa; phylum Chordata; class Actinopteri; order Atheriniformes; family Atherinidae; genus Atherinosoma; species Atherinosoma microstoma. The sequence continues at coordinate 1,062,461 of JBBBVU010000016.1, read as the reverse complement.
CTGGGGACACTGTAGCCATCGTGAGAACCAGATGCTATGGAAAATTAATGATTTAAAATACCATTGGAATAAGCAGCACTTCAGGGCTTATTTAATTCACAATAAAATAGGCATAATAGGCTCCTGAGGATTCCCTCTCGGCAGCGGTGGAATGCTAAGCAGCCGAGAGGCAAATTAGCTGAGGCGGAATAGTGGCGTAGCTTTGTCTACGCTGTGTGATTCCCCCCTTTTTGCACACTCGTTAGCACGTCAAAACCCGGCGAGGAGAAGGAGGGGGCCGGGTTTGCCCATCCAACGTTTCAAATTATGCATCGTCACTGAAGAGAGAGAGAGCCATCTGAGGTTATCATCATCTGGCTCCGCTCGGCACAGCTGCATATTCAGATGAGCTCCAGATAAGCTGGCTGAGAAGATGGAGATGGTGCTTTGCTATCTGTGATGTGTGTGTGTTTTTTATTCGCAGGTTGTGTCACAGAAACGTCCGCCTGTATATCTGCATTTCCTCAGTGTTGATTCTGAAGTGATGCCAACATGCACATCGGACAGCACCTATACAGGGTCAGTGTGCAGGATGATGAAGTGATATCAACAGACTGGGAGATAAATGACGTAGTACCCATGAATACTCTCCAAATACTATACTATGATGCTGTGTGTATCTAATAAATGGTCTAAGTTGCATACATGACACCAAATGATGATAATCATGATGCAGTACACATGTCCAACTAAAACCAGATGAAAAGGGGAGTTCATACCTTTCACAGTAACATAGACGCTCTGGTGAGTGGACAGCTGTGGCTGCACCAGCACATTACAGGTGTATTCTCCTTCGTCCACATCCTTTTGCACATCAAACAGCTTCAGGGTGCCGTTCTCGAAGGCCCGCTGCCGGTGGTTGTATGGCAGTAAATTGGAGTCCTTGTACCACTTGATGGAATAGTAAGGGTAGCCGATGACACGGCAGTGGATGTACATGTCCCGCCCAGCGATGGCAGTGAGGTTTTTCATTGGTCTGATGCTGGCAGGCCCTTGAGGACACATTGGAGAGACAACTCTCTTAAAATGGTTTTGAGGCCAGGGGATGGGCTAAAAGATGGCTGTGCTGTGTTGTGTGTGTTTTCAAGACACCACAAAATTTACATGCCTTGATTCATTCTGACATTAAAAAAACATTTTGATTATCATGATTTGTTAACGGGGTTCAGACTGCCTGATTAAGTTTACGTGGAGGGATTGAAAGGATGCCTCTGGCTCAGAATCATTAGTGTTGCACCCGTGCAGCTCTATCTTCTCATATCAAATTTGCGTTTGCCTGTCTGAGCTGCTGACTTGTGGACCCCTCCATTCGGGACTGTAGTGAACATTACCTTTTGCTCCCTGTGACAGCTTGAGTGAATGTTCCCTCTCTCCACTCATGAAGCTATTATCAAAGCTATTATTCACATTGCCAGCTTTGGTGCATACTTGTGAAAAACAAACAGAATAACCAACTGACGTACCTCAATTTCTATCAGAAAAATGGACATCTAGGATCCTCTTTAAAGCACAGGCATATCCTGGGTTTCTACTCTCTTTAGGACGATTAAGACCCAATGATGTGAGAAATGGTCATTCTACTTCCTCTGCAATGGCATCTGTGGAGGTTTATCTTCAATGGTTGGGTGCATTCTGCATCCATGTACCGTCTAGTGAGAGCTAGGAGATTGCCCTATTTAGCCTTCCAACATGCCGAAATGAACCCAGTCAAATTAAGCCAACCGGTGTGTAGAAAGTACATTTTCTCTCTCTGTGATAAAGAAAGAGTAATGACCCTGCACCAGGCACAGAACGCCTGAATACCCCAGTATTACCACGACAAGACAACAGCAATCCAGTCAACCATAACCCTGTACAGAGAACAAAGTATTCCACTCAAACACTGCTAAGAGTAAATCACACCGATGGTAAAAAGCTGTCAGCAGGTGTTTGGTAAGAAGCAAGAGGAGAATAAAGAATTGACGTGTCAGGAAAAAAAACCTGAATCCCCTTAACAAACTTAGTCAGGCGTTGTTCTATCGTCTGCACATCAGCGTGCTCTAAAGGTAGCCAATTAAAAACATATCAACGCAGAATATCTCAAGACATGTTGATGTGTATATGTGATGGTGTGTTGGAAGAGTTGATCTGACAAGCACCTCTTACGTTTATTCGCGCCTGGTAGGAAACTGTCCCGGCCGAGTTATTGCAGATGCAGCGGTACACCCCTCCATCAGGGACCTGGGTCTGGCTGATGTTCAGGTGGCTGACCACGTGGCCTTCGGTGTTGGTGTAGTAGGAGATGCGGTGCCGGCTGTCCCGTATCACGGGCTCGTCATCCAGAGTCCACGTTACCCGGGGCTCCGGCGTGCCTTTCACCGTGCAGGACAGGGACACAAACTCGTTGATGTTGTAGACCTTCTCGCTGAATGAAGCCAGGATCTTGGGGGTGCCATCTGGATAGAGGAACCATTTTCAAACAGAGGTGTGTTTCATTGTTTTGCAGATGAAGACTATTTAAAATCCAGTCTTTCTTTTCACTGGAACCCATGTATCTAAGGTGTAGAGCAGATGATGACAGCACCCTTATATGGCTCCATTTCATCATTGATTATCAATATTCTCTATATATTGGTGTGGTCACACGAGTCAGATGCTGCAGCACCACCTCATGTATCATCATATGAGCCTCTTTCAGACAAAGTAATAAACAGGTATGGCTTCTCCAGGACTGCACTCCACATACTGTACACAGTGTGTCCTAATGCAAATGTACACACACGCAAAAATACACACAAATATACTAAATGCCTAATCAGCTTTTCACCCGCACATCTCTCGATATGAGCTCTGACCTTCCAGTATAACTTGAACGAAATCCTGGGCGGACATCTTGCCATGTCTGGCGAAGCACTGGTAGGCTCCTCCATCACTCTTTGCCATACCAGCCATGACCAGGTTTTCTCTGTTTTGCCCCGTCATCCGGACACTGCTGCTGGGGTAGATGAGCTCTCCGTTGCGGTACCAGGACAACTGGTACTCCTCAGAGCCCGTCACGCTGCATGACAACGACACCTGGCTCCCCACGCTGCCCTTCACCTTTCGCGGACTCACCATCACCTTCAGGGGTTCTGTATGTAGGGGAGGTATTAGTTCAGTGACAGATTTGAACAAAATAGGGGACATTTTTTTGGTCTTTTATGCAATTAAAGCAAGGGATCATGATAAATTTGGAAGTTAAATGGAGGAAAAGTATCACAAACAGCACCTTAAATATTCATAGCAACATCTATGGCTTCGAAGATTTCCCTTGTTTTGACTCAAGATCACCACAATGGCTCTGCACATGCCCATGAGCACTGACCTTTTACCTGCAGCCTGCCAAGCACCTCAGCATTGCCGTAGCTGTTCCACACTTCACACACATACGTCCCTGTGTCACTGGACTGAGCTCTCTCTATCAGCAAGCCTGTCACACTCTGTCTGAAGCGTGTGTCTGGTTCCAGAGGCCGGTTGTCCTTTAGCCAGCGGTATTTGGGTGAGGGATGACCAGAGGCCTTGCAGGGCAGCTCCACTCGATGAGATGCCATCACCTCACGGCGCTCGAAGCTGTCCAGGATGTGGGGAGCAGAGTTGATTGGATCTAGGAGGAGAGAGATGTTCTAAGTTTTCTGAACAATCATCAAACCCAAACTTTAAAGCAGGGATCTCAAACGCCACCGCAGGCTTTAGATGCTTCCATGCTCCAACACATCTGATTCAAATTGAATAAATCCAACAGCTTGTTGTCAAGTTGTGCACAAATAGCCATTCATTTGAGTCATCAGCATCAGCATTAGCATTTTATCTCATAGCGCTTACCCATAACACTAGCCTATCGGCTAAAATTAGCCTAATGTGTAATGGTCATGGAGCATGAAAGGGCACATTCTATACAAAAAGGCTGCACAATTTATCATCAGTATGTATGCATCATACAATACAGCAAAGGCATTCTGGTTTGAAATAAGTCAAGTACAGCTAAATAAATGAGAGCTGCATTTTGCTTTTGTGCATGTTCTGCAACTAACTAACATTCACAGTTACAGAATTGGATTTAAGCTCTCCTTTATACACCTAAAATGAGTATTTGTTTAGATATTTCAAGTTAAATCATTATTGCAGTGTTCCACAATATTACATATCAAATGTTTTTTCTAGTCTTGTGCAATCCTACTTCTGCTGAAAGTTTTAATGTGGCTAATGACCAAGTATCCCAGGAGTTTATGTTGATTAAAACCCCTTCTGGGTAAAAATGTCTTCACTTGACAAGTGAAAAGCATTCCATTAATATAGTATTAACACAAAATACCACTATCAAACTCCATCCACACTGGATCTCACAGTTCTCATCACAGTTTTAAAAACATAAACACAGACATATTGGTTAAAGTAGATTAGGAAACTGATGGCTTGCACAAAATCTTTGGACTGCCCCTTTTAACAGTTCAAGGAAAGGAGGGGCATCATCTGTCTTGTGACTCCCCCCAAACTGAGCTCCGGTGACCTTTATCACATGTCATTCCATTTTTAATTCAAGAGTTTTTTCCTGTCATCTTCTGTTTCATTCAGATGACCTACATGGTTTTCCACAAGCACAAATTTACTGCCATATGGTCCTCTGTCATGTGTGCATAATACTGTTTTAGTGTCTGAGGCAGAAATTGCAAATCAGATTCCTTTCCTTTTGTGCTTCATATAACTTTCTTTACTTGTGGCATGGTAAGTCAGATATAAAGTAAAAAGTCTTATGCTCATAAATAGATAAATGAAGCTACATGTCCGGATTTGATGCACGACTATGAGTCAATTGTTAAAACAAGGTTTGTTTGCATTGTTGATGCATATTCGCAACAATGGACATTCTGTCACAAAGTCCAAAAACATGCATGTTAGGTTGATTAATGCTTCTAAATTCTCCCTAGAAGTGTGTGGGATTGGTTGTTTGTCTATCTATGTTGGCCCTGTGATGGACTGGCAACCTGTACAGGGTGTACCCTGACTCTAGCCTAGGAGCAGCTGGGAAATGCTCCAGCCCCCCACAACCCTGCATTGGATGAACACATACTGCAGTTCTTACCTGAGACAATGAGGCGGGCGCTATTGCTCTGTCGGGTCTCTCCTGTGTACCGATGTCGCGTCATACACCTGTAGTTGTACAGCCCGTCTTCCATTTGCACATCCAGGATATACAGGGCTCCCGTGGATGTAATTAGAAACCGTGACACTAGGAAGAAACAGGAAACGAAAGGTTAATCAGGTCATTGTTTTTTTTAGTTTTTTTAAGTTATCCTGAATTCAAAGTCTTAAAAACAATTTATAATGATATCACCATTAACCATATACACGACGCCTTCATGTGATTTAATATGCAATGTAATACATACTGTATATCAAAATACTGTTAAACAGCCTGGAGAAGCTATCTGTTGCATCTTCTCTTGATTCATTAGTTGTCACTGAGTCCCTACTCAACTTAATTGTCTGGTACAACAAGCACCTCATTACAAGAAATAATAAAGTGCAGTCATGTTCAACAGGAATACCACTGTTTCACCCAGATGACCAATTAAAAAAAAAAGGCCCAAACAGTACAAAAACCACTGCGGTTTGACCCGTGACAATGCGCCTCTGCAGCTAATCATTGTAATTTAGAAAATGTTAACATACACTCAGAGAAATTACCCCAATTTCATCACGTTTTGCCATGTTTGTGTGTCTTTTACACTGTGTGTGACACATAAAAAGAACAAACAAAGGATCGGTTGCCTCCGTATTTCATCACAAGAGACGTCTGGCCTTTTATAGAAAAAAAAAAAAGTACTGTACATGTCACAGGTTGTAGAACAGAAAGCATGCTGTGTGTCTTCATTTTTATGCACTACAAGCACTATCTTTACATCCTAGAAGAAGAAAATACAGAAAATCCAATATTGAAGTCTCTTAGCAAATATTTGCAAGTCAAGTGAGGTACGCAGCTCTGTGTGATTGTAGTCACCAAACATCTGCTGCAGCCCATTTAGCTCAGAACAGCTCTGAGGCGCAGTGACAAGCCTGTGTGTTGTGTAGCGGTGTAACACAGCTCGTTATCATGTAGCTCATCGCTCTTCTCTCTCTCTCTCTTGGGGAAAACTCTCTGTTTCTGTCTCTCTCTCACACTGGTTCCTTCTGTTTCTTTTTTTCTCTCTCTCTCTCTGCTCCAGACTAAAGTGCAGGGAGCCCGGGATCACAGAGCGCTTTGATAAGGCCTGGCTGCGCAGGTCAGATCATGCTAATGCAATGCTAATTTCTACGAACACGTGGAAGTAGACAGAAGTAGTCAATATTTATGAGGAGCTATGTGTGCTGTAGCCGGTGGCTGCCGGAGTATTTCATGTCACAAATGATGGAGAGGCCTATCTGGGATGGTGATCAAATGAGGCCCCTGTGCGGTGGGTGGATTCAGGAGGTATTCCTAGACATATCATAATGCAGACTTTATGGAGTGTTGAATTACCCTCATTTAGTCCTGTCAGGCCAGTTTAACACTGATTAGGACTGCTGCTACAAGGCCTTACACAGTGCATGCCTAAAATAATGGAAAGAGGTGGAATGCTCATTGCTCCAAGGTTAAACCATGGATCACCAAGTACTGCATACAACTTTAATGCTTGCAGGGTCACACGTAGCCTCTTTCTTCACAATATGAAGCCAAATTTTGACGCAAAAAAAAAAAAAAAAATTTGAAGTTTGAGTGTCTGTGGTGCAATAAAAAAGACATGAATGAGAGGACAGAGAGAAACAGCAAAGGAGAAGAAGGAATACACAAAGGAGGGGAGTGAGGATGCTATTGTGAGCAAGTGTTGACCTAGTTAAAAATAAGGGACCATGGATCTGACATTCCAAAGGGGGATTATTTATCTTTTTTTCTTCTTCTAGCTTTTTGTTAAGATGTGTGCGCATCACAACAACCAGTAAATAATTGGGAAGAAGAGGACAGGTATGTGTAATTTAAATCTTTTAAGATTGTAAATGCAATCAGTTGTATGAGTGAAGTAAGCTGACTCTTCTAACTTCCTTCCCTCCTTCCTTCCATAAGAACAGACGGTTAAAAAACCATGGTGGAAAGAGGAAAGTATGTGAAACAGACACATACACACTCATCCAGGGGCTTTGATGCTTGTACTCATCTGTATTTGGGATCTATCAGTGATGCAAAATGCTGATACAAGGTGCTAGCAGGGAAATGTAAGAGTTACTTCAGCTGATAAGTGAATGAATTAACCCCTTAACGCCTGAATTTATTCATAATCATATAAAAACAAAATAAATACAGGTAAAAGTAAATCAATAGACAAAATAAATCAGTTTGACAAAAAGAAATAAAATAAACAAAGGCCAGAAGGAGTATGTTGTAAATTTGCAACAACAGTCATGAAGGGGTTAAGTTTATCCAACCAATAACTGCACTGTCCAAGTCGATCAATCACCAAAATTACACTAACACCAAATCACAAACCTAAATGATATTTATCTGGATAAATACTCTTTAACTTTGACACAATCTGCATGAAATTTCAACTAGATTGTTTACAACTTCAGTGAAGTTCAAACAAAAGTCATTCAGGTCTTTGTCTGAAAGAGCTGCGATACCAACTATAAACTATAAACTATAAACATTCACTGCTTCTTCACTTCTGACTGACCTTGTGACTAATGTGCATTTGTGTCTTAGAGTAAACCAGCTTTGAAATCGCTTGAAATCTCACATTCATGAAGTCTTAATCTAACTGTTATCATGGAGAGGAAAACAGGAGCAGAGCCAGCATGTTCAGTTTAATTCAGCACTGCACATATTTCTGTTTTTAAAATGTTCGTTTCTATAGGACTGATTAAATACCTCTGTTTTATTTTCTCTCCTAAAAGTTTTGCTTATATTGTCATGCTCCTCTATAGAAAAATGAGAATATGCTCATGAAACAAAAAAAAGAACAGAAAGCTAAAGGCTACCCTCCAAAAATGAAAAAGAGAGAAGGAAAAATCACCTCTCTGCAGGACTAACTCTCTACTCTTGGGAGTAGTTTAAACATGGAGTTAAAACAAATTCGAATTTTTTTTTCTGGAAAAATGCCTCCAAAATCAAAAACCAGAATTTGAATACGTCTGCTGAAGGTTATAATCAGCCAGTTTGAGGAGTCACTCAACAAAACTAGCCATCTGAGGTGCATTCAGCTCTTCAACAAAGCCAACAGAGTCTTGAAGAGATGGAGAAAAAACTCCAAAATCAACCGGCTGAACAGGAGCAGAAACTCCGAGAGGAGCTTTCAGAGGAGATCCTCTAGAAGCAGATCTGTGAAAAACCGAAGAAGGCCACAAGAGACCTCTCTGAACTCTCAGATGTAAGAGTCCAGCAGCTTCAGAGAGACAAGAGAGAGATGGAGGAGATCCTGCTGGCTGAAGAGAGGTTGTGGATCCATCAGGAGTCCCACATGAAAGCAGCCATCCAACTCCTTGTTCATCAAAAGATCCAGCTTCAGTAGGACAGCCTTTTTAAGGTGAAAACAAAAACACCTCAACAAAATTTCAAACCAAAAATGTTTTTGTGTGTTTGTTATCTAAATGCTCCACACAGGTAACACTCATTCACACGAACAGGATATGTTCTTTATATAGGGTATAACCCTGTGGAACATCTAATAACTGATTAGGTTAAGTGACAAATGTCCAGTAAAATGGCTGGAAATAGCATCTGAGGTAATCTGGCCCATCAGTTGTAGAGATGAAGAGAGCTTTATGAAGGACTGTAAACAAGGAGTTCAAAAATATACGTTTTTTTTTCAAATTAGATTGCAAAGGATTCGAGGATTTCATTGTCTACGGCACGAAAGAAACCCTTCTCAGATTCAGTTCAAATGGCAATACGACACCAGAGCAACTGCAGTTTCCAGGATGGAGAAACTCAAGTTTGGAGCCGTTTTCCTCTGCAAAGATTTGTTTTATTTCCCTCTTGGTCAGCTCATGTGTTTGATTGCCATGAATCAGGAGAGGGCACTTTTCTTATGTGTTGAAGCCAAATCAGACCCTACTTCCTGTCTTAGGAATATTTTTCTGTCGAAAATCCACTTGCATACAGGAGAGACATCTGGTCATGTGACTGGTGACTTCAAACAAGAAGAAGTCATGTTGGGGGGTGGAATAAAAAGAGACAGTACGTTGAGATATAATGAAATGATATGCCCAAAATCATACATGTTCATGTTTGATTTCCTCTTAACACCATGAAGCTACCAGAAGTCTAATCCACAATCACTTTGCTGATGTTGGTTTGACTATTTCAGTCACAGATAAAATGACATTGCAGTTCTTTATAATCTATGACAACACAAGCTGGAATAAATGTTACTTTTTGAAGGTAAACATGTGGAACAATATTTGTGTGCATTCATATTTTCAGTCCCTTCTTGGCTCCTTACACTATAGACACTGAAATGAAAGTAGCTTCTCCGTGCTGCTTTCATGGGACTGTAAATCACAATAAAGCTTTTGACCTTTCATCTACGTTTTATATTCCAGAATACTGCATTATTCTGCATGTTGAAGAGTGGAAACAAGCCTGAGTATCTTCAAATAATCAGCATGCACATGCATGACTGAAATTTATGTATAGTGGTGGTAAAGACGGGTTATAATGGAGTACATTCTTTATGTCTTAGTTATATCCCATGTTTCCTCCAGCAGCCAGCTCATGGTCTCTACTAACACAAAGCTGCAGGCCTACATTACTGTGTTGCTATGTCCTTGTAAGCTGAGGGCATTTCTGTGTGTCTGAATA